>QODF01000072.1:464951-486675 GCA_024372805.1 Oostethus manadensis | reverse complement strand
GACATGTCCAGAGGAGAGATAGTGAATATGTTGGTAGAAGGATGCTGAGTTTTGAATTGCCAGGCAGGAGGCCTAGAGGAAGACCAAAGAGGAGGTTTATGGATGTAGTGAAAGAGGACATGAAGGTTGTTGGCGCAAGAGAAGAGGATACAGAAGACAGAGTTAGATGGAGGCAATTGATTCGCTGTGGCGACCCCTAACGGGATAAGCCGAAAGGAAAAGAAGAAGATAAATATTTCCCAAATTGGTGAAGGAGAAATAACGATCCATTTTGTAGTTTTAGTTTTGAAAAATAACTCCAAAAGTTACTAAAGTTAACCAAAAGTCTGTGAATGCTGAATTGTGACCGTGCGGTTGTCCACCGGACACTTTTTAATGCAATTTTAGGTGCAGGTTTTTCCCCAAATTTGACTGTAGAGGTCCCTCCTGGTAAGTTTTAGTTCAGTCTGAAAGGAATACGATGAAAGAATTGTACTTCCAGCTGGATAGTGTAGTATTTCATCAGTGAATTCATAAATAAAACAACATTCTGGGGTTGACTAATGGCTTCCGCCCGAACATGTTTCATGTTTGTTTCACAAGCTGATAGATTGTGTCTGGCGATGCTAATGCTTCTGTATCATTAAGCTTTAATAGTTGCATTTCCATGTCTGTCCATGTTTCCGCTGAGGCTCACAGTGCAAATGTTTTTTTTTTTCCAGTTG
Organism: Oostethus manadensis; assembly: GCA_024372805.1. Taxonomy (NCBI): domain Eukaryota; kingdom Metazoa; phylum Chordata; class Actinopteri; order Syngnathiformes; family Syngnathidae; genus Oostethus; species Oostethus manadensis. Next base: position 485,971 of record QODF01000072.1, on the reverse strand, counting down.
AAAGACTATTTGTAGGAACTATTTAAAAAAAAAACACTGGAATTTGTTTGGTTTTTTTTGCCTTCAAATGGCCTACATTGTGTTTATTATGTAACGTTTAATTGTTGACACATTACACGTTTATTACATTTTATTTCTAAAAATCTCTCAAAAATGTGGAATTTGTGCTTCCCCAGAAAATGCCACCCAAAATTTGTGTGCATGACTTAAAATGCTAGTGTGTTTATAAACTAGCGGTTCTCTGCTAATGAAGTTGTGTGAGGTCATTTGATGATGGCTCTGTTATGTTTTATGCAACACAAAGCCTGCCTACACTTTTATCGCAGGCATTTAGAGCACGCACACACACACACACACACACACGCGCACACACCCCGATACAGGAAAAAGGCTGACTCACTACAGCTTCATTACTCAAGTGAGTTATGAGGGTGTTTACGCACACACTGATTGATATTAACCCTCTTTGTTTAATCTCCTACACCAGCAGACCACACACCCTGCAGTACACCAGCATGATTGTGTTGGATTGGCGGAGGGTGCTTGGGGAGGGGGGGGGGGCGGTCGTGAGCAGTTCCTGCAAAACCAGTTCCTGCAGCCTTGACATTTTTGAGCATGTTGTTGCGGGTTTTTCCGGTGTACTGCAGATGCAGGAGCCTTTAATAATAAATGGCCCACAATATTGTGTGTGTGTCGTCCCCTAGAAAGAAATCAGAAATATTATGAATACACACATATTGTAGATCATTATATACAGTGTTATTGTAAAAATAGGTAGTTCTCAAAAAGATTTTGTTTCTGGAGAGGAACACAACTGTCCCTTAGGACTCAATGATGTCTTATAGATAAATGATATCTTTTTTTTTAATCTTACCTTGTCTAAAGCGCTCATTCAAGAGGCAACAGCTCTTCATTTATCCACCTCCTTGTCACGCAATATGAAATGAACAAGAATAAACATCCCAGCAGCCTGCAATGAAAGCCTCCTGTTAGAAGGAACGGGAGCAGTGTCATTTTTAATCAGCATAAGGAAGTGCAGGTTTGGGGGAACGTCTCCAGACACTGCGTGGCCTCTTGACCCTCGGCCTTCTGGATTTAATGGGATCGCTGTGAGCCAGAAAGTGAACCAAGGGTCCAAGCGAGTCCGATTGCGCTATGTAGGCGAGGTGAGGATCAGCTGTGGTCGCTGAGTATAATTGCTACGACCCCAGTTCCTGATATCAAAATGACTGGAAAAAGGCCAAGCTGGGCGCTTAGCAGCAGAAACTGTACGTGAATCGAACGGACATTGCTTGAGGTTGAGAGTGAAACATGACAGAAGATATGAATCCGTCCAATTCCTGTTACCGCTTGTCCTCATTAGGGTCTTGTGTGACCTGGAGCCTACCACAGCAGACTTCGCTCTCCAATTAGCTTATGTTTTTGGTACGGTGGCAAATGCGCAGCAACGCTCAACCACAGAAATCATCCAAAAGCACAAAAACACCATTAAACATAAGCAACCGCAAACTTCTGCAAATTAAAAAGCTGCAAATGCAGACCTGGCTTTGCAATACAGCTTCCCGCTTAGAATTTTGCGGCTTCATTCTATCATGCTTTTCTAAAATTTATTGATACTATGTTATGGTTGAATATGGTATTAATTAAAAAAATGCATTTTATGTATTTTTGCCTAAATCAAGCATTTCCAAACGATGCATTTAAAGACATTGAGGACATTTAGTATTCTACACTGGTCACTAGGTGTTAGTAATGTAGTGTTTGGTGTGACACACAAGCACCAGACTTGCTTGCAGGCACAACAGGCTGATATTGCAGATTTGAATGGTCTCACAACAGGCACAATGATCACTGACACGGGCTACCGTTGCTCAAACTCATCTCTGAACCCACAAGGTCACTTCCTGTCCGCCCCCGACACAGCTCCAGCGGCACATTTACAGCAACACACACTTACGTCTTAAGTGCATTATTTTATCTTTTGTGTCTACTCTAGTGGGTAATACAGGAGTAAAGGGGGTGTTATTTCAAGACTATACTGTAGGGCTCTGATCATGGTTTTTGAAGGTATTTATCTGATGCAGTAAAAATGCACATTTTTAACCACCTTTCAGTTTTGTTCCGCGTTTTGCTGATATCATTGCAAATAATTTTTTTTTCCCATACAATTATGTCGGGTTTTTTTTTTGCAAATGCATTTCTAAATATTCTGATTACACTTTTTAATTGTGTATATTAGCATTTTCAGTCTAACAGCTTCTCATGGAAATCCTTCTTAACACACTCACACAGGAAGAAAGGCAAAACAGAAGTCACTGCCTTTGCATTACTTCAAATTTTAAAAAAAGATCTCCTGGACCTACAGTTTGGTTAGGAATGAAGCATCAATGCAAGTCACCTTGACAGGGAATATGAAATGTTTCTGCCATCTCCAGCTCTGTCCATTATCACAGGGAACGTGTTTCCAGGGATTTAAAATTGGAAACACACACCTGGAAACACACACTCGGCCCAATCTGAGGTCCTCGGTTTTCATGGCAAATGTGACCAATGTCCAGCAGTAGAAGGAATGTTAGTCGCTTTGTTCCCCACATGCCACGTAGAACTGAGGCAAGCTTGGTTTCATCAGAGTTCCTGAGGGTTCTTTGTTTTTTTCATTTAAACTCTCTGCAGGCCTTAATGGGTGTTGCACTGAGGAGGTGCTTCCACTCTGCCATAAAGCCCAAATCAGTGGAGGACAGAAGTTGTAGTTGTATCTCTACAATGTTCTCCCATCTCAACACCTTTTTTTCTAATGCTTTTCTCCCATGATTGCTATTCTGGTGCATTATGGGTACTGAATGTAAAGTGATAAAGGAAAGGTAATTGCAATCATATGTAAGTCATAACCTGAATAATGACATTCCCGATTGCACTGTAGATTGTAAGAGAGACGAGCAGGATTTGCAGTATGGGCGCCTCAGCCACGAAGTCTGAGTGCCTCTCACCTGCGTTGCGGTCGTAGTATGAAGGGTGCTTCAGTCAAATGCTGCTCATCCCCAGCGCTCAGTTCACTCACTGCCTCATTTGACGCAACACTTGGCTGCCTGAACAGGTGGCGACGTCAGAAGTCAAACCAACCATGTAACCATCCACTGGGGCTTCCTGCCGTGCCTGCACAAGAACAAGGATATGCTGGGTGATGGTGATACGCCACATGGCCGACCTCTTCCTGGATAAATCACTGAAGACGCGGCGGGGGTTGGCGATGGCGCCGCTAAAGAAACACCACGGGCGCCAATGCTTGTCCCCCAAGAGTTTATCCTGTGGGACCTTCTAGACCTGTGTAGGTCTAGAATGTAACTGGCTTATGCCAAAGCGTTACACACGGAGTGATGGGATTCTGCGTCTTTGCTGAGGTTTGTAGGGCCCAATGAAACCTGTTCTATTTTTTCCAAACTCTGTTGTTGTCCGTTTTGTTGCATTTTACACTTACAGTATTTTCACCAGCGCAAATAGATACATACTTTATTAATCTCCAGGGGAAATTGTGAATAGAAATGGTCTAACTGACCATTAAATAAATACAGAAATATATTTATTGATGCCATACGTCAATGGACAGTTTAGCCCAGTAATTGAGGAATGGATGTAGCTTGGCTGACTCTTCTAATGGGATGTCTTCCTTTGTACACATTGCTAGAAAAGCTGCAAAAAAAGGCCATGCTCGTGATTCGGTTTATTCAAAAATCAAATCAAAATAAACTTCATTTGCGGAGAGAGTGCCAGTGCAGAACTTTAGCATGTAAAACATAGCGCATGTCCAATCACACAAAATCTGACATTCACGAGTTCCTCAATAAATACCTTAAAAACAATACGCTGTAGATTCAAACGAGTAATTAAAAGCAGGTAGAGCAAAGATGACAACTTAACATTACAGATTTGTAAACTATCAGCCATTTAACAGGCGGCTGGGTGTGGAAGCTGAAGTAGGCCCTCTTTGTCCGCAATGGGCGTGACCGCTACCTGCGTCCTGAGGGCAGCAGAGGGTAATAGGGTGCAGGATGTGAGAAGGGTCAGTGGAGATCAGGACTCTGGTGTTACAGATGGAAGTGAGTGCTTGTGTTCCAGATTTTGCTGCAGAGTCTGATCATTTTCTTAAGGGTATTGCAATTATTTTGAAGGCCGCAAGAGTGTTCTCGGTGTTGAGAATGACAATTGATGAATGTCTAAGAGGAGCTGGGACCGGGAAACAAACGTGCTTCTGGCCTTTTTTCACTCCTAACCTGCACGTGGTCATCGGGCGTAGCAAAACGCACTTACCTTAAAATTCTAAAACGCAAAGCGGTGAATATACAGTATACTCATCCTACCCGACCACGCTGGCATGGTAAACGAAGCAAACCCCGCTAGCTTCCATTCACACTCCGTTAGAGGGGGTTTTGCCCACTTTCGCCAGTGTTCATCACCATTTCAACTCCAGGAGGGGACGGTTTAGTGTTTGTAATGAGAATCCGCCACCATTGAGCCGTCCGCCGGAAGAATATTTACCCACACGAACGTTCCTTTTCCTCACTATGGCAGCAAATGCATTGAAGTGCGATGCCGCGTTTAACAGTAAATTCTGCGATTCTGTTAAGCGAGGTGTTTTGCTTTAATGACCCCTGTTCTTTTGTGTTACTCTGTCAAAATAAAAATTTTATGGGCGTCTCAATTACTCGCATCCATTTCAACCGTTTGAGTTTAGTCCTGGAAGGTATCCCACACAAAAAGCAGGGATCTTCTTTATGGTTTCCGGTTATTGTTGTCTTTATACTGTTTGTTCGACCAATTTGCTTAAGTATAATGCAGTTAATCTGAGATATAAACAAATTGAAATCCTTAACACAAAATGGCATTTTGAAACGTCACATTTTCTTGTTCTGTTGCCAAATTCCTTTGCCAATTTTAAATCTAATATATAAATAAACTGGAATCCGTTTTTTTGTTTTCGCAGTCTACACAAGACAGAAAACCATTTTCAGCTTTTATACAACGGAAACCTTTGGACCACACGTGTTCAGTCTCCAAATATGATTTCATTTGTAAGAACAGCCAACAGGAAAGTTTTCAATATAATAAATAATTTGTGCTTTTTTGCGTTTGGGCTTAGGATTGTCTAATAATGTAATAATTAAGTTAATAATAAAGTTTTAGACTAAACCCGTCTAAAACAGAATGGACATGCTAACCGTCCACTGTAACTGACATTGACACAAACACAGCCCAAGATTCCCAAGAATATTCCGCAGGATAAACCATCGCATTTGCTGAGCTAGGATCTGCTCTTCTCCTTATTGCAAGTCAGCGTACCAGACAAGTAAATATGAACTAATAGATCAAATTAAAAAACAGACAGCATGTATTGATGCTGTGTGTGTGTGAGTGAAATAGAAAGTGACGGAAGAGCTTCCATGTGTGCAGAACCAAAAAACCCAGCAAACACAGCTGCACGGAGCAACCACTCCTCCAGAGCGTAAATGACTTGACAAAAGGTCATGGGTTGACATTCATCCTGTAAAACTATATCAGCAGAAAAACGACAACAGGGTTTTGAAGCCTGAACAGTTCATCTGTTTTTACAAATGCACTACGCGGGATCTTTGTATCACAGCCGAGCTTGAATAGCCGTACCTGCTCCCATGAAAGAGAGTTTACAAGGAATAGTTCAGTGTTGGTGTAGCCCGCTCAATAACTGCAGCTGTGAAAGTGGGTCATTTATACGTGATTGACTGGTCCAGGACCAGTCCAGGCTGTACCCCGCCACACACCTGTAGTCAGCTGGGTTAGGCTCCAGCTTCACTGTGATGTGTTTTTACCTTTCTCAGTAATTTCATTCGGATGCCAAAAGTTTCCACTGATACAGTGAGGATATCTACGTCTTTCATTCATCTCAAACTTCCGCAAACCTCTCATTTTAATGTTTATAAAATGATAACGACCTGCCTCAAAAGCATGTTTTTACTTAGGTTTGAGTTGCGCTGCCACCCTATTGACCTGGATAATAGAAAAAACAAGTCAGGTCGTCAAGGTTTGTACATGCAAACCAACAGATGGCGCAAAATGACTTCAGTCAAAGCTTTTCTTCTTGTCACTCACACACCACCAGGAAAGATGCAGCTGTGACACACGCCCCAGCCTAAAAGTGTCCCAAAGTTTGGGCATGTTTGCAGACACCAGTTGAGGAGTTTCGATGCAGAATCATCAAATTACAATGGAACCTCGGTTAGCGTCATTACTGAATGTCTGACTTAAACCAAAACATACACTAACCATTCCCTCAAGAAATAATGCCAATCCATTTCATTTGTTCCGGCCACCTAGAACTACTTCATTATAGTTTGACATGCGCAAAACAACGCATATAAATGACAAACACATGTACATTTAACGTCACCTTGATCGAAGACTTGATTGATGGCGATCCACGTCGACACCACCTGTGTGTTTTGCTACGACTTTGTTCTTGACTTGAATAATCTTTCTCACCGTCTTTATCAAAACGCTGGCTCTGGCAACTTTCTTTGGCTCCACCCTGGCTCACCTTGCAGCCGTGATCAACAAGATGAGGTCATAGGTGGGCAACGGGTGGGGGGGGCCTCATGAATTCGTCCCGCAAGGCCAGACCAAAACGACGCAAAAGGGGGAAAAAATGAGAAATATAATCCAATTCAGGCCGCACGGTGGCTGAGTGGTTAGCACATTGGCCACACAGTCAGGAGATCTGGAAATCCTGGGTTCAAATCTCCGTTGGGCATCTCTGTGTGGAGTTTGCATGTTCTCCCTGTGCGTGCGTGGGTTTTCTCCGGGTCCTCCGGTTTTCTCCCACATTCCAAAAACATGCATGTTAGGTTAATTGGCGACTCTAAATTGTCCGTAGTTGTTTGGCGACCAGTCCAGGGTGTACCCCGCCTCTCGCCCAAAGCCAGCTGGGATAGGCTCCAGCATCTCCGTGACCCTAATGAGGATAAGCGGTACAGAAAATGAATGAATGAATGAATGATAATCCAATTCATTCTTTTCTGGAAACCAAACATGTCAACAATAAACATGTTTTTAAAGACGCAGAACTTCCGAATGCATATACTGACATATAAAGGGGATAAATGAATACTTAAGGTTACGTCTTGACGTGACCAAAGACATCAGAATCGTTTTATTGCCATTGCCAGTGCAGGTTACACAAACAGTGTGGTGCTGCAACATAAAAAGGAATGGTAGTAAGTAGTAATAAGAAAGCAAAGAATATAGTCCAAACAGGAATACAACTAAGGGCATGCAGAGTACTGGACTCAGTTCAAGAAAGTGTTGTACAGACTATGAGGTAAATATACGTACTAAACTTTATCAAACACATTCAACTTTGTCAGCCAGATCATTCGTCACCACCTTCCGGTTTTGCCATGAGTTATTTTTGGAATTGAATTCTCCCAGCAACACTAAATAGAACCAAACGCAAAAGTGCAAGTGGCACCGTTTTGACAAAGAAAAACTGAATTGAAGAAATCCGTCATGGGCAAAACAAGAAGGTGGCGGTGAAGGCTCTCGGTATCTCATCCTGTCACATCTTCAGTGAAGAGCAATCCTGAATGTTCTTGTATGGCTTTCTTTCGTTATTTACGTGCATTTATCATTCTTTTATGCGTGTAGAACTATAAAGAGCGTTTTTTGTTAGCCTTCTATTAGTAATAGGCCAACGTGATGTAACATAACTGGTTTCCAGTTCCGGTGGCCATTTTCTTAGCTGGCTGATTTGATGCTAACAAGGAAGGACGTGGAAATACATCATCAACACAGTTGGACTTACTAACATCAATCTTGTACGCTAACTGCAGAATGAAATTGTGGCACAAATGTTCGATGTTAACCAAAACACACGCTAACCAAGGTTCCGCCCTATTCAGTGTCGTCTTATATTCAGCTGAATACGGTAAACGCGTACATTTGAAAAAAGGCGATTCAAGTAAGCTTAGAGATGGTTGACCACAACTCTTCTGTCACAAAGATGACCTTTTTGGAACGGATGCACGTCTGCTTTGTCTTGCGCTGAAAAAACTGAACTCCATGATGCTCCTCGCTGTTGTTGTTGTTGCTGCTGCTGCGGGTTCAAAGTGAGAAATGAAAGGTGTGTGTGTGTGTGTGTGTGTGTGTGTATGGGAGAATGTTTTAAGCCGGGCATGGGCGTGCAGGGTGTGTGTGTGTGGCACAGGCAACCAAGCAGAGCCATGGTGGTCGGCAGTTCGTCGGGAATGACGAGGCAGAGAGAAGATAAAGCAGCAACTCAGTTCCAAGACGGCGGCGGGTCCCAAGCCAAACGACAGCTTCCAGGAGGTTTTTAAGCCTCTTACAGGACCGTCTCCCCGCCCGCTCCCGTTTTGTCCGTCCATCTTTTAGCGCCAGTGCAACATGCCAAGCATGATTGAGATTGTGGATGGAGACGATGAAATTGCGGGAAATCAATCACCAAAACAAAGTTTCCAAAACAGACATGGATGTGCAGGAAATCCAATCACACACGCCGGCCAAAAATAATCTCATGTTGGGTACGGCAACAAGCAGGAAAGAATGCATGTTGATTAGCATTGATATTGGAACAAACATGAAATTGTGGATGTGCAAAAGTTTTTTATACAAAAATAGCGCTGGCTGTGTGATGGGGAAGTACGGCATCTTTCCTTTAAACGTTTTTGTTTTGCCCAGTTTATAATTTCACTGATCCAGACGTTCATACTTTGCTCTCGTAGGGATTTGGTTTGTGCCACGTAGGAATGCACAGCTTCCCAAATTGTACCGTTGCCAGCATTATTTCATTGGAACGAACCTGTCCTGCCGGTTGATATTATGACATGGAATTTCAGTTGGATCTTGGTCTTGATTTTTTCATGGCACTAGCAGAAAAATTGCAGGAATTTAGAATAGGCAGGTTGAAAAGTGGCCTTTTCAACTTTGGTCCTCACTTACCTTGCCATGGTTACAAAGAATGCTACCAAATTTTCTTGAGGCTCTTCCCCAGTGGGAAAACATGTTCGGTTCTTAGCACGGTATGTGCTAAAGGCGGCTTACTAATCAATCAAGTCATCAGTTTGCTCATCAGTTACATCGCCATGGTAACACACAATAAATAGCACACTACCCACCATTGAGACCTTTCCTGTGATATCACATTTATAGGGCTTCTTTGCATTATTGGATGGATGGATGGATGGATGGATGGATGGATGGATGGATGGATACAACCTAAATCTTAAATGAAGCTTTGTATTATTGCAGGAGAAAAATTCAAACCTTACCTTCCCGCTGACGTCTTGGAACATGTCGTTCACTTGCCGCCTGAACTACTGCAAATTACTGTATTGTGGTCTAGACCAGTCCTCTACACAGTACATGGTCTCCAGCTGCTTCAAAATGCAGCTGCCCGCCTGTAAACTGGCACCAAGAGACGGGAACACATAAGCCCTATCCTGGCCTCCTTACACTGGCTACCAGTTACTTACTGGATCCAGTTTAAAATTCTTCTTTTTGTTTTTAAACAAGAGTGGTCTGGTTTTTCATATTTATCGGACTTACTGTCTGTTTATGTTCCTGCCGGGACAATGAGGTTGCTTTCAACCGCCCCAAGAAATAAACGTAAATTTCGGGGCGATAGGGCCTTTCTATAGCAGACCCAAGAATTTGGAATAGCCTGCCCTTGAGCATCAGATCTGTACAAACACTGGGGCATTTTAAATTTTCATTGAGACATTATTTTTACAAACTGGTTTTTAACACAGTTTAACCTGGGGATTGTTTGTGGTTTTGTGTTTTTATTTTCTATTGTTTTTACTGTTTTTATCAGTGTCAATTTGGTGTGTTTTACTTTGTTTTTAACTGTATTTTTATTGTTGGTCTTATTTGTGTAGTTTTGTGTGATAATAACTAAAGCAACAACTGCAATCGAGCGTTTGCCATAACTTGCAATGAGTCTCTTACAGCGCTGGGGAAGAATTTTGCAGAATTGTTGTCATTCAGTCACATTGGAGGGTTTTCCAGCACAAAGCTCCTTCTTAAGGTCACGCCACAGCATCTGAATAGGATTCAGGTCAGGACTTTGATTAGGCCACTCCAAAGTCTCCATTTTGTTTTTCTTTAGCCATTGCGAGGTGGACTTGCTGGTGTGTTTTGGATCATTGTCCTGCTGCACCACCCAAGTTGCTTTCTGCATGAGGTCACTGACAGATGGCCGGACATTCTCCTTCAGGATTTTTTGCTAGACAGCAGAATTCATGCTTCCATTTATCACAGCAAGAAGTCCACGTCCTGAAGCGATAAGCCCTCAGACCATTACACTACCACCACCATATTTTGTTTGTTGCTATAATCTGTGGCGTTCATCTGGCGAGTGAGGTCTTGCCTCAGGTGGAGGAGTTGAAGTATCTCGGGGTCTTGTTCACGAGTGAGGGAAGTTTGAAGCGTGAGATCGACAGACGGATCGGTGCAGCATCTGCAGTAATGCAGTCGCTGTACCGGACCGTCGTGGTGAAGAGCGAGCTGAGCCGGAAGGCAAAGCTTTCTGTTTACCGATCGATCTACGTTCCCACCCTCACCTATGTTCATGAGTTATGGATCATGACCGAAAGTACAAGATTGCGGATACAAGCGGCGGAAATGAGTTTCCTCCGTAGGGTGGCTGGACTCACCCTAAGAGATAGGGTGAGGAGCTCGTCCATCCGGGAGGAGCTCAGAGTAGAGCCGCTGCTCCTTCACATGGAGAGGAGTCAGTTGAGGTGGCTCGGGCATCTAGTCCGGATGCCTCCCGGGCGCCTCCCTGGTGAGGTGTTTTGGGCATGCCCTGTCGGGAGAAGGCCCCGGGGAAGACCTAGAACACGCTGGAGGGACTATGTCTCACAGCTGGCCTGGGAACACCTTGGTGTCCTCCCGGTGGAGCTTGAAGAGGTCGCCGGGGACCGGGAAGTCTGGACTTCCCTACTGAAACTGCTGCCCCCGCGACCCGGACATGGATAAGCGGTGGAAAATGGAATGGAATGGAATCTGTGGCGTTACTTTTTCGCCAGATGAAATGGAACACACACCTTCTGTAAAGTTCTACTTCTGTCTGGTCAGACCACAGAGAATTTTTCTAAAGGCCTTGTGGATCATCAAGATGTTTTGTAGCAAAATTGAGATGAGACTTAATGTTTTATTTGGTCAGCAGCGGTTTTGGTCTTGGAACTCTCCCATGCAGGCCGTTTTTGCCCAGTGACTTTCTCATGGTGGAGTCATGAAAGCCTGCAGTTCTTTAGATGTTGTTGTGGAGTCTTTTGTGACCTCTTTCACACAGGGCCATGTAGGTTTGGATTTTTTTTCTCCCTTAATAAAAAAAAAGTTTCATGTGAATTCATTTTGAGATTTTGTTGGTAGTGGGGAGGCACAAAAAGTTTGACTGGTAACCCAGGCTACCGCACTCACTAGTTCTTACGTATAAAACGTGTAAAATGTCATGGATACCCAATATACCAACATTCATTTGCCGTGTCATAAAACACGTGACTTTGTTCTGCATATCTCCCCAGACTGACAGTGGTTGCCACTGCCTGTCTCTTCATGGCGGCCCGAAACCAAGTCCTCTGCAGCTCACAAGTCAGACAATAACAGACGTGGAAACTGAGCTGAGCCTGCGATACATTTGACCTCCCATCAGTTATTGTTTCAATGCTTGGAAAGGCACAAAGCCCCCTTCTCTTCAAAAGACAAGGACTGTAAAGTTTGACAGCGCATACCAGCATCACTACCTTGCTTCAGACGAGACGTCCATCAAAGCGAGACACATGAGAGACGACGGATGGGGGGAGGAAAGAAGGACATGGGAGAGAGAAGCAATACAAAGCAAGAGTGAGAGGACATGATGGCAAGAAGAGACGGGCGCATCTGCGGCCCACATTGCTGGCTTCTCTGAATAATTCACCTGCTGGTTGCTTTTTCTTTGAAGAAAACAACAAATGATGGCCCGCATTTGCATGAAACCAAAAAACTGAAATATATCTCCTTCCAGATATTTCTGGAATGGCTGATCTTGGTCTTCTATTACTCATGTAAAAATATATTTCATCAAATTACACATCGTGTGTGTCTGTGGTGAGCAGAAGTACGCGGCAGTCATTTCAAGATCTGTTGACTGGTGTGCATGTTCCCATCTGCACGTGAACACCAGTAAGTCACAGAAGCACCAAACCGGTACACCACGACGCCCTAGCTGCACCTTGAAATTCTGTTCCTAAAGGTAATGCAGTTCTAACACTTCTAAGGCATGCAGAAGATGCATTAAAAGACAGTGATGATATGTAATATTTTACAATGGCCAATAGGTGTCAGTATTGTTACTGTAATTTTCATTCAGACACTCGAGCACCAGACTTGATTGCATAAACTACAGGAGTTTATTGCATGTTTGAATGATCTCACAATAGGCAGAATAATTCCTGACAGGCTACTGTGTGCTACTTATGTCTTCAATGGCGTATTTACTCTTATTATGTCTAATATATTGGATTATGTAAGTGTAAAGGTGACTATAGGGGTGTTGTTGCATGTCTTGAGGGCTCTAATAATGTTAAAAACCATATTTACAAGGTTGTAAACAGCGTTTTTAGCCTCTTACTACAAAAATAGTTATAAATAAGGAATCCTGCTTGACGGAAATTCACTTATCAGTCTGGAACCAATTAATCGCGATGCACAAGGCATTACTGTAGTTGTAACTCCTCATTAATTCTAATTATAGCACGGCTACCATCTTGGCCAATAGCCAAGGGTCCAGTCATATGACATATGTTTAACTGTCATGATATCCATGTTTCCATGTTTGCATGATGTAAAGCAAGAACCAAAAACCTTTTCTATTGTATTCAGCACATGATTTCCACCAGATGGAGCGCAATTTCACACACCGTAAAGCAAGCAGCAGTGGTCTTGGCCATTACTCCTTTGATGGTCCAGACACGTGTTCACATGTTCATACATGGAGCACGCCAACAAGCTGCGCTCTCTCTGGGAAGGAAAAAAAATGACACGTGTCGAGATAAAACCAATTTGATACGGTGACAGGAGGTCCCCCAAACTGACTCTAATCCCCTCTCACCATTGCCACACTGTCCCTCTCTCCTCACTCTAGAGTTCAAATGACTGACATCATAATAGGCTCCGCTAAATTATGATAGAGGTCGAATTACAATTTAATCATCTTCTTTTTACCCCTCTCCCCTGAGGCCTGAATGAATAAACATGACTAGTAGCAGATTGATGGGATGGACCTCTTTCTCAATGTTCTCCTTTATCACAGCTTCCAATAATGAGGGACGATGGACTTTAAGAGGCACCACAGTCTGTTCTGTAAAATCTACAGCATACATGTACCGCTGACGACAAAGCCCACAATTTGACATGCTTGTGTATGTATGCATCCCTGACGTTGTTTTCCGTCCAGCAGTGAGATGTCGCAGTTTGTTCAGAGGTGCTTAAACACACCACAGTTGCTGTGCGGCACAAAATTGAAACGTATCTATTCCATCTGTTCAACAATCATGCGGAGCTGAATCTAATCTAATAACGCTGATTGAAAATGTTAATTCGACTCACATCAACGTCAAGCTTGCAGGAGGGATTGGACAGGAGGGAGTTGTATGTGAAAAAAGGCATTTTTATTCTATTTGTAACCTTTCCATACAGTAATCCTTTATTGCTGTTAATTTGTTCCAGACTCATCGGTGATAAGTGAATTTCTGCCTTATTAGCAGATTCCTTTACTCTACCAGCTATGAAATAATGCAGTCTCAAGTTATGCTTCCATGTGAATATCAAAAGGAGTAGAAACAAGGGATGCTCAGCCCACCGGCCAAGGCAAAGCAAGGTCCAAGCGATCTCCTGAGTGAAACTCTTCCTCATCTGCCTGCTGTGGGGAACTCCAAGTGATCAGGAAACTTCCTGTAAACTGTTTGTTGGTACATTGGTCTGATCTGGTTTTCACCAATCTTTGGCTAGGGGGCCAATTATTTAAAAACAACAGGGTCCCGTATGGTCCAAGTGAAAGGTTTTGTAATTGTTTTCGCTCTGTTGTAGATAAGAATACAATGTTGTGACAAAGTGTTTGTCCCTCCGTCTTCATGTTTGTTGTTGTATGGCATGGACTCAACCAACTTGTGGCACCTTTCAGCTGTTATTCCCCTCCAACATTCTTTAACAACATTCCACAATTCATCAACATTTCTTGCTTTTGCTTCACAAACAGCATTTTTAATGTCACCCCACAGGTTCTCCATTGGATGAAGGTCCGGGGATTGGGCTGGCCCCCCCATAACATTCATTTTGTTGGTTTGTAACCATGATGTTGCTGGTTTACTAGTGTGTTTGGGGTGATTGTCTTGTTGATTTCAAGGTCATGTCCTCTTCTGCATAAGGCAACATGACCTCTTCAAGTATTTTGACATATCATGACATGACATGATCCCTGCTATGGGATAAATAAGCCCAACACCATAGTGGGAGAAACGTGCCCATATTGTGATGCTTTACTGTCTTCACTGTGTACTGTGGCTTGAATTCAGAGTTTGGTTCTCGTCTCGCAAACTGTCTGCGGCGCTTGGACCCAAAAAGAACAATTTTACTCTCATCAGTCCACAAAATGTTCCTCCATTTCTCTTTAGGCCAGTTGTTGTGTTCTTCCGATTGTAACCTCTTCTGTACATGCCTTTTTTTAACAGAGGGACTTTTGGGGGTTGATTTTGGTAAATAGATTAGCTTCACAGAGACGTCTTTTGTCACAGTACTTATAGGTAACTCCATACTGTCTTTGACCATCCTGGAGCTGATCATTGACTGAGCCTTAGCCATTCTGTTTTGTTTTGGTTTTTTTGTCCATTTTGATAGTCTTCCGTTCTGGTTTTGCTCTCCATTTTAAGGCCTTGGAGATCATTTTACCAGAACAGCCAAACTTTTTTGTACCTCTTCATAAGTTGTCCCCTCTCCAATCAACTTTTTAATCAAAGTACGCTGTTCTTCTGAGCAATGTCTGC
Source organism: Oostethus manadensis (assembly GCA_024372805.1). NCBI lineage: Eukaryota > Metazoa > Chordata > Actinopteri > Syngnathiformes > Syngnathidae > Oostethus > Oostethus manadensis. The sequence goes on along the minus strand of QODF01000072.1, from coordinate 470,906 downwards.
AACGACCCGTTTTCCTCAGGCTTTCAAAGAGAAATAATGTTTAACAAGTGCTGGTTTCACCCTTAACCCCATGATTCACACGGTGTGATTCAGTTGTTTTTTTTTACAAAATTAATAATTATTAATTACTTTGTAATTAATAATTACTGTGTTTGCACTGGTAAACCGGGTGGTGTGTTAGAATTCAAAACTTGCCGAATAGCTATCTTAGGCACACCCATGTCTGAGAACCACTGCTCCTGGGATGGTTGGCGTTGAAGGAGATCGGTTTGGTAGTGCAGAAATTTGCAGCATTTTGATTGCAATGGTAGCCAGTAAAGGTGGATGATGGGAGGCCCCCAGATACAGCTAGCAGACCTGACTACAAGCTGGTGGCTAATAAAGCTTGCAGTGTGTTTATTGCAGTACAATTCTGGGTTGAAGATTATTGAAGTGATCTGTGAAATGAATTGGGTTCAGTGATTGAGTCAAAGTTAAAAATAGCATTACAAAATGTTTTTTCAGAAGATTGAGCGACACGCGCCAACAAAGCAATCATAAAATATGAGATGAAGTGTCATAACATGGATGCGTCCTAATCATATCACATGCAATCTCGATAGCATCTCTAGGGCAAAGACACAGGTCACGTGACAAAAATCTATACGGGGCAAACAGAACAATCTCGGTCAGACAATAAAAGCCCCCCCCCCACCACCAGACCGGTGGATGCAATAAGGCGAGAGCAAAGGACATACTTGTTGTGTTGTTGATGCTCTTCTACTTTGGAGGATGAGTATTTGTCTGTATAGTGGTCCAATCCACTTAGAGGTGGGAAACAAACGCCGGCAATATATTTAATGTCCCCCGAGATCCTGTCGCTGTAGGTGCCTAATCCTTCATGGCGACTTGGAGGCTGCCATGGAAAAAAAGAAATAAATCAATATCAAAGAGGAGCTGAGCATTATGCTTTAGTGGGCAATAAAACATGTCCAATGCTCGGTCAAGAATGCATCGTGTGTGGCTGTGTGTGTGTTACTAGTAGTAGTAGCGAGCATGTAAATGCCGGGTTGATTAAAGAAAGGTACATCTCCACAGTGCAATGCATGTGACCTGAAGCTGCTTTCCCGCTGTCAAGGAAAACAAACAGGAAGACATCCAATAATAAGACAGAGCACCTTGAATGGCCAAAAGACACCAGAAGCTTGACCCCAGAAGTTTGTGGATGACAAGAAAGGGCCAGCGCTAAGATCACCTGGAGCCAGTAAAGCTGCAAAAAGAAGAAAATGGACCTGGCCGGGTTATGCTCGATTCAGAATGGGCCTTAAATGCTGTTTTTAGTCCAGCACAATTCCTTAGCGTTTTGGCTGGGTCACCCTTCAATGTTAAAGTGTACCAACCAAAAAGTATTTTCTAATCTGTGAAATACTCAGAAGAAGGTAACCTCTGTATGTCAGACGGCCTCTTTGTTTGCAAACATCTCTTCCTACTGCACCCTGATCAAGAAACAACGTGGGTGAAGGAAAAGGAGGTAGAGTATATCCTTTTTGCCGCACTGATACTAACAAAAAGATGCAAAGCAATTCAGGCAGGGCCGTATTGTTGCCTACAATATACAGTATATACATATATTTTTTGTCTTTTTTTAAACTGCACCTTAGCTTTGTGACATGGGCCAAAAAGTGTATTATTAGTGTGAACTTTGCTCTTTTTTTTCCAAATATTTCAAATTTCTTGGTTTGGTTGGTTGGGAAATTTGATTTGAACATGCACTGGAATCCATTACTGATTCCAGTCTTGCCTTTTTCTATACATTTCATTCTTCATATTTAAGCTTTGTACATTTTCTTCTCATCATATTTACATTTGGACTTTATTACTTTACTCCCATAATATTGGACTTTATCCAATATTCTAAATTTCACAACAATCAAAACTTTGTTTTGTTTTTGTTTTTCATTATCTTTCAATTTAAAAAAAAACAAATTTTCATGAATATTTCAACTGTATGCGACTAAATAATAACAATATTTGGATTCTTGTAAAATTCTTGTTGTTAGAATACAGTTTTTTCTCTCTTTATGTTTGGACCTTTCTTCTTGTAGAATGGCAGCGTTTTTTTTCCATGAAACTTTGCAAACAAAAACACAACAGCGGCTGCAGCGCCAATGAGCGCCTTTAGTTTGTGGCCTGATGCATTGTGAGCGCCATTAGTGTAGTTATTGGGCATGAATAAGAATAAGAACGTGGCTGTAGCTCGCTTAATATGCGGGTCACATGATGGAAATGGAGCCTTGTCGGCGCTTTGCGAAGGGTTTTTCTGAAGACTTTATGGAGGGAAATGGTTGCGTTCCTGTGCGTGCATCCTTAGCTGTCTTTTTAGCTGTTTTTGTATATTTGGGACAGGGAAATGAGAAAGACGTGTGTTCGAGGACTGTGGATTAAGGGCAAAACTCCCAAAAAACATGTATTGCGTCAGGAGTGAACAAGGGCAATTGGCAAGATCGAATAATTGCAAAGTTGGGGGAGAACGTCAGCATCAAGCCAGCAGGAGGGTTTGGACGGGGCGGGGCGAGCTGTATGTCAAATTTGAATTTTATTACATCCATTTGGCAATTTTGCATTTGCTGTAAGTAAGTAATCTACTGTATACTGTATATGTTAACCTGCATAAGCATTTTAACGGATAAAAAGGCTGTTTACTTTGTACGTCTTTCTCTGCAAACCACGCGTTTGTGCTGCTCCGTCACATTTACTCCCGTCAGTTCCCTTCTATACGACTGAAGTTGCGTGGAAGGGAGGCAACAGATGCTGGTGCCGTCCTCCAGGACTCCTCATTTAACATAATAAAGATGCCATTTGACAGCTCCTGCTGTCAAACTGCGCTGTACACAGCGTCTTAACTCTAGTCCCCGAGTGCTTGAACGCGCGTCGAAGCGGCGCATTCTCTTGGGAGGGATGCCACGGCGACACCAGGAGCCTCCTCTGGTTCAAAACCTCTTGGCCTCCGTCTCGGTAAAACTGATGTTGAAAATGTTCCAGGGGATGCCGATAGTACATTCTGTTTCCCAGCAGAGCAATGCTGCGGGTTTGCCACAGCAGCGGTTGAAGGATGCTGGAAGCCTCTGTGCACAGCAGGGAACAAATAAAGTAGCAGTATTGAGAACATGCATCTGGCTGTGTTGCACCGTGAAGAATACTCCTGGGCTGCGCGCTAATGAGGTGATAAAGCAAAGGAATGGAAGTTGGTGCCAAGGCAGAAGAAGAAGCACCGGGGTTTCTGTGTGTATTTTCCTTGAAATCCACGTCCAAGACAGGTTTGGGTGGGGGGGGGTACCTGCCAGTGACAAAGGACTCAGCATATCCTCATCTCATCCCAAAAAAGCCAAACGTGACCAACATTGTTTTTTGCCAATTTAAAACCCACATCTTATGTATCTCATCTGAATATTTGGCTTCCGAGTCCTCTTTGATTTTTTTTGTTTAAAAAATGCAGGTCATTGTTTGCAGCAAAAAAAACATCCCACTCCCCCAATGCGAGCAATCATTTCTCAACATGAGGTACTGGTACTCCTGCAAGATCTTTGCATTTGTACAGTAGAATCCTCTCATTCCACTTTCTCTTCTGCTGGCGCTTTCCTCCCGCCTTTCATTCAGACGCAGCAGCGAGGTCTTTATCGCTTTCGATTTTTCAATTAATCAAGAGTGCTCCACGGCTCATTGGCCAGATCCACAACATTTATCTGAGCTGAAGAGAAGTGAGACAAGCCAACAGCTACAAAGGATAAGATCAAATCAGTGGAGCAGAAGCACCGAGATCCGTGTTGTGCTGCGTCGGCTTTATTAGGATTGTCCGCCAGTGTCTGCCGAGCGATTGTGCTCATGCTCTCCCCATTTGCAAAACACTTCATTAGCACTCGCTAATTCAATGTACCCGAAGCAACCACGACCGGCACAGCACGGGCCACAAAGACCAAGCATCGGATTGGCTTCCTTGCCAAGACGTTTCACTTTCAGGTGATGCTTCAGCTAGCCTCAGAACAAAACTCAACAAAAGAAATGTAGAAAGGGTAGTCTGATGTGCATTTAGAATCACTGTGCCGCTCCTTTCTTGTGCAGCCATCGATCTTGGACACCATTAATGAAGATTTTCCTGGAAGAGGCAGATCCATATCTGCTTCCTTCCTCTCCCTCAATGCCCATTTGTTTATGACAAGGCAGGAGCCTGAGAAGAGCAAAACTTTTCTCTTACCAAAGTAAATGTATACGTACCATAATTTCCGGTGTTTAAACTGCTTTTTCTTCAACTTTGAACCCTGCAGTTTACACAGCGACGTGGCTAATGTGTCCCTAAGTGGAAATCTTCTTTACTTGAAAACCACTACTAATTGTAGAAATTCTGTGCCGCTCGCAAGTCCGTGACAAAAGCGTAGCGCAATCTTTGGCAGGAGCCAATCACCAGCCGTCAGTATACTCACAACAAACTTGTCAACCCACTGGGAATCGCAGAGGTCAGTATACAGCATGTAACAGTATGACAGCAGAACACTCTGACTCACTGTGTCATCTTGCAAACAAGACTATACCCACCCCACAGCAACTTGACAGGTATAGCTGAGTTGAAAACCAAAAAGAAAAGTCATCGGTGCACTCACAACAAACTTGTCAACACAATCGCAAGAGGTCAGTTTACAGTATAACAGCAGAGCAGTCTGACTCATGGTGCTATCTTACAAACCACACTAAACCCATGGGACAGCTACTTCACTCTAAAAATAAAAACATAATATTAATATACAGATGTGACTCAGATACTCCCTGAGTCACCACCTTATCGTGGTGGAGGAATTTGCGTGTCCCAATGATCCAAGGAGCTAAGTTGCCGGGGGCTGTCATGCCCCTGGTAGGGTCACCCATGATAAACAGGTCCTAGGGGATGGACCAGACAAAGAGTGGCTCATAAGACCCTAATGATGAATGATACAATTGGACTTCGTTTTCCCTCGCCCGGACGCAGGTCACCGGGGCCCCCCTCTGGAGCCAGGCCCGGAGGCGGGGCACGATGGCGAGCGTCTGGTGGCCAGGCCTGCACCCATGGGGCCCGGTCGGGCACAGCTCAAAAAGGTAACGTGGGTCCCCCCTCCCGTGAGCTCACCACTCGTGGAAAGGGCCAAGAGAGTTGGGTGGCGGCCGGAGGCAGAGGCCTTGGCGGTCCGATCCTTGGCTACAGAGGCTAGTTGTTGGTTTGTGGAATGTCACCTCTCTGGCGGGGAAGGAGCCTGAGCTGGTGTGTGAGGTGGAGAAATTCCGGCTAGATATAGTCCGACTCACCTCAACGCACGCCAAGGGCTCTGGAACCAGTCCTCTCGAGAGGGGCTGGACTTCATTCCACTCTGGTGTTGCCAGCAATGAGAGGCGACGAGCAGGGGTGGCAATTCTTGTTGCTCCCCGGCTCCAAGCCTGCATGTTGGAGTTTAACCCGGTAAATGAGAGGGTAGTTTCCCTATGCCTTCGGGTGGGGGGACGGGTCCTGACTGTTGTTTGCACTTATGCGCCAAACGGCAGTTCAGAATACCCACTCTTTTTGGAGTCCTTAGAGGAAATACTAGAGAGTGCTCCCTCGGGGGATTCCCTTGTTCTGTTGGGTGACTTCAACGCTCATGTTGGCAGCGACAGTGAGACCTGGAGAGGTGTGATTGGGAGGAATCTTAACCCGAGCGGTGTCTTGTTATTGGATTTCTGTGCTCGTCACGGATTGTCTATAACGAACACCATGTTCAAGCATAAGGGTGTCCACATGTGCACTTAGCACCAGGACGCCATGGGCCGCAGTTCGATGAATGACTTTGTGGTTGTGTCATCGGACTTGCGACCACATGTTTTGGACACTCGGGTGAGGAGAGGGGCGGAGCTGTCAACTGATCACCACCTGGTGGTGAGTTGGTTCCGATGGTGGGGGAGGATGCCGGTCAGACC
>QODF01000072.1:446917-463358 GCA_024372805.1 Oostethus manadensis | reverse complement strand
GCATCTGGTTAAGATGCCTCCCGAACGCCTTCCTGGGGAGGTGTTCAGGGCACGTCCAACCGGTAGGAGGCCTCAGGGAAGACCCAGGACACGTTGGTGAGACTATGTCTCTCAGCTGGCCTGGGAACGCCTCTGCATCCGTTGGGAAGAGCTAGACAAAGTGGCCGGGGAGAGGGACCTCTGGGCTTCCCTGCTTAGGTTGCTGCCCCCGCGACCCGACCTCGGATAAGCGGAAGAAAATGGATGGATGGATGGATGGAGATGTGTACCAAAAGGATTTGAAAATGAAAGAAGACAACAATTTGAATGCATTTTGTCAAAGTAGCGCATTGATTGGGGCGCTGTGATGACATCAGCTTCTCTCTGGGCTCTTGGCTGAGTTCCAAGCACCTCTGGCTCCCTCTGGTAAATGTAGTGGGTATGTCTGATACACCGGAATTTACGATAAATAAGACTCATGCTCATGTGTGCTACCAAGAACACCACTGTAAGTGTGTCCCTGAAAGACAGGAAGCGACATCCCATGGTTGAGAGTTGAGTTTCAGCCTGTAAAAGTAGTAGTTATTCCAGAAAAAGGCAGCATTACTGACATCCAGTGATTTCATCTACAGCTTTAGAATGTCTTAGTTCATTCAGCCACTTTTAGATTACATTTGCTGAAATATGTGGGATTCAGCCACGATGTAGCGCCACTTACAAATGCCTATATTTTGGAAAAACTGCGATCGAGTGCAAGTGCAAAATTGAAAGCACGCAGTAAGAGGACTGTTCTTACAAGGGCCCATTGCGGCATCCCCTTCAGGAATCAACGGTAAAGCTTTATTACATAATAAGACCTTATTACATGCTTATTACATAATAAGAATGTAATAAGGTCTTATTATGTAATAAAGCTTTACTTATTACTAATAAGGTCTTATTATGAGTCGTATTAACTGTAGTTAGTACTTAATAAAGGTTATTAGAAGCACCTTAATAAAAAGCGTCTCCGAATCCACAAGAAATAAAGTCCATTTTTTTGTCTGTTTTAAACACAAAGGGTATGTTTTGAATACTGAAATAAAAAGTTAACCGAATGTTGGACATGTTGTTATCCAGGATGTTTCTATTTTGCATTCATTATTCACAAAAAGCATTGGTAATAATTGTGTTTTAGAAGATGCCTGAGTGATTAAAGAAAACAATACGCTTGCTTAAAATCTGCTTTGATAGGATTTTAAACAGGGATTTGAAATATTACCACATTTAATTGAACGCTTGGCAAATGACAATTAATGGCCCATTAAGCGCAAGCTTTTAATGCTTGATTTTTTTCTTGGCGTACACATGAGTAATGTTTTCCTCAACACTGATGGCGAACTATATGCAGTCGTTGAGGCCCATCCATCATGAAATCTAAAGTAGAGTAAAGGCCAAGCCTTCAGAGACACAGAGCCTTCTGCGTGCTCCATACACATGTGCAAAACAGCAGCATGGTGGCATCAACTACCAGAAAGCTGCCCTTGCAGTTAAAAGAATTTGTCCTAATTAGGTCTTCACGTCTGCACTCCGCAGCTCTAACTTGAATCGATACATTTACTCTTAGTGAATTGATCAAAGTCTTCCCCGTCAAATAAGGAAAAGCTTCCTTTGAGACCACCTTTAATCCACTCCTTGCAAACGGAACAACATGGTGAACGGCACCTTTTGGGCATGTTCTCAGAACCCCTTCCAGAATAACGCACAGCACAAGTGGGTAACACCGGTCTCTGCATACGTGACAGACACCCTCACAAGACTCTTTGCATCCCTTCCTGGAACTTTCCAAACGCCTCATAGCTGCGGCAAGTAAAAAGTTTTCACTGAGTGCAAGAACTTCCTCCCTCTAGGAATGGAGGTGAACAATAAAGAACCAACGAAGTGCTGTGCATGAGCAAAAGAGTCTAAAAATAGACACTACCAACCTTCATCTGAACCTTCAGGAGAGAATGAGATGGGGGGGGGGGGTCTAGATTATTGGATCAGATTAGATTTCAAAAGCTGGCAATAAAACGGGAACTGCAAGAAATATTGAAAATGGTTTTGCGCAAGGTGCAGCGCTGCTCTCAGGATACAATTGCTTATTGATGTTTTGGCTGCCAAAATAAACATCTTTTGCAAAAAGAAACACAAATATTCCGAACATATAGAACAAACAATATTTTTTCTTAAAATTACGTTGAAATCATGAAATCTGACTGTTGGTCTGAGGTGGGAGAAAGTCCGTTTTGCAGGTCCCAAGTAACTCAAGTCGTCACATTCATTCCTTGCTAGATCGGGGTTCCAACAGCGCCGCCTCGCTGTATGACAGTTTTTCAAAAATTAATAAATGATGACTGTTTTGTGGTTTGCTACGGCGTATTATTTGTCAAAAACATTGAAAGAAAAGTCCTATGTGGTATTGTGGTCACCAGGCGCCAGTAATTCACGTTGATGCGATTACCTCAACACTCCGCATGGAGTCAGCTAGGGCATGTCTGAAAAATAGTTCTCCTCCCTTTCTGTGTGGAAGTGGTACGTTTGGCTTCTTACTTTGTCCTTCTTCCCCACTCCGTTAGAAACCCTTTCTTAAATTTAGAACCAATAAATTAGAGGCTAACAAGTTAGCTCGGTAGCTTACATGCTATAAGTGGCAGCCGTCTCTTATGTCCCTGCAGTGATCCGGGTGCCTGTGCATTAGTGTTGCGCAATGTGGTGTAAACAAAGAATAATATAATTATAGTTAGTCACAGAAAGAGAGTGCTGACATAACATTCAAGATTAGAACGCATAGTAATGTAAGCTCAATGTTCGTTCTGAAACATATTACACACATTAGTTACTCAACACACTCAATCACGCAAAATCAGAAGTTAATGATGTCACAGTCTAAGTCAAGTTGCATCAAGCAGTTGATGTTGTCAAGTTTGGTCCAAAGTCATTCAAAATGTGACATTCAAGCATGACTACTACTGGCAAGGCATGAAGACACTGATACTGAAAGCCCCATTTGCCTCTCATGTGCCCGCAATTTGAGAGGAAATGATTTAAAGGAAGTATACGGGGATGTAGGACGTACCTGTGGTACCATATATACTCACCCAGGTTTCAGGACCTCAGTTTGGACTTCATCCATTTTTCCCCCCTTAATTACACCATTTGTGGACGGCCTTATTAGTCACCTTTTCAAGATACATCTAGGATTGTGCAGTCGTGGAATGAGCGACAGCTACAGTATTCGTTTGGGTGGTGCCAGCCACAAAATGTACCTGTAACATTCAGCTGTTGGTATTCCTGTTTATTTTAAATTTCAAGTTCTGACCGGTATGTACCTGTGATAGGTGTATGACTGGCACCTAATTGACAGCACTTGTCGTGTGCGTGGGTCCTACAGCTTTGCTGAGATTGTGGGTGCGCTCCAAGCAATCAACGTGCCACATTTGCCCGTTCAGGATGTGGCACAAACAACAGGTCAACAGGAAGCGGGTGTTTCAATAGGCCCCGTAGAAATAAAACACTTGGTTCCTCAATGCAGTAGCCTGCTTGGTGTTTGGGTGTTTGCTGGACATGGCACAGTTGAATGTTTGATTCCACCTTCTCTACCAAGTCCTGGAAAGATTGATCATATTGGTCACATTCTGGTGCATTACGGTGTTAAAGTTGCATTTCTCACTTTGAGAAATGTGGACAGGAGCGAGGCGCCCGCCATTCACTGCAGAGTTAAACATGAGTAGTCACACTGCCATCTGCTGTCATGCACTTGCAGGAGTGCACATTTCTGCAATCAGATTCTGCAGCCAGTTGAATACAAAATCCGCTTGCCTAGTGGTTAGCATGTCAGCCTCGTGAACAGGAGATTTAGGGTTTGAACATGCCTGTGTGGAGTTGGCATGTTTTCCCCAGGTACCCGTATCCCCAAAACATGCGCAATAGTCTTTTGGAAACAATACATTGTCCATAGGTGGTTGTTTGTCTAGATAGATAGATAGATGGATGGATGGATGGATGGATGGATGGATGGATTGACTGGTCAATTGATTGACTGGTGACCAGTCCAGGGTGCCTGGACCTGACCTCTAATCCAAAGTTAGCAGGGATACGTTGCAGGCCCTAATGAGGTCAAGTGGTAGAGAAAAGGTAAGACTGGCTAATAAAAAAATCCTTCTAACCAACTTATAGCAAGTGTTATTCTCCCGGCGACCTTGTGCCAGCAATTCCATTCCATTGGTTTGCATTCCCATGATGATTCCATGAGTGAATAAAAAGACAAATTCTAGAACAGTAAAGTCGCAATCCGTCAGACAACATCAAAGTACGAACTAAGGTTAGGGAATAAAGGGTCTGATGGCATTGCCAAGGCCGCTTGCCACATCAAAGTCACATGGCCCATCATTGACCAATTGGTGGAGGCCTTTCAACATGACGCGCTTCACTTCCGTTTATTCCATGCCAAAAGCCACTAAAAACAAGTCACAACATCAGTTCTAGACGATGTGAAGGATGTGACAACAAGCACACTGAAATGCTGCACTCAAGCCTCCTGTTGTCCACACACCAGCCCTCCCGTTACCTTCATGGAACCTGGGATTTCTCATTTAACCGCCACCTCCAAGCTTAAACAGGTTAAAAGTGTTTTCCCTCCACCAAAGTAGATTTCAAACGGAATTATTGATGTTGTTTTATGTGTTTGGATGTGCGCAGGATTCTTTTTGCTAGAGATTAAAATCGTAATCATTCTCCACCTGGGGGCTATGGGGAAATCTTCAAAGCACACACTGCATGTGCTTGAATTCTCACACACCTTGTCCCGCCTCAGCGTGTAGTAAAGAAAAGCAAAACAAACAAAAAGTCTCAGCATTAACAATACAAATTCACTGGCTGGCCAAAAAAAAAAGGTCAAAGACTCTAATATTTAGGGGGTGCGCCTTTAGCTTTGATTAAGCCACGCATTGGCGGGGGCATTGTTTCCAGAAACTTCTGCAATGTCACAACATTTATTTCATCCATGTTTCACCAAGATCTTGCATTGATGATGGAAGAGTCTGACTGCTGCGCAAAACCTTCCCCAGCACACTTTGGGCAGGAGGCGGGGTACACCCTGGACTGGTTGCTAGTCACTCATACATATGGACAATTTAGAGTCTGCAATTAACTTAGCATGCATGTTTTAAGAATGTAAAAAAAGGAAAGCGAAGTACCCGGAGAAAACCCACGCACGCGCAGGGAAAACATGCAAACTCGCAGAGACGCAGAGATTCAAACCCAGGTCTTGTTCCTCTGATTGTGTGGCCAACATGTTAACCACTCGACCACCGTGTTGCTGTGTGCTTCATGATCCACGGGGGGCCCCGTTTTGTGCAAGGATGCGCATCACTGCTGAGAGTCACAGAGCAGCAAGTCAGCCCGAGGCAGGAGAGGAAAGAAAACAGGTGAGAAATCTGACACCGCACTTGTTGCCGGAATGATTGATAGCACACAGCAAAAACGAGAACATTCCTCCATTTTCTCTGCCGCTTAATCTTCATTAGGGTCTCGGCAGTGAGCTGGAGCCTATCCCAGCTGACTTTTGGGCAAGTGGCGGAGTACACCCTGGACTGGTCACCAGCCAATGGGAGGGCACATCATTTTTTGGAATGTCGGAGGAATCCCACACATGCACACATGCAGAATCCACACAGTCATGCCCAACATGATTCCAACCCAGGTCTTTTCAGATTTCCAAAAGGTGTGGCCAACATGCTAACCACTAGGCCACCATGCCATCCCCCAGAAAAAACAAAGTAGAAGATTTGAGCCCCTCGCGTGTCAGTCCCTGCTGGTGTAATGGTACAGCTGCTGCCTTTTCAGGCAATGATACAATTCTGCTTAGGTCCCTGGTTTGTTGCTGTAGAAGTTAGTAGTTTGATGCTCGGGCTGAGAAAAACCTCTTGATGTGCGTTCAGAAGTGTGCGGGCATTGTGGGCTTCTTGTCTGTTTTTAAAGCTTCGTCATTAGCCTGTACAGATTTCCGCTTCCTGCCGTCACAATTCCCACTTGAATTACCTGTCAAAATGAAAAACAAAATGCAAAGAAGACACGAGTATTGCTTAGCATTCTGTTTTATTCACGGGCCACCGGATGCCATCGGTGCAGTTGTTTTTATAGAGAAAAAATGTAAAAAGCCAACGTTCAAAGTACAACTGTACTTGACTACCTTTTCTCTACTTACCTGACAGTCCCTTTGGAGCTGCCAAGGTTCATTCATGCTTAATTTATATATTTAAAAAAAGCTAATAGCCAATTACCCAGAAGTCCGTGGTGTTCTGAACTCATTTAATCTGAGCTAAAGGGTCCACCGTTGCGCAAGTAATATTTCGGTCCGTGTGCCTGAAGGACACATGCAGTGATATTTGGAGTTTTTAAATATACCAGCATGAGTCCTGCTCAGACCGCCTGGACGTGTTTTTAATAATCTCCATGAGCATTTTGTGGAAGCTAAAATGGCAAAACAGTGACAGATTGCTTTTTTCCTGAAAAAAAAACGTTACCTTTTAACATTTATAATAACAAGAATACATTCAACCGTGTTCTTCACATAGATTCATTCGCTACGTGGATCCATCTGTCCAACGACATCCATTTGTGCATGGAGCTGGAAGATGAATAACTGCAAAGGTTCCTCACAGTTTCACACAATGTGAAAATGTACGCATGTACATTCTTCAAAGCGTCCGCAGGGCAAATGCAATCAATTACAGATGTGACGCAGGAGCAAAGTCGGAATTATTAATGGACTTCAATTGCAAAGAATTGAGGTAAAAGCGCCAAGACCGTCACATCATTTCGCTGATGGTTTTCTGCTTTTCCAAGTTCCAAGCTCTGAGCTGCCTAATGAGCCAACGAGGGAGCATTCCACTTAAATTAATGAAACCTCTGCAGCAAAGCCATTAGGAGTCAGTCAGTCAGTCATGCGGTCGTTCTCCTAAAGTCACATATCTTCTTACACGTGGAGGATTTACTTCTGACAGTCAAACCCATGGAGGATTTTATTTGTGCAGAGGGAAACGGGTGTGGTAACCCCAAGCGTAGGTTGAATCTAAAACTGCTCCGTTGCAGAACCAGTCCTAATTTGACAATGAAACCAGTGAAGTAACACCCACATAGTACATGAGTTTAATGCTGATGAGCAAACTGAGGAGTAGCGTTCACTTCTTCCGGTTATTTACGTACGGCCACAACAGTCTACGTAACGTTTTGTCGTTTCAGAGGAGCATGCTGGCCATAAAGGGTGCATCACTACACGTATGTCAACTGGGAGGTTCAGCATTACATCAATTCTGAACTCATAATGCATGTTTGCGCTGCAGAGACATTGATATACAGTGGAAGTCTGTTAGCATCCGCCCCGGTTACCATGTTTCTCTCTTACTGCTGAAAATATCGCCTTCTGGATTAGAGTGTCGAGGTGAGAAACAACTGAATTCAAGAAATAACTCATGGCAAAACAGGAAGGTGGTGGTTGTTGATCTTGCTGACACATCATCTTTGGGGACAGTCGTGTCTCCGAGGAAGGTTAACATAAAAATCTTCATTTCTAATTGTTTTCTGCATGCAAAAATATGATTATAAAAATTACAAAAACATGTTTGTCTTTCTGGAGGGGATTGATTCGATTTACATATTTCTTATGGATTAAATATATTTGCTTAGCGTCAATTTTGGTTAGAGTCAGACCTTCTGGTAAGACGCTAACCAAGGTTCCACTACGTAAATGCAGGTCTAGATGACTTTATTGTGTAATTTGCATAATTGCAAATGATGCGTGTGCATGTAGTTTGCCATCTACTGTACGGAGTTGAAATGACAAGCTACATTCACTTGTTCAAGCTTTTGGCTTGCTTGTTTTGGTCAGTCCACATGTGTGCTGCGGAAGAGATGGGATGACAGAGGATGATTCTGATTGGATAGAATTTTAGTAACCATTGCCGCCTACAGGTGTGGACTGTGGTTCCCAATGCATTTATGCGGTTACGTGAAGATGCCTTTTTTTTAAATACCATTTTTGTCATAAACGGAGAGGGAGAAATATGCGGTTCTTCAAATACCCTGCTACTCAGAGGTATTTGAAACTACTTGCTTCCACAAAGTCACCTACGTATCGGATTTTTGCTTGTGGCAAGAACTGTAGGATCTCATGCTTATCGGGTTATTTATACTATAATTCAGAGATCCACAGCTTTTGTTTTTCAGAAAAGAAAAGTATTGTATGTTCTGTATGGTCGACCTCAGATAGAATCCTTGCATAATATTATATATCCTTGTGTGCATGTATGTGTATACAAATAGTAATTTAAGCATACGCATCATGGCCAGCCACAGCACACAGTCTACACACAGTCTTATAACTGTATTCTGACCTGAACACATCAACAGCAGTGCAATTCCAACCCCATATATGTATCTCCATTTCCTAAAAAAACACCTCTCTAGTCAATTCGTCACTGCACCTACACTTCCTCGTTGTCACTAGTCACAATGTCTTCATTACGTGTGTATTTGTAAACAGAAAGAAACAGAAATGCAAAGAAAAACAATAAGTGGATATTCCTATTCCTCTTTTTGTAACGCTTGAGGCGAATGTAGAATTTGCTGCATTTAACTAGGCTTGGAAAATTCATTCAAAATGTGGATTTAACTTAGATGACGTGGTGTCTTTAAACACAACCCCTCATTAGTCCTGATAAAACAAGTGCAGGTCTGACCCTAATATTCTGCTATTAAAGAATCCAGCGTTAGAGCAATGGCGGCTGCTAGCCAACATCATAAATGTATTTATTTATTAATATGTAAATTCTACCCTCCCTTCCTAGTCGTTCTTACCAAAGACACGTCTCTGGGGATTGGTAAAGTCACCGGATCAGTCCAGAACAACAGACTGAAAAACTTGGAAAATGCTTCGGTGGAAGTTTATACTTCAAGGTCGCCGATTCGCTCATTTCACTGTCAATCAAAAAGGGATTCCATCTCAGACAGATCATCCAATCATCATGCAGAAGCCGTGCGTCCGGGCCAGGCCACCGCCCCATAAACCCCCAGAGACGCTGAGTGTCAGATGGGTGGGACAAACCCCAGCATTTATCAAATGACCGTTCAGGTTGGTGAAGTGGAACAACCCCCTCTACGCTTCCCCATCCAAGTCAGTAGATGCTCCGCTGTGTAAATGTGGTGCCGGTTATCTGACAGGTACTCTAGCACATATTTAGTCAGGGAAGTGTACACGCAGCTCTACGTATTTCATCACTTATTTTAAGGGAAGCTGCACTTCCCTTGCGGTCTTTGAGCAATGGCCACTGGTATGGAGATTTCCGGACGTGTAAACTTAACTTAAATTTTCAGTTCCTCTGGAGCTGTTAATACATACAAATTTAAATAATCCTGTGCTGTCACTTAACTTTCTTTCGAGTTAAATGCATTAAAATGGTCATAGTTCGGACATACAGTAGTGTGACAATGTGATTAATCATGATCAATTAATTGCAAACCATGATAACTTGTTTGAACATTTTATTCATTTGACAGCCCTAATAAAATACATCTGACAAAACTAAATGCACCAAATCTCTGTGTGCACGTCTAAAAAGTGCCATCTTATCTACAGTAAAGTTTGATGCGACAGGTGAATGTGTTGGCGTTTAATTGTGTGTGTAGTGTGTTTTCAAAGACTGAACTTGTTTTCATGACCTTTTTAGCATGGTCATTGTAGGATTTGAAGGCTTATTCTGTAACCTTTCTTGTCCTCCTGCGTGGGTGCACAGGGATTAGTTTGTTTACCTGCGCGGCGCCGTAAGTTGCAGCATTAAAAGATTTCATCTTGTAACTTCTTTGTGGTTGATGAGACGATGTTCTCATATATGAAGTTTCAGAGGAAAAGTAACAGTGATGAGAAAGAAATTGACCACAGGGTGTCCTAACTTTGTGAAATGGGATTTGGGTTATGCTAAAAATGCTCTGGATGCTCCCATGCATACCACTAGCACTACAACAAATCTTGCTCAATGTTTTACAGACATGTGCAATGTCCGTAACAAATGCACAAGATTTTTACACTAACTATATATCTCTTTGTAATAGACAGTTTGGTTTTAATCTCCATACACATATTTGTCGTTTTTAACATGAACATCCCTACTAACTATACCCTACTCCTCTTTACCATGAACATCCCTACTAATATACCCTACTTGTCTTTATCATTATAATCCCTACTAACTATACCCTACTTGTCTTTATCATGAACATCCCTACTAACTACACCCTACTTGTCTTTATTATTATAATCCCTACTAACTATACCCTACTTGTCTTTATCATGAACATCCCTACTAACTATACCCTACTCGTTTTTATCATTATAATCCCTACTAACTATACTCTACTTGTCTTTATCATGAACATCCCTACTAACAATACCCTACTCGTTTTTATCATTATAATCCCTACTAACTATACCCTACTCGTCTTTATCATTAAAATCCCTACTAACTATACCCTACTCGTCTTTATCATTATAATCCCTACTAACTATACCCTACTCGTCTTTATCATTAAAATCCCTACTAACTATACC
Organism: Oostethus manadensis; assembly: GCA_024372805.1. Lineage (NCBI taxonomy): Eukaryota > Metazoa > Chordata > Actinopteri > Syngnathiformes > Syngnathidae > Oostethus > Oostethus manadensis. The sequence goes on along the minus strand of QODF01000072.1, from coordinate 452,755 downwards.
CTACTCGTCTTTATCATTATAATCCCTACTAACTATACCCTACTCGTCTGTATCATTAAAATCCCTACTAACTATACCCTACTCGTCTTTATCATTATAATCCCTACTAACTATACCCTACTCGTCTTTATCATTATAATCCCTACTAACTATACCCTACTTGTCTTTATCATTATAATCCCTACTAACTATACCCTACTTGTCTTTATCATGAACATCCCTACTAACTATACCCTACTTGTCTTTATCATGAACATCCCTACTAACTATACCCTACTTGTCTTTATCATGAACATCCCTACTAACTACACCCTACTTGTCTTTATCATGAACATCCCTACTAACTACACCCTACTTGTCTTTATCATGAACATCCCTACTAACTACACCCTACTTGTCTTTATCATGAACATCCCTACTAACTATACTCTACTTGTCTTTATGTAGTGGCACGCCCCTCCCGCTGGCCAATCGCGCTGTATCAGAGCTTTTGATTAGGTTAACACAGTTCACCTGCGTCGCCTCTCATCTCACCTCTTGGTGTTCGGGTGTAGCGCCCAACAAGCAGTCACTTTATTCTGGTGTTTGTACCAACAACAGCATCCTACGAAAGCCGTTTGACAATCTTTCATTCGGCGTTAGATCACCTTGTCTGTAAGGTTTGCGTGCACGTATGCGCTGCTGCTACCTGTCATCAGGGTTTCTGCAGGTTTCATAAGGTCAAATTTAAGACTTTTTAAGACCTTTTTAAGACCAATATGAATTAAATTTAAGACCTATATCACAGCATCAAAAACACAAACAAAAAAAGCAGAATTACATACATTTATTGCAACAGTGCTGAAAACAGGTTAGATGAATTGTTGAAATACAAAAACAACAACAACATACAAACAGCTTAGCTCAAATCTGTAGTGTGTATGCACACACGTGAGTGTGTGTGTGGGTGCTACATTAACCTCAGCTCTTCTCTCTTGGCCAGAATCTCCTCCTCGATGTTGTTAAACTCAGCTGATTTCTCCTTGATGGCCCTTCTTATAGCATTTGACTTAGTTTTTAGCTTAGCCATCTTACCGCCAGCCTTGCCTTTAGCCTCCTCTGAAAATTTGTCTGCATCTCTACAAAGACTTTCAGCAACTGTTTTTAAGGTGTTCCTCCTTTTTTTAGTTCCTCTAAGCAATCCTCTGTCGCCTTTCTCTTTTGGCCCTGTGCAAGAGATCCATCCATCCATCCATCCATTTTCTTCCGCTTAGCCGAGGTCGGGTCGCGGGGGCAGCAACCCAAGCAGGGAAGCCCAGAGGGCCCTCTCCCGGGCCACTTTGTCTTGCTCTTCCCAGCGGATGCCGAGGTGTTCCCAGGCCAGCTGAGAGACATAGTCTCTCCAGCGTGTCCTGGGTTTTCCCCGAGACCTCATACCGGTTGGACGTGCCCTGAACACCTCCCCAGGAAGGCGTTTGGGAGGCATCCTAACCAGATGCCGCAGCCGCCTCTGTTGACTTCTCTCAATGCGGAGGAGCAGCAGTTCTACTCCGAGTTTCTCCTGGATGACAGTGCTTCTCACCTTATCTCTAAGGGAGAGCCCAGCCACCCTGCGAAGAAAACTCATTTCGGCCGCTTGTACCCGCGATCTTGTCCTTTCGGTCACTACCCAAAGCTCATGACCATAGGTGAGGGTAGGAACGTAGATCGACCGGGATATCAAGAGCTTTCAGCTCAGCTCTCTTTTCACCACGACAGACCGGTGCAGAGTCCGCATCACTGCAGACGCCGCACCAATCCGCCTGTCCATCTCGCGTTCCATCCTTCCATCACTCGTGAACAAGACCCCGAGGTACTTAAACTCCTCCACTTGAAGCTGGACCTCATCCCCGACCCGGAGATGGCACTCCACCCTTTCCGGGGCGAGAACCATGGACTCGGACATGGAGGTGCTGATTCTCATTCCAGCCGCTTCACACTCAGCTGCAAACCGATCCAGTGAGAGTTCAAGGTCACGGCTCGATGAAGCCAACAGGACCACATCATCTGCAAAAAGCAGAGGCCGAATCCTGCGGCCACCAAATTGAAACCCCTCAATGCCCTGGCTGTGCCTAGAAATTCTGTCCATGAAAGTAGTGAACAGAATCGGTGACAAAGGGCAGCCATGGCGGAGTCCAACCCTCACTGGAAACGAGTCCGACTTATTGCCGGCAATGCGAAAATAAGGCTGACACCGGTCATACAGGGAACGAACCGCCTGGATTAGGTGGTCCGGTACCCCATATTCCCGGAGCACTCCCCACAGTATTCCCCGAGGAACACGGTCGAATGCCTTCTCTAAGTCCACAAAACACATGTAGACTGGTTGGGAAAACTCCCATGCACCCTCAAGGACCCTGCCGAGAGTATAGAGCTGGTCCACAGTTCCACAACCAGGACGAAAACCACACTGCTCTTCCTGAATCCAAGATTCGACTATCCGGCGGATCCTCCTCTCCAGAACCCTTGAATAGACCTTACCGGGAAGGCTGAGGAGTGTGTTCCCACGATAGTTAGAACACACCCTCCGGTCCCCCTTCTTGAAAAGCGGGACCACCACCCCGGTCTGCCAGTCCAGGGGCACCGACCGCGACGTCCACGCAATGGTGCAGAGTCGTGTCAACCAAGACACGGCCACAGCATCCAGGGCCTTAAGGAACTCCGGGCGGATCTCATCCACCTCCGGGGCCTTGCCACCAAGAAGATTTTTGACCACCACAGTGACCTCAGCCCCAGAGATAGGCGAACCCGACTCAGAGTCCTAAAGCACTGCTTCCATGTTGGAAGGCGTGTCGGGGGGATTGAGGAGTTCTTCATAGTATTCCCTCCACCGGTCCACATCTCGAGTCGAGTTCAGCAGCACACCGTCCCCACCATACACGGTGTTGACTGTGCACTGCTTACCCCGTCGGAGACGGCAGATGGTGGTCCAGAATCTCTTTGAAGCCATCTCTCCGAACTCCTACCATGTCCCAGTTTTTGCCTCAACGACCGCCAGAGCTGCAGACCGCTTGGCCTTCCGGTACCTGTCAGCTGCTTCCAGAGTCCCATGGGCCAAGACGGCCTAAAAGAATTCTTTCTTCAGCTTGACGGCATCCCTCACCACTGGTGTCCACCAACGGGTTTTGCGATTACCGCCACGACAGGCACCGACCACCTTACGGCCACAGCTCCGATCGGCCGCATCGACAATGGAGGCACGAAACATCGCCCACTCGGATTCAATGTCGGCTGCCTCCCTCGAAACATGGTCAAAGCTCTCCCGTAGGTGGGAGTAGAAACTCCTGACTCTGCCAGGCGTTCCCAGCAGACCCTCACGATGCGTTTGGGTCTGCCAGGTCTGACCGGCATCCTCCCCCACCATCGGAACCAACTCACCATCAGGTGGTGATCAGTTGACAGCTCCGCCCCTCTCCTCACCCGAGTGTCCAAAACATGTGGTCGCAAGTCCGACGACACAACCACAAAGTCAATCATCGAACTGCGGTCCAGGGTGTCCTGGTGCCAAGTGCACATGTGGACACCTTTGTGCTTGAACATGGTGTTCGTTATAGACAATAGGTGACGCACACAGAAGTCCAATAACAAGACACCGCTCGGGTTAAGATCAGGGGGGGGCGTTCCTGCCAATCACACCTCTCCAGGTCTCACTGTCGCAGCCAACATGAGCGTTGAAGTCACCCAACACAACAAGGGAATCCCCCGAGGGAGCACTCTCTAGTACTTCCTCTAAGGACTCCAAAAAGAGCGGGTATTCTGAACTGCTGTTTGGCGCATAAGCGCAAACAACAGTCAGGATCCGTCCCCCCACCCGAAGGCGTAGGGAAACTACCCTCTCTTTTCTGCACCTAAACGATTTAGCATAGACAGAGTCCATAAACATTGTCTGAAACAGTTCATCGATTTCCTCATTCGCACTATAGGATTGGTGTCTAGTTACGACGTGGAGGACCCAGAGCACCTCTGCTCTTAGTTTCGGCTCTGATCCAAAAGCGACACGGAGGTCGCTCGTGGCGGTTGCGAAGCTGCAGTGTGGGCCAACAGATGCTTGGCAGAATTGGCTGATGGCTGTCGTTTGCTTAAGACCCTTCACTGCAGTCAGATGTTTCTCACTTTTTGCATGAGAGGATAGGGCTCGTACACCTAACAATCCCAGTTTAATTGCTTTCTTGCATAATAAACCGTATTCTTCAAATGCATTGTTAGCAACTGGCCTTACCAATCCTTTTATTCAGTTTTTTCAAGCCAAGTATCACTAAACCTGCACTACCCCATAGTTAAAACGTAAACTTGGTTTTACGTCTGAGGTAACATACACTCCCGAGAGTGACTCGTGCCGATAACAGAAAGCTGACTGGCTGATGCATGTTGGTCTCATTTGTAGTCCTAATACAGCGAATTATACTTAGACTAGAGAAACAAAAAACTACAGCACCACGGAATCAGCCTAGCAACAACAAAGACAGAAATAGAATTAAAATGAGCTTTACACGGACATCGGAAAAATAAGACCTGTGTTAAAGTATTTAAGACCTAGAACAGCGAATTTAAGACATTTTAAGGTCTAAAAAATTGTTTTTTAAATTTTAGACTTTTTAAGACTCCGCGGAAACCCTGTGTCATATGCGTTCCTCTTTATGCACCGCCCTGGTGAGTAAGTGTCTACATGAGGTTCATTCATAAAAATGTGTTGCATATCTAACCCGCACTTTCTTTAGGCTGGTGGCGAGGGTGTTATCCTGCGCCTTAATCTTTCTGTGTAAAATGCTGCGTGGTAAGTATTAACTACACCTTATAATTTTCGGATATCACTATTAAGGATTTCCGTTTTGTTGCGCGTCGCAGTCATTGGCCGCTGGGTTGTGCATGCCCGGTCTCTGGCTTCCTACGTTTTCAGCTGAAGCCCCCGTGGGTGAGTGACATGGGGCTTTTGCATTCTTATTACAATTTAAATGTATTACTAATGGGTCTAATTTTGCCCTTATTTGTTGGGCTTACAGTGACGAGTCTCCCCTTTTGGGATCCCCTCATTGTTGTACTGCTGGATAAACAGGTCTGCTGCTGCAGGTCCATTAACGAGGCCGTTGCAAATTTTAGAATATTTCTTTTTTTTGTATTTTCCTTTGTGTGAAAGTTGTGCGTGTGACGTTTAAGACAATTGTAAATGGGTATTTTAGAGTAACAAAATAAAGTTTGTAACTTTTCTAAATTATAAAAAAATGTAATTTAAATTCATTTTGTTTTGTCTGTCATCACTCTCAGTTCAACAAACCTGTGTGTCCTTGGCGGAGCAAAATTCTGATTGCTTAATATCGAGGTTCCCTGAACCCTGAACTCTTCCTTTTGGGTCAGCTGTTCATTACCGCTCGCCGCCACATTTATCATGAACATTCCTACTAACTACACCCTACTCGTCTTTATCATGAACATCCCTACTAACAATACCCTACTTGTCTTTATCATTACAATCCCTACTAACTATACCCTACTTGTCTTTATCATGAACATCCCTACTAACAATACCCTACTTGTATTTATCATTATAATCCCTACTAACTATACCCTACTCGTCTTTATCATTATAATCCCTACTAACTATACCATACTTGTCTTTATCATGAACATTCCTACTAACAATACCCTACTCGTCTTAATCATTATAATCCCTACTAACTATATCCTACTTGTCTTTATCCTGAACATCCCTACTAACTATACCCTACTTGTCTTTATTATTATAATCCCTACTAACTATACCCTACTCGTCTTTATCATTATAATCCCTACTAACTATACCATACTTGTCTTTATCATGAACAT
>QODF01000072.1:386196-436254 GCA_024372805.1 Oostethus manadensis | reverse complement strand
TTGTGTAGAGTTGCTCTGGATTGTTATTGTTTATGAGGTTCTGTTTTTCTTTTTCCATTTATTAGTTTTATTAGTAGTAGAGTAGTATCTTTTTGCCCACTTTGCTCAGTCACTGTTCTGGCCGTTGTTGATGATGTGGTTATCATGGTTGTTATTTTTTATAATGTTGTTGAAATACATTTGTGAGGTTCTTCTGCAACCGTTCTTTTGTCCTCTGTACCTAGCCCTCCCAACCCCCACTCACCGCATTCTTTCATGTCAAAATGTGGCACAACAAAATTCTTAATAAAACACGAGAATACCAACGGAGCCTCATATAGATTATGAAGTTTCCCTTGCCACAGCAATTTTTCTCAGCACTTAAATGCAGTTGGACTTCCATTCAGCTGTTATGATGCTGGACCAGACACACACAATACATGAGTAATGATGTTTGATATAGACAAGAAATGGTTAAGTCAAATACTCTCAAACATTAGTTTTAAGCACTCGAGTTGTTTGAGTAGTGGATTACCTTGAACATAATATGTAAGCACAGTTTGATGTGTTTGGTTTTTGATTTGGTGAAAACTAAGACATCTTAGGGCAATCACTTACCCTGTGTAGTGGGGTGGCCAGTTTCCCCGCTGCCTTCGAAGCACTCATGTGGACTATGTGGTCCCGCCCCATTGTTAGGCAACCTATTTAAGCCACCTAGTCACACTTGACAGTCTCCTTGCTGCTGCTGCTATTCTGCCTTGCTCGTGCTTTAATTGGGAGTGCTCGGCTGTGAAATTGTAGTCTGCTGAACTGGTTTCTTACTTCTTGGGTAAACCTGCTGCTGTTTTGCTCTGGTTTGGTTTGGTTTTGTGTTGTTTTTTGGTAATACTTATTTTTTTTAGGTTTTGAGTTAACTTAATTTTTCTTTTTGGTTAACATAAGTAGTTTTGTTACAACTTTACAACTCCTGTAAAAAACATTTTGTGTGCAAGTTTTTTTTGTTCTCTTCCACTGGGTCTGTTGAATTAATTTGTTCTTTTGTTTGAGTGACGCTGGGTGCTGCTGGTGGTTGGGTTAGGCACGTCGGTGAGGTTCCCCGCCCCCGCATGTGATGTAGTGCACTGGGATCACAGGTTTAGTTTTTCTTTCCGCTGTGTCAACCCAGGTGAGTATGAGGTGGCACCCCTGGGCACACCCCAAGTAGTCTGCCCACCACTATTGGCCCCAGCTAATTTTAGTTTGGTTTATTACTTTCTACTTTGTTGTTTTCGTATTTTAAACCTAGCAGGTCTTTTTTAGATTGTTTTGGGGTTTTTTACACTTTTAGAATTTGAAAAACTTGGGTTTAAAGGGAAAAGCCCTCTACATGTAGCAAACACTGTCTTTTAAAATGTAGGTTGTCTCAGTTAATCTTTTAGCATCACGGCCTTCTTTTAATTTTACATTTTTAATAATTTATTGTCTCACTTATTTTCAGAATTTTACTTGTGTCTTTAAAATGGAGGGGTACAACAACTTTGTGACCTTTGGGGTAAAAAGCCCATTCCTTCTACCAAAAAGAACCCCTCAGTTTACCACACCTGCATGGCTTTGGTAATTATGACTAATTTCGGTTTACAGTGTAAGCGCACCTTTACTGGCTAACCATGTTGCTCTTTGATGTATGAGGTGTGTTATGAAGCAGATTCTCACTGGTGCTCGCCATGCTTTAATCTTGCTAGATGTCACGTGACTAAAGCACAGGCGTCAATTGCTATGCAAATTAGAAAATGGCATCATCTAGTCTGCCCTCCCGCCGCCAAATCTCGTGGAAAACACTGTGTGACACATACAGTAGTTTTTTCACTCGACAGTTGCAATAGTGCATGTAGTATTTGGTGTAAAGCTGTAATAAAGTGAAGGAAAGGAGAGAAAACGCACGTAATCAAAGCTGGAATATGCGTCTACTTACTTGGCTTGTTCCACTCTACCAAACTGGGCTGGGCTGGATGCTCAGCTTCTGCATCATGACATGTGATTGACAGTGAAATGAGCAAATCAGCAATCTTGAAGAATCAACCTCCACCGTAGCATTTCCCAAGTTTTTTTATTTCTTTGTTTTGAGCTGATGTGGGGACTTTACCGATCCTCCGCGATGTTGTCTTTGGTAAAAACGACTAGGAGCGGAGGGTAGAATTACATGTAAACTCATTTATGATGTAGGCCATAAATCATGAGCTTCCTCTCCTTGAAGGACCAGCAGCCGCCACTGGTTGACGTCTCATATGAGCTATTTAGGTTTATCTCTATTGCAATCCACACGTCTGTCTGCAAAATTGATGGACAGTCAATGAGCAGATTTTCATTTATATACACTAATTTACTCTTTTTCTTAATCTGCATTTATCAGTTCATCTTCCGCAGAAGCACGTATGTATGTGCACATAGCGCATTTACCCATGTATGCATCCGTATATGGTTGATAATCATTTGCATAAAGTGCTGCAGTAATAATGTACGTGTGCAAATGAAGCATGAGCGGCATCCACACCCTGTCACCCTGCATTCATTCATTCTAGTCCATTCCGCTGGATTCCTGCACCGTCGCTTCAGCTGTTCAACTCTTTGTTCCCCAACAATTTATTCATAGCACGCTAGCTTGTACAACGCCTTAAAAAGCTTGACCTCAGACCACCACAGTCACCCTGGCCGGGACACTCTTCCCTGGAGAGAACATTTCAGTTGGACTAATTCAACGGACAGAGCCAGCGGGCATTTGACATTTCTCTGACATTTTCAGGCTCCTTTCTGTATTTTTGTGTACGTACACCTACTTGTCAACAGTGTGATGGCTGCACGGTTTTGTTTTGTTTTTCATATGAATGGGCAACTGGGAAGCACATAACCTTTTACGGGACCTCATAATTGCTAGTGGTTTTTGGTTGTCCTCACTTCCTGTACTTGTGCAAAACTATAATAGTACGTTTGGGAACGTTTATGTTGCAGCAGACGGTGTCAGACAAGAAGCGCAGCCGTTCATGAAAACCAGTGCATTTACATGCAGCCCGTATGTAAATGAAGGCAGCGGCAATGTCCCAACAACATTCAAATTGCTGTCTTGTTTAGCCCGTAAAGGTCAGCGCTGTGTTTGGCATCAACACTGGAGGGACGTACGTGTTTGTCCAAACGCTTGTATTCAAAACATGCTTTGCTGCTACACGCAATGGAGGGAGCTTTGTACGTTCGTTACGATAACATGATGCAGAGGACTACAGAAGGTTAGGGCAGCATATGACGGTTTGTACATGTAATCTGACAACATAGAATACACCTTTGGAAAAAGATTGTATGCAAACACTAGCAGTTTAAAATGAATGCACACAAGTATGCCAGCGCTGCTGGCAAAGACGACAAAGAGATCTGTCCACACAGAATTCAACTCTGATATGTTTTGTTTTGGGCATTCAAGATTATGTTATGGCACACACCTTTTCCTTGCTTGTCCAATCACCAGTCAGATCTCAGCCAGGGTGCATTCACTGACTTACGTAATTCTTTTTAAAAAATTAGCATTTTTTCCGCTCCGGTGTCGAAAAGACATTTTCAAGCTCAGAGAAGGGAGCCACAACAAGGAAGCTAAAGCTGACCCCTTGTCTAATGTTTCAGGGTGCGTTCAAGGACCACCTAACACAGTGCAAAAAACATTATCAGTGAAGCATAAAGGCATAAAAGTGTACAAATATTTGACTTTCTAATGGTGGTACATTTTATGATCACGTTTTCGTCCAATGAGGTTCATTTGGTCCGCCATTCAAACATTCTAAACAGTTCTTATTTACAGATGCAAGTTAGCTGGTTTTTTGTACCTGACAGTTTCGACCTTTCACTGGCAGTCTTCTTCAGAGTGGTTCTGTCAGACGATTTATGTTGGCGCCGTCTTCCTGTCCTTAAAGGCGGGTGACAGCACCCTCTGCTGTCCCGTTTTTTTCAGCAAAAAGGCCACATCCGGGTTTATGGTGCTGTGGACAGACCATAACAAACCAGCAAAGAGGCCATTCAAATATTGAACATGCCATCTGACACCTGGGACGTGGTCCTGGAGAAGTCGGACATCCTTGACTTCATGGTCAGGAATGAACATCACGTGACCACACTGAAGAAGACTGCTAGTGAGAAGTCCAAAGTATGATAAACTAGCTGGTCTGTAAATCAGAACAGTTTAGAACCTTTTATCTTGTATTTAGAAATTATTAGCGGCTTACGGTGAATGAGATGTTTTCTGTGGAGAAAAATAAGCAGGGATGCTCTAAACACTTTCTTCCATTTCTGGCCTAGCCAGCGAGAACATTGTAACAAGAGTTTGTGGTTGTTGTTTTTTTTGCCTTGTCACCTAAAACTCTGGCCCAATTTTGTATCGTTTCAGTTCAACCCAACTGCACACGTTTGATATTTTTAGAATTTCCAAACGTTGCACTGATATTTTCCCACCTTGCGGCTGTTTTACTACTCATGTGAGCGCTCTAACCTGGTTTTACCATTTCATTTACATCTTGTCTACTTAATATTTCTGCTGTAAATGTCTAAAGTGCCGTGTCCAACATTCATTTCTTTTCATTTTCCTCAGCACTTCTTACATGTAACGACTTTCTGCTTTCCCCACAGGGACCATTAAATCGCACACCTTCACACCCTGGCATCCTACAATGTGAGTCGAAGGCAAACCTTCCGGAAATGTTAGTAGCTGAAGTATTTTATGAGGTTGCGTCTGAAGGATGCATGTATAGGGAGAGGACACGTAATGTTCAGGACCGACAACCAGAGTTGCCAATGACAGGTTGGCCGACGCGTTCTCTGCACAGTCCAGTGAGTTTTTTAGCACTAAAAATAAGAAGTGTCACTTCCCCCATTTCAACAAGTAAGCTTGAGCGTGTCACCCGGTGTTCCGGGGAGCATACGGGGAGTTTGTCAGGTGGGTTTATGGCAGTGTGAAGTTGTGCAATCACGTCGGGGTGGCCGACCAGCCGAGCCATCTGTCGTTAGATACAGAGGAAGAGCTTTATTTAAATGGACCTGCCTCACGTAGCCTCGGCAGTGCGGAGTGTCATTATTAGGGGGATAATATTTGAGATTATGTTGAATGCATACAAGCCGCCTCCCTTGATCACTTCTCAAAAAGATCAATTAAGTGATGCCTATACAGTATAACCGAGCAGATGTATGGCGAGTCTGCATCTCTTTGAGTCCAGTAAGCAACATCTATTGTTCCCAAATATGAACTGCTCACCAAAGCGGAGTAAATTGGCTTCATTGGTCGACAAGGAGAAGAAAGGCCGGGCACAGATACAATTTATTGCCCTGCAACATAGCACCCTAATGGCCATTTGCCGCACACTGCAAGGCAGGACACTGCTGATGCTGCTGCTAAGGCTTTCTGTCAGTGAGGAGGTGGCAAGGAGATGAGAGGAAAGAAGTACGGCTCTGCAGAAAGAGCGTGAGAGCTGGCAGGAGGATGAGTGAGCGAAAGAAGGGCTGGACAGATGGAGGGAGAAGGTGTGAAAGTGGCGGAGACACAAATGGGAGGAGGAAAGGATAAGCATAGGAAGTTTCAACCTAATACGATGTGGAGCAGGTTTGAGTCACCCTCTGAGCCAAATCAAAAGCTTAGCGTCAGAGAATCGGGGTAGTTGTTTACCACATCCACACCATCCTTAGTCGGCCCACGCTGAAGCTTAAAACATGTATGAGTAATCATACCTTCACTCACTCACAGTCTTTTCTTGGCTGTTTAGCAGAACCAGGCAGCCAATAGGTGGAAACACAACAACCAAAATCTGTGGTGCATGAAGCCGGAGTAACGAAAACAAAAGGTAACACAAAAATAAAAGCAAAGCAAGTCCAGCTGGGAAATACTGATAGAGGCGTTACCAGACTGTCTGGAAGGCTACAAAAACGGAAGGATGGGTTCGAGCCGCAAAAACTATGTTGGCTCAGAGGTCTTGGAAGATGACGATGAACGGCGTGCATCCATGAGGAGCAATCACATGACGCCTTCCTGCCACCACAGGGGTGACTAAAAAGGGGTGTTCTGATGAGAAACACCCGTGGCCTGTCAGTTAGCCCCTCCCCACAATGAAGTCAAGGATCTGCAGCAGCTAGCTGGTGTCACTGCAGGGCGTGACAAAATCGAGCAAGGACCATAAATGGCAGGAAATAGAATTTTCATAGAATATTTTATACTCAAACAGAGCTGACAATAAAACATTTATACAAAAATATTTCTTCTGATGGCTAAGAATTGAATACAAATTACATTTTGTTAGTTGCTGTGATAGAATCAATAGTAATACTGTTATGCCTTTATTTTGAAGCTTGCACTGAACAGGAAGTAACTGTGTACTACACATTTATGCTGTGTGTTTATGCTGCTGTTGTCATGTTGCTTAACAATAACGGTGGACCGATTTTACACAAAAATGAGCTCACCGTTTGGGTCTCAAGTTTTATGTTGACAAAGCCAACATATAAACCAGGCACTTTTTTGAGATTGACTTGACTTGGTGGTCAACGGCTGTCGACATAAACTGGACCAACTTACATCGTCCCACCATATAACAAAGTAGAGGTTGAAATATTGGAATCTTAGTTACCATGCCTGAGGCCCTAGGATCCCATGAGGCCGTAGGATCCCATGAGACCCTAGGTTCGCATGAGGCCCTAGGTTTGCATGAGGCCCTAGGTTCGCATGAGGCCCTAGGATCCCATCAGGCCCTAGGTTCCCATGAGGCCCCAAGTTCCCATGAGGCCCCAGGTTCCCATGAGGCCCCAGGTTCCCATGAGGCCCCAGGTTTCCATGAGGCCCGATGTTCCCATGTGGCTCAAACATCTCATGTGAACAGCCACAGCCAGTAGTTCTGTGCAGCATGAAGTTGTTCATTGTTCTTCGGGTGCATTCCATGAACAAAGAGATTAGTTTGATGATGATGTTACAAGTGTTTAATCTTGAAGATTGAAATGAGAGCTGGTCTTCTCACGTGGCGCTGTGACTAATTAGTGCCTTTTCTAAGCTGTCCTTTGTTGGTTGGATGGATGCACTGACTACGTTAGCTCCCCATCTTGCAACTAATTCTTTCACAACAAATGTGTCTGTTTGGCGGTCTTTGAACACGTTATGAGTAACACCGATTGAGACTTAAGGGTATAAATTTCTGTCGCTTTGTTTATTTTCCATTTTTATGCCTTGGTTTTTAATGCCTTTATTTTGTAGTGTTTCCTGTGTTGCTCTGTTGCTTTTACGTGTCTTGTCTGCTCGCACCTGCTCCTAATGATTACTCGGTTCTGGTGCTTGTTTGTCTCTTGGTTGTTGTTTGTTTGACGTCTGCTGCCGTTAGTCATTTCTTACCTTTACCTTTGCCATTCAAAATGCAAGTTTTTGCCTGCATCTCGCTTTTTTTTGTATAATGTCATATACATAGTAGTATATTGAATAAAAAATGTTTCATTGTGTGTTTTATGTTGTTTTTTTGTAAGGACGATTACTTATTAATTCATCAGTGCTCAATTAAAACTATTAAACTGTGACCATTAAAAACCCAGAATTACTACAACCTGGATTAACTGCAACTGCAACTCTTGGATTTGGTACAGCCCCTTCAGTGTGGAGGAACTGTAATTTGTTTTCCTTTTAGTTAATGTGTTTTGCACGTCTCGGCCACAGTAGGAAAGGGATGAAGAAAGTGAGAACACACAAGTTGAGAGGATAAGGAGACAGAAAAAGTGAGGAGACCGACTAATATGGCAGCCTTGGTCCAGCCTTCCCTCTGTCCTGACAGCTCCCACTGAAATAACACGGAGCACATGGTGATATGAGCGCTGGTCTGACACCGGAGCAGCAGGACCGCTCCTCGCCTGTTCAAACACTTGCTGTGTGCCGTGCACACACGCACACACACTTAGTCATGGACAGGCATATGACTTAAGCGTTTCTTGTTGAAATTCTTGCGAGGATGAAGGTGATGTGCCCACCTGTAGCACACTGCCGCCTTTGTGAGACTTGCTATTTGCAACAGCTTGAAGGGAAGCTGCTCCGTGGGTGCTCGTGACTCGGCATGCGTGCCAACCCACGCATATTCAAGAGTACCAGGGAGCCGTAATGCCTTTCCCCTCATCTTCTCTTGGATCGTTATTGGTGTAGCAATGTTCTCAGAAAACCAACAAAGTAACACTTGCAAATGGTCTAGTCCCTGACTCGCCTCAATCGCTGTGGTCTGATGGTGTGAGTGTCAACAGTTGCTTGTCTCTACAGTGGCAACTCGGTTTTCATCACTGATCCGTTCCAAAAGTTCACACGAAACCGAAACATACAAACACGGAAGCAGTTTTTCCCATACGGAATAATGCACAACCAATAAATCCACTCTGGACACTCAAAAATATTATCACTAAAAATCCCAACTTGCTTCCAAGCTGACAGACGCTACCTTCATACATTGCTCCCACTTTCACAGTGTTTCCTGCCATCTTTAACAAAGTTCTGTCACTTTCAACTTTTTTGGCAGCCGTACTTAATAATCATTTTCTTTAAAAAAAAAAAAAAAAAGCACAGATTTGTCTGAACATTAAAAATACGCAGTGCGCTTAAACGCCTCATCAGTGCAAGGCACACAATGCTTGAAAGGAGGGAGAAAGGAGACAGATTTGTGTTGTTCGTCAATCTGCGTGTCTTCTATCAACAAATAATCCACCCAAATTCACATAAAGATGATTAAAGGACTTCCTGGTCTTAATCTGTCCATAGTGTCCCAATTATTAAAAAAAAAAACACTGTTTATTCTTCACAGAGACTGAGTGACGAATGCACGGGTGCTTTGTTTGGAGCACTCGACTGTGGTCATACCGTCAGTGAGACATATCGTTGTGCAATCATTTGTTAAAAACCAAATTGTATCAAAATCAGAGGTGCACAAAAAAAGTCAAAATGCCAAAAGAAAAAAATGACTGGGCCAGGACCAGAGAAATAGATCCAAACATGAGGGCATGTGATCAGCAAAGGAATGGCATCTGAGAGACCGAGCTGAGTACGTACAAGCAAGATACCACACCTGACTTCCAAATGCGGTGCATGGGCTGTGGACTGGAGTGAACCACTACAGAATCCTCGATGCTCCACTGTTGGACATGGACAAGGTCTTCAGTGAGGCAAAGCCTGCAGAGCAACACCACGGTGTTCACCCTCGTCTCTGTCCGACCGAGGAGGATTTCTGTGCCCGTCCACATGGCGGCCTCAAACTATTCGGGTGTCCATTAGTCAATCCAAAATAGTTAAAAGTTTTCGAGTGCCAGTGACAAACCCCGCATTCTATCCCCATTAGAAGCTATTTTAACCACTATCCCTCTGACGCAACAGCACCGCATCCATCTCATCAGAGGCAAAGATCACAAGTTGCACATGAATTGAAATCAACGCACTCGAAATCCTTACTTTGATCTATTTTTGCTCGCCTGCGCCTTTGCTCCAATGACTAATGATCATTTGTGGTTCTTTGACGTGAGGAAAATCTAATGGTCTCATGGTCAGCCAATATGGGCTTCAAGCTGGACAGACCGACATTAGAGGCCGGGATGTGTGGATCCCATCACGTACCACAAGCCTCATTTGCCGTGTGTCATCTGGTTTGGGGTTTTCCAAAGCAGATTGTGCAGATTTTTGACTAATAATAGGTCATGTTCTACTTTCCGAAAAATATGATTTGGTGAAAGAGTAAAGCCGCAAAAATAAAACGGATGGGAAGTGGTGATTTATGTTCACCTCCAGTTTTCAGCCCAACAGCCGCATACTCTGTCCCCATTTTAAAACAGAAATATTTGCCTTGTTGTTGACTTGACTCTACCTTTTGGAGCTGTTGTCTTTCCGGATAGAATGCTTCTATGTGTGTGTTTGTGTTTCACTTGTGCATGTCTCTCCCTCCATCTCTGTGAGCATGCAATCACAGCCAACCCTAGAAACCGTAGCGCCTCTCAGGCACAGTGGAAGCCATCTGACACGCTCCATTACATTGTGCTTGTTCCAATTAAAGCTGACACCATTTGCTGTCAAGTGCATGATGATAGCCCGCAGAAAGGTAACCCGCCGCTGTTGCACGCACTGCCTGAAGTGTTTCAGTTCAGGTTTAGTGCATACTATGTTGTTGCAGAAAGATCTATCGGGTCAGATGTCCAGAGGTTGGTGCTCTGGAGTTATGTATGCAAGAAAAAATGCACTTGATGTTGGAGTAGATGTTTTGGTTGCGGTTTAATTTGTTTCCAACATGAAGAAGCAGAACTTATGTAATCCTACCCCCTTTCAACATGCTAATACAGTACAGCTCATATATGTGATATATGATATATATATATATATATGATATATATGGGTATATATATGGGATATATATACACACATATATATGAGTGTGTATAGAATGTGTATGGTGTGTAAAGATGTTTATGTATGTATGTGCAATGTGACTACCCAGATGAAGTACTGTTAGTATATTTTTATTGCTACATGGCAAACAAGTTACCAGTAGGTGCAGTAGATTCTCAGAAAACAAACAAGACCCAGCATTTGTGATATGCACGCTCTTAAGGCTGTGCAATTGGCCAATTAGTTGTAAAGGGGTGTTAAAAAAAATAGCAGTGTGGCTTCAATCAGTGATCAATTTAGTGAAAAAACGGGTGTGAATCAGGCTATCTATTTAGGCAGCAGCACTTGCCAAACGTCATTTCTTTTTGAAAGGAAAATTGGTCGTTCAAGACATTGCTCAGAAGAACAGCGTACTTTGATTGAAAAGTTGATTGGACAGGGGAAAACTTCAGCAAAAAAAAGACAGGTCAAAAGACAGGGAGCAGAAGAACCTCACAAACATATTTCAATACTATACCAATCATGGTGATAAGCACAATATCAACAACAACCACAACAGTGACAGAGCCAAATGGGCAAAACACAGGAAAAGAGAAGAATAATAACATTAGTACAGTAACAATAATAATAAACCATATAAATATATATATATATATATATGGCCACACAGTCAGGAGGTTCAGGGTTCGAATCTCCGTTGGGCATCTTTGTGTGGAGTTTGCATGTTCTCCCCGTGCGTGTGTGGGTTTTCTCCGGGTACTCCGGTTTCCTCCCACATTCCAAAAACATGCATGTTAGCTTAATTGGTGACTCTAAATTGTCCATTGGTATGAATGTGAGTGTGAATGTTTGTATGTCTTTGTTTGTCTACTGGCGACCAGTCCAGGGTGTACCCCACCACACGCCCAAAGTCAGCTGGGATAGGCTCCAGCATACCCACGGCCCTAATGAGGATAAGCAGCATATAAAATAAATGAATATATATTTGTACAGTATATACATATATATATGTGTACATATACTGTATATACATGTATATATGTACATATGTGTGTGTATATATTCATTCATATATAGATAGATAGATAAAGAAAAATATAAAAATATATATATTACAATAAAATGGACATTTCTTCTCCGGTTGTTTTCCGAGTGTCATTGGATGTGAGTGTCATTGAACTCTGATGCAAATCCTTCTAACTGCATGGTTCTTTCTTTGTGTTTTAATATCCTCCATTATCCTTGTTGTCAAGATTTTATGATGTTTAGTATGTATCCAGATCGTTGATGTCTTTGACAACCAGCACTCTGCTGGACCTCCATGTAGCTTGATGTATATTTTTCCGTTGGTGGTCCAAGTACTTTGTATCTTTCCCTGCTTCCTCAAGTCTCGTGCTTTCTTGGCGATGTCAGCGTAGTAGTGCTCATTTAAGTAGTCGTTTGTGCCTTTCAAGTTCTTTCTGTTTCAGCAGTGCAGTTTTGAATTCCCTGTTGGTGAACTTGATGATGACAGGGGTGGTGTTGTTTCTGCCATACAGTGGGATGCAAGTATCTATGGTGTTGATATCTACATCCACCTCCTTCGATTGTAGGAAGTACGAAGACAAACTGTTGCTTTGCTGAATGAACATCTATTCCATCTGGGTCTCCTCTGTTCTGAGCTGCCCTATCTTTTGACCCGGGTGTAACTCTGAGCCCTGTGAGGATCACATCATTTATTCGTGAATTCTGATCCATCTCATCCATTGTGATGTTATTTTTTGCGTCTTTCTCTCCTTCCAGAGTGGTGCGCCAGGCTAGATGATTCCCCAAAAGAGTCTTGATATTATCCTGTAGAACAGTGGTTTCCAAACTTTTTCTTTGCAGCGCCCACTTTTTGGGGATAAAATGATTTTCAGCACCCCCCCTGCCCAAAAAATATGACAATAATGAAAAGTATTTGCGGTAGCCCAAAGCCCCCCCTAGTGGGTGCGCCACTGCTGTAGAACATTGATGTAATTGCATAATGCACTATTTTCCTCTTTAGGGTTTTTAACATCGCTGAGGAAAGATGCTTATCATACATAAGTACTCTATAATGACTGTTTACATAATTGACTTGAAGTGGACTCAGAAACTTTCATGAAGGTGTCATCAAGCGGAATGAAGTTCATCTTTAGAATCAAGGCGACAGTGGAGCCTGCGAGAAAATCTGGGCATTCAAAGCAATGCGGCTGGCAGAAAGTTAATCAGAAGGACCCTCATTTTGATGAAAAGACCCAAAGTAAAGTTCTAGAGAAGCTCAATGTGTTTTTTTTTCCAGTAGGCTGCTGGTCTACCAACCAAGCAGAACCAATCTGAGACTTATGATGGCTCAGGGAGAAGATACATCAGGCCTCCTTCCGGTGTGTAATGAATGGAACTAATGGGAATAGGCAAATTGCAGCCGTGCTATATGTAGAAAATGACTGAATGCATCCACTCGTGTTTTTTCCTGCCCTTGTATGTGTGCTCACTTTTCCTTGTTAAAAATAATCCTGTTAATTAGGAAGGCAGGAATGGGTGGGCAGGAATGGCCTTGCGACTACAAATAAAGTGACCCTCAATGAGTTGCAGTTATTGAGACTGTAAAAGAAATTGTGTTCACAAGGGAACTGTAATTACCTTGATTTTTTTTTTTTTTTTTATTCTTTTTGTCTTGTCCAGCATCATAACAGCTGAATGGGAGTCAAGCTGCCTTTAAATGCTGAGCAAAATTTTCTTTGCCAAGGGAGATTGTAATTACCTTGATAATGATCGCGCCCTCATCTCAGCTTATGCCAAATTTTGACACTATTAGTAATCAGTACTGTGTTGCATTCAGGGGCACTGGGAAAGTTAGGACAAAATCCAAGGGCCCCTGACTGAAAGGTAAATATTAATATAAATAAATCAACAAAAACAGTGTCACTGTGACCCGTTTTTGTTTTTGAAACTTACGTATTTACCAGATTTAACAACAAACTAGTCAGCAGCAGCCATGTTGAACCATAACTTCACACACACACACACACACACACACACACACCGGTCCAAGTGACGAAGGTGAGCACTTGGTGTCAATGCAGAGAGTCAGTGGTGGCAAAAACGGCACCAAATTGTTCTTCCACATCCTGATTCCATTTAATCTTTTTGTTGGCAGAGTTTTGAAAGATGATGTACTGTATATGTAAGTTTTATTGAAGTCTCTTGCATAATACTGTCTCTAATTGCTAAGTAAATATCGCACTGCTGGTAGAGTGCGTGTTTGTGATAAGAAGCAAGACATTTGCAAGCCTTCAGAGTTGGAGTTCTGTAAAGCTCCCGTTTGGTCAGTTAAGGTTCTCGACATGTGGTGCTGCTCAGGATGCCCCCTGGACACCTCTCGGGGGAGGTGGAGGCCTGGGAACGTCTTGGGGTCCTTTGGGAGGAGAGGAAGTCTGGTTTTATTTGCTTGGGATGTTGTAAGCGAAAGAAGATGGGTGAGCAAGAAATCGCATCGTTTAATTGGCAGTTAAATCCGGTAAATTAGGAGAGAATTATGGTTTTGTGGAATAGATTGATTACTCATTTGATAGTTGAGTGTAGTTATGTAAGAAGCAAGGCTGTAGGTATAAGACCCTAACGAGGAGAAGCGGTATAGAAAATGGATGGATGGATGGAATCATTTTTTGTGATTGAATTATCCTGAATACGGCCAATACAGTATATGGTCCCATCCAACCGGAACATGAGACTGGGGCTGTAAATTACTTTTCCCAAAGTCGTCAATACAGTGTCACATTACGAGGACTTAGTGGAGCTCATGGGAGACGACCTTACCAGTAAAAAAAATAATGCTTCAATCAAATGTGTACCTCGTAATGCTACTCAAGGATATCATAGTCCTAGTTTAAAATGCAGTATTTGGGAAAATGTGTCAGTACTTAGAAAACAAAGAATCACCTTCGTGAGGTTTACAGGCAATCTAGGCTCACCCACCCCGCTTTGACCGCAAATACAAACTTAAAAGTCACAAATGTTTGTGCCATCAAAATGGTGGGTGGTGCAGTTTTCATTTTTTTAGGTAGTGTTTGCCGACTACATAATTCCACCCTCACCCTCCTGACATGCTCAGAACAAAACCAAAATAGTCACATTCTTTTCTGCATCATTTGTGCTGTAAAAAGTCATGATGTCAATTATGTATTTGTGCTGCGTAAGGTCAGCTGAAGCCCCCCATGTAGTCTGTTGTGTTTTTGCAAGTTAGTACTATTCAAAGTGAAAGCTATATCAGACTAATTTATTTAGCATTGCAAAGCTTGATTGACTCAAAAACAGCCATTTTAACGCCACAAATGATTGCTATTTGTGTTTGTTGGGGGCTGTGTGAACTTGGATTGACCTGTGCACTAATCTTTAACACACAAAAACACAAATCAGCACAAATGAGAATTATTACTAGAGTAAAACACAGTGTGACAGGAATTTTAACCAATGAAGGATTTGAACTCTTATTTCTATTTCTCAGTAGCCCACTTTCTTTCTTTCGTGTTTGTCTGGGTCCGTTCTATCAGTCCTCATTAGTCCTGCCTCGTTTCCTCCCACTACCGATTGGCACCCTGCATTTTCCCCGACGTTCCCCCATCTGTGTCTTGCTGTGTGGTTAGTACTTCTGCGTTAGTCAATGA
Source organism: Oostethus manadensis (assembly GCA_024372805.1). NCBI lineage: Eukaryota > Metazoa > Chordata > Actinopteri > Syngnathiformes > Syngnathidae > Oostethus > Oostethus manadensis. The sequence goes on along the minus strand of QODF01000072.1, from coordinate 421,227 downwards.
GGCCCGTCAGCCCTCTTTTTTGGATCCTTGTGTCCTTGTTTGGATCCTCCAAACAAGGATCCTTGTTTAGTCTGCGCAAATCTGGGAGCAATCTTTGATCGCTTTCAGTTTTTGTGTTTCTGTTGCGTAATACATCTCGTCCACGCGTTATTGTCTGCCGAGCATGTTATTTGAGTTTCAGGCTACAGCATGGTACTGCGCTCCTCCCTCTGGCCAATCGCGCCGCATCAGACCTTTGATTAGGTTAACACAGTTCACCTGCACTTATTCTGCTGTTTGTAGCACCAGCAGCATTCTAAGAAAGCCGTTTGCCAATCTTTCAATTGGCGTCAGAGCACCTTGTCTGTAAGGTTTGCGCTTGCCTTCATGCACTTTGTCCCTTGCAGACCAGGTATTTTCCTTTATGATCATTTAGAAGGGGAGGCTCGTGACAAAATTAAATTTTGTCTAGCAGAAGAACGAAGTGATCCAATCAAAATTAGGGCAGTTTTACAGGATTTATATGGATGTGCGGAGTCCCATGTGGCTCTACAGGAGGTATTTTTTGCCCATCAACAACAGGAGGGGGAGACACTATTGGAATATTTAATCACTTAAGGTCATTGATGGAGAAGGTAAAGCAGCATGCTCCTATAACATGCCAAATTCAGAAATGTTATTGCGTGATCAGTTCGTGGAGCAGGTTTTAGACAGTGACCTTTAGCGCTCATTAAAACAATATGTACGACAGGCTCCTCTGGCTACACTGCTTGATGTTAGAGGTGAGGCCATACAATGGTAGCGTGAAAGGTTTCCAGCAGGGGTGCGTGGCCGGAGTAATTCTGTCCCCTCTGCAATTGGTATCCAGTACATGGTGCAGGGTGGCAGCCAGCAGTCCAGTAGCAACCTGTCCACCTCAGAAATGGGTGAGATGAAGGAGCTCTTGCGACGTCAGCAGAAACAATTGGACAAGTTAACGCATTGCTCACTTAGAAGTGTTTCACCAACGGAACTACTCTTCACGTTCACGCGCTCGTTCTCCTCGTTCAGGGCCCAATATTTGCAACCGGTGCCAACAGCCCGGCCACATTGCTAGAGAATGTGATGGGCCACGTGTTTTGTCGTGTTCAGGCTCAGTTGCCCGGCCACAACAAAGATTGGGAAACTAACCCCCACCGTGTGGCTGAGCCACAGCTTGGGTGGGGCATCTACTGACTCAAAAGATCAAAGGACAAGGTCAGAAGACATTCAGAGGTTAATCTCTGCGTGTCCGCATGTTGACTTAAGTATGGGTGGCGCCCCCGTATCCTGTCTGGTGGACACAGGGTTGATGGTCTCAACAATCACAGAGAGTTTCTTTTGTAAGAACTTTGTACCCTGGGGTTAATAGCGTCTCAAGGCCTGTCATTGGCTGGAGCTTAAGGCCGCCAATGGTCTGTCCATTCTCTATGTTGGTTACCTTGAACTTGATGTTACTCTTTGTGGGATGTTGGTGCCCTGCTGTGGTGTTTTGGTGGTGAAGGATCCACCTGGGCGTGTCCCGCAAGTTCCAGGTGTCCTGGGGATAAATATAATCAGTAAGTGTTACAAGGAGCTATTCAAACAGTACGGCCCGGCCTTATTTGAAGAAGCTACGGTGTCCTTCCGAACTCCTTTAGTGGACCTCATGCTGCTAGTGTTAAACCTGTTCCGGCCAACCCAGGTAGAGTTAGCGTGTGCGGAAGGGAAGGCATGTGTTAGGAAGATTGTGACAGCCACCTGTTCTGAACACTTTTCAGATAGTGATTTACAGTGCCGTTTGAACTACAAGAATTTGGTTTACTGGTGGGACTGGTAGCGTCACCCGCCTTGGTCCGTGTCATTCGGGGCACCACTTACATTCCTGTTGTAAATGTTGGTTTATCAGATGTACTTCTCTACTCTTGTACAGTTATTGGCACACTGGACAACGTAGGCATTGTCAGCTTACCTTCAGGAGTCGCTGAAGTGTCATCTGTCTCTGCCCAGGTTATTGCACAGGCAGTACATTCTTCGGTCCAGGATCAAATTGAAGGAATTGACCTTTCGCACTTGCCTTTTGAAGAGCGTGATGCCACTAGGTCTTTGCTTGGGAAAGAACTGTCTGCTTTTGCGGCACACAAGCAAGACTTGGGCTGCACCAAACATATATCACATAAAATTAATCTTCTTGACTATAAACCTGTTCGATAGCGCCACTGTCGAATTCCACCATCTGAATACGAGGTAGTCAAAGAGCATATTAACCAGCTGCTCCAGGCGCAGGTTATACGCGGAAGTTATAGTCCTTACGCCTCGCCTATTGTACTAGTTTGTAAAAAGGATGGAACTTTGCAACTGTGCGTCAATTATCGCTAGTTGAATTCCAAAACTCGTAAAGATGCTTTTCCATTCACCCGAATTGACGAGTCCTTAGATGCCATGACAGGAGCATGTTGGTTTTCGACAATGGATCTTGCAGCTGGATACAATTAAGTGGCAGTTGCACAGAATGATAGACGCAAGACTGCATTCTGTACTCCATTTGGGTTCTTTGAATGGAATCGGATTCCCTTCTGCCTTTGTAATGGTCCAGGGACTTTCCAGCGACTTATGCAGCATAATTTTGTCGATCAGCAAGGACGTGAGATGGAGGAGAAAGAGAAATTATGGTCAGACCTGGACAAAGGGATGCAGAACATCCACAGAAGTGAGAGAGTTGTCATTGGTGCGGACTTCATTGGACATGTTGGTGCAGGAAACAGAGATGATGAGGAGGTGATGGGCAAGTTTGGTATCCAGTAGAGGAACGCAGAAGGACAGATGTTGGTCGACTTTGCAAAAAGGATGGAAATGGCTGTAGTGAATACTTTCTTCCAGAAGAGACAGGAACATGGGGCAACCTATGAGAGTGGAGGTAGAAGCACACAGGTAAACTACTTCTTGTGTAGAAGGTGTAACCTGAAGGAGGTCAGTGACTGCAAAGCAGTGGTAGGGGAGAGTGTAGCCAGACAGCATAGGATGGTGGTGTGTAGGATGACACTAGTAATGAGAAGGATGAAGAGGGTAAAGGCAGAGCAGAAGACGAAATGGTGGAAGCTGAAAAAGGAGGAGTGTTGCGTGATTTTTAGGAAGGAGTTGAAAAAGGCTATGGGTGGCCAGGAAGTCCTTCCAGATGACTGGACAACTACAGCTACTGTGATCAGGGAGACAGGTAGGTGAGTACTTGGTGCTTGTCATCTGGAAGGAAAGTAGATAAGGAGACTTGGTGGTGGAATGAGGAGGTGCAGGAGTGTATACAGAGGTTAGCTAAGAAGAAGTGGGACACTGAGAGCGCGGACTGAGAGTAGACAGGAGTACAGGGAGATGCAGCGTAATGTGATAGTAAAGGTGGCAAAGGCCAAACAAGGGGCTTATGATGACTATGTGCTAGGTTGGACAGCAAGGAGGGAGAGAAAGATCTATACAGATTGGCAAGGCAGTGGGGCAGAGATGGGAAGGACATGCAGCAAGTTAGGGTGATAAAGGATAGGGATGGAAGGGTATTGACAGGTGCCAGTAGTGTCATGGGAAGATGGAAAGAGTACTTTGAAGACTTGATGAATGAGGAAAATGAGAGAAAACAAAGAGTAGAAGAGGTGACTGTTGTGGACCAGGAAGTAGCAAAGATTAGTCAGGAAGAAGTGAGGAGGCCATTGAAGAGGATGAAGAATGGAAAGGCACTCGGTCCTGATGATATACCTGTGGAGGTATGGAAGTGTCTAGGAGAGGTGGCAGTAGAGTTCCTGATCTTGTTGTTTAACAAGATCTTAGATAATGAGAAGATGCTTAAGGAATGGAGGATAAATGTGCTGATGCCCATTTTTAAGAACAAGGGAGATGTGCAGAATTGTGGCAACTACAAAGGAATAAAGCTGATGATCCATACAATGAAGTTATAGGGAAGAGTAGTTGAAGCTAAACTAAGGGTAAAACGTGAGGATTTGTGAGCAGCAGTACGGTTTTATGCCAAAAAAAGAGTACAACAGATGCAGTATTTGCTTTGAGGATGTTGATTGAGAAGCACAGGGAAGGTCAGAGGGAGCTGCATTGTGTTTTTGTAGATCTGGAGAAAGCTTATGACAGGGTGCCTAGAGAGCAACTGTGGGATTGTATGCGGACGTCTGGAGTGGCAGAGAAGTGTGTTAGAGCGGTGCAGGACATGTAGGAGGACTGTAAGACAGTAGTGGGGTGTGCTGCAGGTGTGACAGGATTTCCGAGTGAAGGTGGGACTCCATCAGGAATCAGCTCTGAGCCTCTTCTTGTTTGCTATGGTGATGGACAGGCTGATGGACGAGGTTAGAAAGGAATCTCCATGGACTATGATGTTTGCAGATGACATTGTGATATGTAGTGAGAGCAGGGAACAGGTGGAGGAGAAGCTTGAGGAGTGGAGGTTTGCCCTGGAAAAGAGAGGAATGAACGTTAGCCGCAGCAAGACGGAGTACATGTGTGTAAATGAGAGGGACTCGAGTGGAAGAGTGAGGTTCAGGGAGAAGAGATAAAGAAAGTGGAGGATTTTAAGTAGAAGACCAGACATGTTGTTTGGTTTAGAGACATTGCCGCTGAGGAAAAGACAGGAGGCAGAGCTGGAGGTAGCAGAGATGAAGATGCTGAGGTTCTCTTTGGGTGTGACCAGGATGGACAGGATCGGGAATGAGCACATCAGAGGGACAGCACATGTTAGAGGTTTTGGAGATAAAGTCAGAGAGGCCAGATTGAGATGGTTGGGACATGTCCAGAGGAGAGATAGTGAATATATTGGTAGAAGGATGGTGAGTTTTGAACTGCCAGGCAGGAGGCCTAGAGGAAGACCAAAGAGGGGTTTATGGATGTAGTGAAAGAGGACATGAAGGTAGTTGGCGCAAGAGAAGAGGATACAGAAGACAGGGTTAGATGGAGGCATTTGATTCGCTGTGGCGACCCCTGAAGGGATAAGCCGAAAGGAAAAGAAGATATCTGTACTTTTTAGCAAATTCCAGTATGCTTTGGTTTGCATCTTCTGGTGTTGCCGTTGTACTTTTGTTCTTTTGTCCAAGTCTTCTATGAACAGCACGCAGTGACACTCTGCAGGATGTTGCTGATGTCACTAACATCTCTCGCAATGTTTCTGTCAGCAACTGCTGATGCTTTCCTTGGTTTACCTGATATCTGTAACACCAGTATATATAATAATGTATAATAGAATAATGACTTTTGCATATTAGATTTTGCAACTTTTTAATCAAGCCTCAGATTTCCAGAGTAACGAAGTCTACAAACACCACCCAGCTTGGAAGAAGGGCTTGCACGCCGTGTGGAGAACATAAACAAAGGCGAGGAAGGCACGGAGGAACACAAGGAATATTTTCCTGTGGGTCTTTAGCAAATCAAACGGACAAGTTACAACCCCTCCTCAGCCGCAAGGAGAGGCTTTTGGGGTTTATTCTTTTCACCGAGACGTGACTAAACAGCAGAATAGAAAACGATTGCTATTGAACTAGCCGACCAGCACACACTTCGGACTGATAGACCAGCAAGATGAAAGGTAAAGGGCCGTGCATCTACGTGCTTTCTCTACTGCATGAACTTACACCCTCCATGTTTCGCTGAGTGTTTTAGCCTTTTTCTTTGAGCTGGAAAAATCACAAATGAGATCTGTCTGTTTTTTCTGGCTTGCCATTTGGGGTGTTCTTAAAAACCTAAATAGATAAATAGTCAATATTTGACCACTATGAATCAAGATTCATGCAATCCTTGCAATGCTACCAAGTCTTGCTCCAGTTGCTTCCGGGTGCGGGGGATCCAGGCAATAAGATGATGTCCAGGCAGGTGGTTTGGTTTAAGGAAATGTATTGTTAACTGTGTATCAATTAAAAAACAATTGCTATGTCCAGAATGGCACATGCTAAGGCAGGTTGAATTGTTGGTGGGCGTGAAAGTGGAGCAATTGCATGCGTGGGGCCTCCCGTCACCCTGACTCCTTGCACTAACGTCACTGTGTTCTAAGAACACAACCGACCAAACCGGATGTTCACACAAAAACATAATAATGAATACTTCGATGTCAACACCACTTTCGTTTTTTACTCGACATAGTTAGCATGAGGTGATTAAAATATTGACAAAGAAATCACATGACGTACCAGCAAATAGTCACATGTATGGCGTTAGATTGTGCCAGAAATCTCTGTACTGTACGTAATGAAAAACACAGTGAATGTAACATTAAATAATAAATGCTAAAGCGGTAAAGATTCATTTTTACAATGATTCGATTCGTGGTTGCTGATTCGATTCAAGGACGATATAGATTCATTTAGAACCAAAAGATCCGAAACGATTCAGGAACTTTAAATGGATTCACTAAATTATTAGCCAAAAACTCCTACAATACCTGGATACTAGGGCTGGGGCGATATGGACCAAAAGTCACATCCCCGATATTTTTAGGTTGATGGCGGTGTACGATATACAATGACATTTTTGCAAAAGTGAGTTGAATATTCCGTTTTGGACCTCAGCAAGCTCTCTTTGTCTCCTCCAACTGTAGGAGAAGCTGCTTACAGTTTTCTTACACAGAGAAATAGCTCTGGTGATCCGGCTGTCATTCACAGCATGCCCTGTCAAAATAAGAAACAGAACCATCTGTAGGCTGTTTTTTTAAATGCAATCTAAAAGAAAGTAAAAGTCATAATAAAACAAGAATAACACTTAGACTAAAGAAAGGCCTAGGCTAAGGAATACATAACAAGGTAGGCCTATAGGTTTTTACCAAAACAAATGGCAACTGATTGGTTTATAAACGATAACAAATCTATAGTAGCACTTTTGTTGCTAGATGGCGTTTTAGAAATACATTTCTTGAGACATTATATTCTTTAAATTCATTTACTCACCAATTGCCAAATGATGTCGATGACTAAAGCACTGCATCCTCTGCCACCTTCTCAGTTCCACCGCTTTGACAACGTTGCTCCCGTTGTCCCTTTTCATCGAGCCTCCCGTTGGTGAGATTGTCCTGCGGGGCCTCAGCCATGTGCTCCGCTGTGTGATCTTGAGGGAAATAGCTGCTCTGGAGACACGCAGCTCTCATCTCCCAGTCCTTATAATATGTATCGTCACGCACATATACGGTTCGCAGGTCCGACTTGACCACATATCTTTCATCAGGCTGAAATGCGTGAGGTGTGCAAGCCTGTGGGATAACTTCTGCCGAACTGTGGTGTACTTGTCCGGTAGAGCTTTCCTTAAAAAGTAGCTGCAGCTATGTAACTCGTACTTGGGGTCGATAGTTTGAAGTAGTTTTCTAAATCCATCATGCTCTACGGTTGCAATCGGGGCCATATCTTTGGCGATGTAGTAGGCTACTGCTTTCGTAGTATTTGGCCACTTACTGCTTTTTTTGTCGTAAGGCACGACACAGTTGAATGCATCCTGCAGAGAACGCTGTTTTGGGGCTGACTTTACAGGCTGCACAGGCTGTGGGGCTACAGCCGCTTGCAGAGTCTCACTCTCCTCGTAGAGTACTTTGTGGTGCAGCTGCAGATGGTGGAAGAGGTTAGACGTGCTTCCACCTTTGTAAGATATTTGCTTACGACAGGTCTGAATCCTCGTCTGAAACCTTAAACCCAAAATATCGCCATATTACAGAGCCGTTGTTTTTTCTCTTGCTAAATAGCTCCTCGGTAGCACCTACCTCTGCCATGTCTGCTAAGTTGTGTTTGTGTTTGCGTGTGAACATAGAGGGGGCATAGCTCAGGGTAGAGAAAGGGAGAAAGAGCGTTTTATGTTAGAGCCTCCACATCTATGAGAGGGAAGCAACCTGGCAGGTATATATCGATATGACGGTGTTGTCGCATATTCATATCTCTTGTTAAAATACTCCGGTAGAACACTTTATACCGATATACCGCCCACCCCTGCTGGATACTGGATCGTGCAGGTGAGGTTTTCTAAGTTACCTTCTCTTTTTGTAAGAGAATCAGGTATGCATGAATTATGGATATAAACAAAAAGGTAAACAACAATTGATGGCAAATGCATTCACCTTTTATTGGAATAAAGTGCAACCAACACTTCAGGTTGAATTAAGAATAAATGAACAGGTTGAATGATTCCAGAACAACAGTGGCTCCCAAATGACAACCAGAACACAAACATGCACAAACTTAACACTCGCTACGTACCTTTTATCTTGTCCTGACACTCCCATCCATGAGTCGGAAAGGCTTGAAGTTAGATGTAGACTTAGGATGTGGTCCAACACTCGGTATAAATCCCGAACCAAACTGAAGAGGAAGAAGTCATGTAGCTAACAAGCATGTATAGCAATGAAAATACACCCCATATTTTATGAAAAATTGCATATTTTCGGACGTCCACACGGACTTTTCTCCCAGAGCGTCAGCATCACATGACATCATCCGTGCGCCCCAGTCAACAGGCAAGACTTACGACAAAGCAGACTGTTACAAGGGTAACGTTTAACGTCATGATCATAAAATAGCTAAAAAAACACACACATCCATTCATTTCATTGATTACCTTTCAAACAATCGTTGATATATGATGCTCTGGAGTGGCAATTTGGCCAAAACAGATCGATGTAGTTGGATCATAGGAATATAAATCGATACATAAATCTAGTGAATTAATTCTTACACCCCTAATAAATACCTATCACAAAAACATGTTTTGCGATCAGTTTTGACTGCGTGTTTTGTGTGCACAAGAATGTGTTTCATGTGTGTTTTTGGAAGAAATTCACAGTTATGTTTTGCGTTAAACGTCATTTTGCGCGCTGGCTTGAAGCAAGTGACTTGGCAGCGGAATGTCTGATTGTATTCTAGCAAGAAGGGAGAAGCAAGCGCCAAACAAAACATTTTACAGAAAATATCTGTTGATTACATGGTTCTTGGACGCGACAGAGGTTGGGTGATTATTTTCATTTCTATCAAATGATGTGGCTGCATTTTGTTACGAATATATCACCTACTTATTATCAGGAAAGATATTCAAATCATTTTCCCCCCCTCTTAGATCTGATCTGTTTTCAAAGTCTTCCTCTCATTTTTTTGAGCCATGCACATAAACACTGGTTTATGTGCAGTGTTGGTTCTGAAAGTCACACTTGTGTTGTGTTTGTTTCTGCAAGCCAGCCGTGTGTATGCAGTCGTGTACACACACTTTACAGGTGTGTGAGTAAGTACATCTGTTTTCTATGATGTGGCTCGCCCAATCTGGAGGTCACCAGGCAGGAGCTATTTATTCTGCGTCTTGCTGCTATCTGTCGCCAGAATGAAAGAACAGCAAGCTATCTGTCAAAATGCCCTCAATCCACCCCCCCCTTTTTCCATATCACAAAGCAATCCCTCCACTTGCTCTCTGCTGATTGGTTCATTCGCAGAGCAGCAATAGATAGCAAACAGAAGTTTAAAACAAGAGAGAGAAATGGGTCGGCATTCCTAGCTGAGAAATGTTTTCTTAGGAGAACAAAACTTTCTGTCTGAAATCCAACTTTGTATCTGTCAACACAATTTTTGATCAACATTGTTCATCATCCATTTCTGACTTTTCTATGTCCTCGACAACAAACCTTTGGGGATCCATGATTTTCATGGCGACCAGTCCAGGGTGTACCCCGCCTCTCGCCCAAAGTCAGCTGGGATAGGCTTCAGCATATTTGCGACACTAATGAGGATAAGCGGCATAGAAAATGTATGGATGATTTCCATGTTAACTTCCATGCCAATAAAATCGTGAACTACTGGTAAACGCGGAACGTTTGTATGGGTAAGTATTTCCCCAGCGGACAGTTCAGTGGTGTCGGAATCTTATCACAACCAGAAACCTGCCCTGCTGTCCAACTAAACATGTTTTATTTGTCTTGTCCAGCATCATAACAGCTGAATGGGAGTCAAGCTGCATTTAAGTGCTGAGCAAAATTGCTTTGCCAAGGGAAACTTCATAATTTAAATGAGTCTCCCTTGACATTTGACTGCGTTTATCATGAACTTTGTTGAACCACATTTCGATGCCGGACCTGACCTGAAAAGGGATGGGTGGGGGGTGTTGTGGGGAATATAAGAAAGGGTGCAGAAAGTGATCAGAGAAAGTGATCGGCTGCAGCCTTCCATCTCTCCAGGACCTGTACGTCTCCAGAACTCGGGGGCGAGCAGGCCGGATACTTGCCGACCCTTCCCACCCTGGACATGGACTATTTGAGCCACTCCCCTCTGGCAGAAGGTTACGGTCCATTCGGACCAGAACCTCTCGCCACAAGAACAGTTTCTTTCCTGCTGCTGTTGAACTCATGAACACTTTATAACATTTGCACATTTGCACTATGCTCACTTTATAAACAGTATTATTGGCACCTTATACTACCTGCACTAAAAACACTCTCATGCCTTTACTTATCAGTGATTTCAACTTTTTACTCAGGTTCTATGTTTAGTTAGTTCTATGTTTATTTAATACTCTATGTTTACTTAGAATTCTACGTTGCACTGAGTCGCCAAAGAAAGTTCCTAGTTTGTGAATTGTTCACTTACAATGGCAATAAAGTTTTTCTGATTCTGATTCTGATTCTGATCTGAGAAGAACCTCACAGACATATTTCAACCATATTATAAACAACCATGATAATCACAATTTCAGCAACAACCAGAACAGTCACAGAGACAAATGAGCAATGGGCACCACAGGAGGAGGTCATGTTTGTGACCCCCCCTGCCACACCCCCATGGAGCACGCGCACTCCCCAAGATCCTATGTCCTTGTTTTCAGGAAGTGGCGGAGCGAGTGCCTGAGGGATAGTAGGACTGGGAGGAAAAAAAAACATTTCCCTCCCAGAAGACGAGCCAATAGGCAGTAGGCACCCCTGTTCCCCGGTACCTGGGCCGGCACGAGGCAAGGTCATTCATAGGCCCCGGACGCCCAGCGACCGCAGTCCGGAAGCAGCCTCTCCCAGATACAACACTCAAAACCCACAGGCACGCCGCTGTAGAAGATCCCGGCGGCCCACACCGCCGAACACCACCACCGAGAGAAACCCGGGCAACACACCCCACCACTCAGGGAAGCAGCAACCCTCCAGGCACAGTCACACACCTTAACCCCCGCCACTGCCCAAAATTCTGTGTGGGCGTTGTTAAATATGCAATTTTTCATAGAAAATGGGGTGAATTTTCATTGGTGTACATGCTAGATGACTGCTTCCTCTTTTATTTGGTATGGGATTTATACTGAGTGTTGGACCACATCCAAAGTTAAGTCCCACTTGAAGCCTTTCCAACTCATGGGTGGGAGCGTCTGGACAAGATAAAAGGTGCGTGGCGACCCTAAACTTAGTTTCTTAGATAATCAATAAAAAGCGTGGGGGTGCCAAATAACTTTGCTTAGAGAAGGGAATGTCATGATCCGTGTGTTAGCCGCCATGACAGTTGTGTTGTGGGTTTATTCCTTCCTCGTTTTCTGTTTTGCACTCTTATTTTGGAAATACTTCCTGTTCTGTTCCGTTCTGTTTCCATTTCACTTTAATTTCTATTCGATTATTGAGTTCAGCTGGGTGCGTGGGAGTGTTGTTGGATCGTTTGTGTTTCTTGGTTTTGCTTCATCCTGCCGCTGCACAGCAGCAAATATTATTACAAAGAAACGTCTCCGACTTGCCACGCCATCCTGCTCTCCGCATCCTCTGGGTTTCGCCACCATGCCAGGCCGACGACATAAATGAGGTGTCAAATTAAAGTAAGTCATTCCTAATCAGATAGATGGAATCATTCAACCTTTTCAATTATCCTTAATTCAACCTGAAGTGTTGGTTGCACTTTATTCAAATAAAAGGTGATGGTAATGGTTGTTGTTTACCTTTTTGTTTATATCCATAATTACTGTATACCCGATTCCCTTAGAAAAAGCAAAGGGAATTTAGGAAGCTTCACATGCACCAGCATCCAGGTACTTATTTCACCGTCAGTCTGCTTGAATTTTTGGCTAAAAAGTCACTGAATCGATTGAAAGTTATGGAATCAGTAAGTTATAGAACAGTATCGTTCTAAATGAACCTATATCGTCCTCGAATCGAATCGTGATACGAATCGAATCGTTGTAAAAAGGAATCGTTACACCCCTGATAAGTATTTACGCGATGAGGATTTTCCTTCATCACGATTGCAGATAATGATGAGCTACACTTGTTTCATACTCGTACTCTGCAAAAATGCATTATCCCGCAACGGATGCTCGTCTGAAACGAGTCTGCGGCTCATCCCTACTTTCTGGTTGAATTTCTTTGCTTTCTTTCATGTCAGAACAGCCCGACACTGCTGCTGTTTTGCCGGACCAGCCAAGGGTGCACGGCCATCATCAGTAAACAGGAACATTCATCTTCATGTATTTGTTGGCCCACTGCATCCGTTTTTGCTTGTGGGTATTCATTAGAAGGCCAAATAATAGCTTCATGCATAAGTGCAAGCCTCTGGAGGATCCGACCCCCTGAGGTTGATGGGACTTCAGAGGCACCAGCAGCTTCAACTACCTGCTCGTTAGCAGGCGATCTCCTCAATCCATACATTTGTCTGGCAGGAACTTTTCTGCTAAATTATGTCTTTATCTGCACAGTCCCGACTGTCAGTCACACGTTGATGATCACCCCAAACTTTTTGTGAATTAGTGAATGTTTTCTTTTCCTTATTGCTTGAAATCCATAGCATGCTTAACAATGTGGAATTCATAAGTACTTTTCTTTTAATTAGGCTCACCAGGCAAACTAATTCTGACAGAGGTCCGTAACTGATATCAGTACTTTAAAGAGCCCCAAGACACAATACCAGCCATGAATTTTATTGAAAAACAAAACATTTTATGTGTATGATACTAAAATCCTATTTGCATAATTGTTTTGAGCACAGTGTATTGGAAACTGACATGAAAGCGTGAATGGCTCTTCTCCACGAGCAGTGGGTGCTGCGGTAGGGCCCCTCCCCCTTGTGACAGCCAGCTCAGTCTTGTTTACGACACACACAAAAATAAAAAGAAGCGACAGAAGAAAGTTCATTTGCATTTGCTAACATCTGCTTTGCGTTTCATGTTTTTTTGAAAGCTTGCATTACAATTGCATGCGTGATGACCAATTATGCCAATTAGACAATTACATAATGTAGACCGCCCCCACCCCTGGCAACAAAGCACCACGGATAGGTTGCAGTCCTGTGGAAAACACTGTAGAATGGAACCTTTGTTAGCATCATTTTTCTGTTCCCACTCTAACCAAAACTTATTTATTTATTTTTCCAATAACAGATCATATCAATCCAATAATTCTGTTCAAAAGGCCAAAAGATGGCCTTTTGAAAAAGTTGAAAACAACTGTTAATGCATGAAGATGACAAATGAAGGAATAAAGGTATTTTTAGGGTTACTTTTGACTTCATTTAAGGTGTGACTGTTCCCTAAGACACAATGTGGCGAGGTCATCATCATGTTTTTCTATTTCTTGAATTCAGTAGTGTTTCTCACTTGAAGCCTCTGCTTTTCTTTTGCTTCTTTTGCTCGTGACTACAATAAGCCAAAATAAGCCACAATGGAGCCATAGAAAGTTGCAAGTGCCAGCATTTTGGGGAAGAATGAGAGCAACATGACTGAATTCAAGAAATGACTAAAATACCAAAGGATTTGTCCGTGTTGATCTCGCTGCCACATTGCATCTTTGCCAACAATCATGTCTTCATTGAAGGTAAAAGTAACCCGAAATGTTCATTTATTCCTTCCAGTTTCATTTATATGTATTTAGAATTGTTTGTGCATATAAAGCCACGACTGTAAAACTATAAAAACGTGCTTCGTGTTAACATTTGGGACTTGTGGTGTCACTATGTGAGTTAGCAAAAAAACTACAGTCAACCACTGATGACATCACAGACCTGTTTCCATGCAGGTGATAGCTGCTAACATCTGGACTCGTGCAGTGTAATTAGTACACAACATCTCGTTACCTGCAAAACGTACGCAAAGAGCAGCACATTTTTGACATGAAAAGATGCTAACTGGGGTGAACGCTAACGGAGGTTTGAGTGTATTTCTGTGCTTTCCTGTACGGCTAGTAGAGAAACCTCATTGTTTTGTGTTTGGCATAGAAGCATGTAAAGCCTTATTTTCTCAAAACCTCCCTTTTTTTCAAATCCAAATGTTGACAGGTATGTATGCTAGCACATATATATATGTGTGTGTGTCTGTATATATATGTATGTATGTGTGTATATATGTGTATATATATGTGTATGTATATATGTGTGTGTGCGTGTGTATGTATGTGTATATATATATGTATGTGTGTGTGTATATATGTATATATATATGTGACATTCCATGTCCCAAGAACCAGATTTGTCCGCCGAAGACAAAGTCGCCCGGACACCCTCCCTCGACCACTCCCAAATCGCATGGCACCGGACCCTTATGCTTGCCCCTGCAGGTGGCGGGTCTGCAGGGAGGTGACTCCCATGTTGCTTCTTCGGGCTGTGCCTGGCCAGGCACCTGGCCACACGGGTGAAGGGGCGTTGCAGGCGCTTGTCTGCAAACCCCCACCTCTTGGTTTTAATCATAAGGGTCTTCTGAATCACTCTTGGTCTGGGCCGTTACCTAGAACCTGTTTGCCTTGGGAGACCCTACCAGGGGCATAAAGCCCCCGACAACATAGCTCCTAGGATCCCTTGTGCACTCAAACCCCTCCACCACAATAAGGTGGTGATTCACTGAGGAGTATTTATTTTTAGTGAGTGATTGTAACAAAGCCTAAAATAATATTGATTTTCCTTTTTTCTGTGATTGCTTCTTGCTGTGATTCTACGTTTGCTTACTTCTTTCTGCTTTGAGGACTCTTCCAGCACTCCAATTCCATTTTCCCTGCCACAATCTTAAGCTTGACTCGTGAATTCCTTCAGCATCTGTGGTCAGCAGATAAACAGTGCAGTTTTGTTTGCTTACATCCTCCCACAGGCTGTGTAAAAATCCCCTTGGTGGAAAATGTCGCGGTGTGGTGCCGGCTCTGATTAGTCAGTCACACTCGACTGATTCCCCCACTAACTAACTAAGAGTGATTGTATCAGTAATGCATCCCAAGGACTGGTAATATGTTCTATAACAGTTTATCCTCAACTCCCTTTTCTACACCAGAGGCCCTTAAAATACCCTCTTACTACAAAGATGTACACCAAAGTGCAGAAAAGGGAGAAGAAACCTTGAGGTGACATTACACACGAGGTTAAATGCTGACCGCGTGACGCTATGTGCACAGGCAGCCATCGGCGATTTTGACTTTATAATGCTTCTTATGTGGTGCCTCAAAGGCCTCCCCTGCTACAGAATAGAACCCAGAATGTGAGCGTGCTTCTTTTTTATAAGCCTTAAATACAAAAGATCAAACTGAATCCAAAGTTGGGGAATATGAACATACATCCTGATGGGCAAAGCAAACTGAACGCTTCCCTCACTCACGGTGCCACCAAAACCCGGGTCATTTCATGTTGGTGAAGTGTGTGCATGGGTTTCCCTACAGCCTTGTGGGTCAATTAGCGGAAAACGATATTGTTTTGCACGTACTGCATATTAGTGTCTAAACATTTAATTGCCTAGCTACATGGTTTGTGTGGCGCGGTTACATTGTGTGTGGACATGTTATTTGGGTTGATGCGGACCTGTTGGTGTAGGATGAGTAAGTGTGTGACTATCAAGCTGATTTACTGCACATAAAGAACATCTTCTCAAGAAAGTTGTCTTTGTCTACTTCCCACGAAACTCAAACTTCAGTGTTGGCAAATCAAACGGGTTTTCTACCAATGGACAGACCATGTATGCAGAGAAGCACAAAATGGCAAGTTTTCCCACAAATGGGGTTTTAATCAACAATCCGCACATATGAGGGCTGGCGAACATGCGGGCGATTCACTGTTAGTGTAAGGTCATGTAATAAGGACACGAAAGATGCCCTTTTTTATGCCATGTGAGTTTATTTGGTGGTCTGGTGGCCAAAAGTACCAGTGTAAAGTTAGGCAAATCCATTTTTTACTCTGAGAGAACTGAACCACGTGTGTGAATGCCTTAAAAAAAACAAACCTGTCAAGTTGCTAAGAATTTTGTAATATTTTTGATGACTTTTCCAAAAACGGCCCTTGAAAGAAAGCATTTGTCTTAGACTCGGGGTTGTCTTGTATTTGGGTCAATATGGTGCCAGTCAAGGTTAACAGAATTCTGTCTGCCGTGTAAACAGTGTGAGCAGGCCATTAATTCCCTCTTCTGAGTTGTCAGGCGCTTTGGCAGAACCCCTTTGCGGTCGACCCAATGTGTGCGGGCCCCTTTCTGGGCTTGGGAGTCCAACTTCATCTAGTTGGAGCCTCTCCACCCTTCTCAACAGTTCAGGCTCCTTCCCACCAGAGTGCTTGGTATACAAAGACTGAGAAGCCATTAATGACCCTTAACAGGAACCTTCCAATGAGTGCTGATTTATTTGATGCGGAATAGTAAAAGGCAAAATGACCCAAACAGAATTATGCTTCAAAAACGGCCGGATGTTTGTTCTCTGGCTTCAAGCCTGCAAAGTGTTGTGGATGATCTCATTAGTGTCACGACAACTTTGTGGGACAAATTGTCCAGATAAGTCGATCCCCTAATGACAAGAAGGAGAGGAACCGTGAAGCATCAGCAGACATTTTAAAAGGCTCCTGTCTCATCTGGGTGAGCGCTTGTACAAATAGGGCGGAGAGGGACAACGGATAGGGAGGTGATGGAGGAGAAGTCAGAGGTGGCTGAGGAGGGATTCGGCCGGGCGGAATGGAAAACCTGTCGAAGGTTAATGAGCAGAAAGATCATGTTTTAGCTCCAAATACGACCCTGTCACTATCTGGAAAAAGGATTAGGGAGGGAGTGGGATGTCAAGATAGTGTATAAATGGGGTGTGTGTGTGTGAGATGTGGGATATTTATACATTCCAATCTCATACTTTTTTTTTTCACAATTCAAAACCAATATTTGATATTCTGATACTGTCCAGTAATTCATTTCCGACATATGGTTGAATTTTTTTGGAACATGCATACAAGTTACATTGGAATACATCACACACAAGTACAGTTGTGCACGTCCGGTATTCCACATGTACTCTCTTCCCAGTTTTAAATACATTGGAAAACATAGGAAAATAGGAGCATAAATAGGAAAAGGAACAATATGGTAAAATATGAGTCATGGTTGTAGTCACTGTGAATAAATGATAACATCCATCATAAATAATAATAAAAACTATAGGATAATAATATGGGCAAAAGGTTAATAGCGTAAACATAGTTGGATAATGAGCGAGTAGAGGCTACGCATGAAGAGAGAGTAGTACGAGTAGTGCAGCATTGTATGTACGCACCGGATCAGGTCTCTTCCTCCTTGCACGTTGTAAACATCAACGCTTGCACCGTCTTGTGTAATGAAACAACACATCATGCTTCTTTTACTGTGATGCTACTGGATGTATTTAAAAATCATTCTGAAGAAAAATATACGCGTTGTTTTTAGTTTCAACCTAAAAATCTCAACTGGGCTCATTCTTCTTGTTATTTTGCTGCATAAACTGTGTGTGTGACTGAGGTGTGATATCATATTAGATTTATTAAAAGAAGACGTGCCCGACCCAAACGCATTGTGAGGGTCTGCTGGGCACGTCCGGCAGAGTCCGGGAGAACTTCGACCTTGTTCCGAGGAAGGCAGCGGACATTGAGCCTAAGCGGGCCATGTTTCATGCCTCAATTGTTGAGGCAGGTGATCGGAGCTGTCGTAACGGTAATCCCAGGACCCGTTGGTGGACGCCAGTGGGAGGGATGTTGTCAAGCTGAAGGACTCCTATTGGGCCTTTATAGCCTAAGGGACTATGGAGGGAGCTGACAGGTACCAGCAGGCCAAGCGGTCTGTGGTTCTGGCGGTCACTGAGGGAAAAACTTGAACACGGGGAATTCGGAGAAGGCATGGAAAACGACTTCCGGACGTATACAAAGAGATTCTGGACCACCATTCACCATCTTAGGAGCGGGAAGCAATGCACATCAGATTTGACTTTGAAACAATGATTGACATTTTTGCCTCAGGCCAAACCACTAACTGTCTGTGTTTGGTTCATACTGATTTGGCCCGTCTAGGTCCTAACCAGTTCATTGAAACCAGAATCTTCAGATTAGGCGACTAAGAAAAGACTTTAAATTAGTTGTAACCCTACCTAAAGTGAAGAAGCCGTAATCGGTCTTCTGTCTTAACAACATGATCAATTATCAACATCCGACCCATCCATCCATCCATTTGTCCTCATTAGGGTTGTGGTATGCTGGAGCCTATCCCATCCCATTGGTACCATTACGTGTGTTAGTGTTCATGCGTGCATGTGTGTGTGTGTGCATGTGTGTGTGTGCGTGTGTGTGTGTTATATCAGAGGCCAGAGAAATACCAATTTCAAGTTATTTTTGCCAAGCAATTTTGGCCCTGCACACAGCAAAAAGCTTCCAAGTTCTTCATAAAATACTGATTCTCCGGAGACTCGGGAAGAGTGAGGCGGAAGGCAGAAGGGAGGAGGAGGAGGAGGAGGAAGAACAGAGAATTGATCATGTGCTCGGGGTAAGCTGGCACATTGGATGTATAGAAACACAACAGAAAATGAGAGGATGGAAAATTGGACAATCAAACAAACACAAACAGCGCCCAGACAATTTCAGAGGGTTGTAGAGACGTCCAATCGATTTGCTATCCTTCATTCTCAGCTCAGGCGGCCTCCAGCCTCACACTCAAATTTTCACACACGCACACGCACACACTCACAGTGAGCTACATTAGGAATACAATCATCCAAAGGAACATCTCAGACGACGCCAGCATGTTAATATTGAATAATCACTCCCTAGTCTTGCTCACTCGCTTTCCTTCTGTCTGAATATGCAATTTATTGACAGAATGAGAATCAAGGCAGAAAAAACAGCAAATTAGAGGTTTGGAGAGGCAAGGCTTCCCCTTCGAGTGACACAACTTCAATTACAGCGAAGAGCCGCGTTTGGCAAGCACACCACAAATGATCAGGGTCATAATTCAAAAGGAAACATGAAAAATGGTCTGGTAAATGTGCCGCTTGTTTCTTTGGGAGAATCAAGCGTTACACGAACGAGACATCATCTATTCTACTGTATTTCCCCTGCTCACAATCGCATGAATCGGACGCATTATAGTTGGCATCGATACGTGTAACCCGACTGGTACCTCGCAGTGGGTCTAAACCCAGAACCTTCCAAATGAGTGTACAAAGTGATAAAAGCCCAGACGGCTGATGCTGCCGATGCTCAGCGAGCGAGGTTTACTACGGACCGTTTGCACGGTCAGTACTTGTTTTCTTTGCTTGTTTAGACAGTCCAACTTCCTCAACTTATTTAAAGGCCTTACAGGTTTAGGTGGACTTGTCTCTCTTAAGGCAGCAATGAGGCTGAGTAGACGGAAGAAGATTTCTAGTTTCTAACATCAAAGGGTCAGGTCTGTCGGGCCATCTAAAAATGTAGCACATTTCTCCAAAAGAAATATTGAATCCTAAAAATCTTGAGGGATATTTAACTCCGGCCGCACGGTGGTCGAGTGGGTAGTACATTGGCCTCACAATCAGTAGGTTCGAGGGTTTGAATCACCGTTGGGCATCTATGTGTGGAGTTTGCATGTTCTCCCCGTGCGTGCGTGGGTTTTCTCCGGGTACTCCGGTTTCCTCCCACATTCCAAAAACATGCATGTTAGCTTCATTGGCCACTCTAAATTGTCCATTAGAGTGTGAATGTGAGTGTGAATGTTTGTTTGTCTATATCTGCCCTGCGAATGACTGGCGACCAGTCCAGGGTGTACCCCGCCTCCCGCCCAAAGCCAGCTGGGATAGGCTCCAGCATACCCGCGACCCTAATGAAGATAAGCGGTATAGAAAATGGATGAATGAATGAATATTTAATTCCATATGGCCGAGATAAAAGTTAGTTTTTTTATACTGTATACTGTAGGTGCTCTGTAGGGAAATTCCAAGAAATGTTTTGTTTATGAAGGAAATCCGCCAGAAGGCCAAGGTAGCGGAGGTCAGTGCTCCGTGTAAGGAATTTACTCCACTGCGAGTGATTGATCAGCTGGGGGGCATATGTGCCCCCTCAGCAAGGGGGAGGCCGGGTGGGGCTGGGTTGGTTGTGTCGGAGGTTGGTTGGATGGATCAACTCTGGGGGCTATGCGATCTCAACCGGTTTTCTCGGCTGGATGGACAGGGTGGGTTGATTAGAGATCATGTAAATCATACAGAAGCACTCATGGCGTTCCGTATAGCATAGAAAATCTTCTGCTGGACGCCATTAATGGTTTATATGCTGATAAGGGTTCTAATTAATTCTAATCAAAAAGCAAAAAGCCAACAAAAGGCAGAGCAAAAACACACTCCAATGCACACATCCAATCAATTAGCTCAACTTTCCCTGACACTCCCTTCTAATGACGCACATTTTCTTCTACTGGACTCCCTCTCTGTCAGCTGGGGTCAATTCATCGTCAAAAACTATTTACATATTTAAGCTGATTACTGCCAGCCCAATAGCCGCTGCTTCAAATAGGGCTTACGCTGTGACGTAATCCAATAAGGGTTGAGGGGAAACTGCTTTGGACGTGATGGGATCTCATCTCCAAAAGTCAAACCGACTGAGTGGCGTGACCTTTGCAAGAGCCTTCCGTCCTCATTCCTCGTCTTATCCTGATGTTTTTTGCTTGTCATTTCTTCTCGACATGCCCGCTGGGTGGATCTTCTCACCGGTGAAGCCCATGACACAGCACAATTCAAACTCTGCTGGTGGAGCAACTCCCAAAATACATTGGAGCCTCTCAAGGAGTAGACGATCTGTTCATCCTAACGTTCCAACGGTCAATAATTTTTTTACCCCTGTCTTTAGTTAATGATGAATAACGAAGGCGGAGTGCAAAGGTTAAAACGAGGGTTGGAAGAAAATTGTTAAATATCGCTATAAATGACAAGACGCCTACAAATAGTAGTCACAAATGTTTATGAGGAAAAAATGTAATATTCAGTGGCCTTATCTATATTTTTGTATTATTTTGTGTATTTTCTTGAGAAGGTCATGTTGTGTAAAGTAAATGAAGGGCCACACTAGGAGCGGTATTCTGCCACGTCAGCAGGGGGAGTATCACTTTAAGAAAGTAGTGAGTGGTTGACGCCCCCTTTTGATACTGACACATGTTGATGCTATTGAGCGCATAAGAAAATTTGCAAATGAGACGACGGATGTGCCAAACAGACACACACCTTTACAACCACCACTGGGACAAGGCTACTCAGTGCGAGGCCTGTAACAAGACAATGACTCAGACTGATATAAATGATCAATTCAAATGGAAAAAATCAGCCAATGGCGTGTGACGGACAACCACGAATGGCGAGACTCGTCGCCGACGCGTCTCAAAGCCTGTAAACGGGAGGTGAAAAGTGGCTGTGACAAGCAACGCGTTCACAGCAATGAAAAGTTGAACTTTCTGGGATCGCATTGCTTGCCAACTCGTGCACGGGCACGAACCTTCACATGCACGTATTTTGCGTGTGGCTTGGCTGGAGTTGGTACCTCTGTAATACGGAAGAGCTTTGGTGTGGATGCAGCAGATGTGGAGCAAGAGACCATAACATGCAAAGTTTGCAAAGCAAGGCAGGAATGCGACTAATTTGTTCTACCATCTCAAGCGCAAACCCAGAGTTGAGTAGGATGAGTGTCATGAGCGAGCGCGTCTACGCTTACCCAGTCAAACATACAAAAGGCTTTTGTTTATGGCTTCCTCGTGAGAAGCATGATGGCATGAAGTGACTGTTGCAGTGTTATTTAGCCAACTGTTTTGCAATTCTTGGTCCCTGTTCAACTGTATACTTAAATTCTGAATACAGTCCACTGGTCTAGTTTGGTAGACACTAAATGCACTTCCTGTATCGCAGTTGGTTACCAATAAATCAAAAGTGTATTTCATGATACCCGTTATGGTTTGTGTGTTTTTTATACAAGTAATGTAATTATATCCCGATACCCCCCAAACATACCACCCAACCCTAGTTAAAACTCTGCCCTTTGATAAGTGATGTTGTGCTGTGGTGGACTCGCGTCCCGCTGGGCTGCACTCACACTGAGCATTTCCCGTCACATCCCTTCTATACTGCTTTATTTCCGCAAGTTCTCTGACTTTGTGGATTATATCTGGTCTTATTTCAAGTTGTTTTGATTATGTCTTCAGCTGTTATTAGATCAAATGTTGTGTATTTATTAGACACAAAGGTTTACACAGGTGAGCGGGTTTGACTTTTGGGTCATTTGCTGTCGTATTTTGTTCATACAAAGAACGCTGCAAATGTTTTTATCTTCTCTGATTTGACACCGTTTGACAAGCAATGGCGAGTAATCTTATTCTTTAAAATGCCAACAAATTCCAAAGAAAATATAGTCAATTAGAGCATTTCCATCCATCCTCGAAGGTTGCGGGAGAATGCTGGAGCCTATCCCAGCTGAAAGGCTGGACTGGTCACCACCCAATAGCAGGGCACACACAGACAAACAATCATTCACGCTTATGGACAAATTAGAGTCGCCAAGATGCACGTTTACAGAATGTGGGAGGAAACGGGAGTACCTGAAAAAACAAAACACATTTGGAGAACATGCAAACTCCACACAGAGAGGCCCATTGCAAATTCCATCCCTAAGTATCCACATCTCCTGACTGTGTGGCCACATGCTAACCACTGTGCGGCTCTTTTAGAGCATTTATTTGCAGAAAACAAAAAAATGGTCAAAACAGATTGAGAATTTTTTCTTAGCATTTTCTTTTTAAAACAATATCTTGCGCTCACATAGTGGAAACCCTTCATCATCTCTTTCTTAAGCACTCCCCTATTGTTCCTCACCCCTCAAATCACCTCTGGCTTTTTGAACTTCTCTCAAGATCCTCTGCTCCCTTTCCCAGCTTTGGAAAATGGGGCAGGGAAAAGTTGGTGTATTATGTCAGGATTACGTGTCAGACATCTTTAATTCCACTTCCTGGAATAAGATCCAGTGACGTGTGTTCGCACCTCAGAACTCACATCAGAACAATTGCTATATGTTGACGTTTATACTTAGTCAACCAGAACTGTTCGGCGCACAATTGTCACTTGGGCCCATTGGCTCTTATTCCCCCTTTGAAACCTTTCTTGCCGCATGGGAACTCCCCCCCGCAGACCCACCACCTCCAGGGGCCAGCATAAGTGTTCGGTGCAATGCGATTTGGGCAGTGGTCGAGGACGGGTGTCTGGGCGACCTGGTTTTCAGCTGCCAAATCTGGTCAAACACATACTGTTTAGTTTATCTGATAGGCTAAAGTGCAATTTCATAAAACACATGGTTAAAAAAGCCAGAATTAGCTCGAATGCTACTGTACACGTGAGTGTTCACCACATGAGCACAGTGTGATCCTACAGAACTCACCCATTGTCTTGTTTAAGGTGCTACCCGCCTACGACATTGTTGTCACTTTCTAACAAACATGGAACTTGTTTTGTGGGAAGACGACGCTGCCGGCGTTGTTAGTTAGGTCCAGATATTACACTGCAGCAAATGATTGCTGTGAGCTCCAATAGCGCTCGCTAGCCACCGCGGATTGGCTTTCGGGATCGGCACAGAAATCGGTGGCCGATGGACCCCTAGCTACACCGGTTTTCATCATGGGGAAAAAAACGGTAGCAACAGTGATGCTGACCGATTCAGGCTGAAGGAAGCACATCCACGCATTGTTCTTTTCTTGCGACCCTTGGTGGTCCCGCCATTTCTGGTCATTTCTATGCTATCATAAAATGTTATGATGTCTTTCCTTGTGGAGACTCTGCCATGTTCAAGACAGAAGCTCCACCTCGTGAGTAAACTAAGAGAAAATAATGAATATTCTGATCTTTTCCAGGGTCCCTGAGCTCGTATGGTTGTCTACACAGGCACAGCATGATCATGGCACAACGTGACACCACCGATCTATGCCGCTTATCCTCACCTGGGTAAGCTGGACCGGCTGGCTTCCGGTGAGAGGCGGGGTCACCAGCCAATCACATGGCACATATTCGTACCTGTGGGAAACGTAGACATCAATTAATCTAAGATGCGTGTTTTTGGATAAGGAGAACACGCAAACTCCACTGCCCAATGGCGATTCGAACCCAGATCTTTCAGCTCTCCTGGCTGTGTGGCCTACAAAGAAACTTGAACCCGGCTCTCCCACATGATGGGCAGGGATACTCACCACTATACTAACAACACACAAGCGCTTAAAAGATGGAAATCTGATGATCGATAATGTTCACCTTGGTTTTTGTAACTGTTGTCGTCTTTATTGGTGATTTGTATGCGCTTTGATCAATGAAACATGACACCACCTTCCTTTTGGGGGAAAAAGCTTGTCATGGATCAAAGCGTTTGCAGCTATTTGGTTGCAGAAAGATAAGCTGCAAAGACACACAACATTGCCTTTGGAATTCCCAGTTCTGTTTATTCTTCTTTCTTGAAATGGAAGAGAACTACCCCAACCTTGAAGGCAAATAGTTATAGGAACCATTTCTCTCATTTAACCGTATTTGCATTGGTGGTTCTGGCTGTGGGCCATATGTGCAATTGCCCAGGGTGGTGTTATCTCGGGGGCAGTGAGGGGGAAAGAAAAAAAAAATTGTGGCCACAGCCTATGTGTGGTAGATGGGTGCCCTCTACAGGCGGGACACTTACACCCCTACGCTAAAAGAAACTTCACCACCTGGGGGTTGAGTCCACCTCTGGGCCAGGGCCCGCAGATGAATTACAAGGTTTAAAAAAATAAAAAGTTAATTATTTTCTCTACCTTGCAGATCAAGAGCCTCTAACAGGATTTCACGACTAAAATCTAAATCAAAATTATGACTGCTTGTTGGTGATGAAATGTCCTTAATTGTTGTCACCAAAACATGAAAAAAGATCTAAGCCATCAGGTGCCCAACGGAGAAAGAAGAGGCCCAAAGAAAAAAGCATTAGCACGTTAAGTTGGCCACATGATGGAACGTATTTTTGGGGTGATTTTGAACGCAACCAAGGCAAGATCTTCAGATTTTCTGGTAAAATATAAAAAGACAAACACAAAAGTACGGCAAATGGAAGACAATCTGTGGTAACAACATTAACATCATTATCAGTATGCAAAGAAAAGGATTTACAATACCTGCATGAAGACTTGCCATAAACTCCTTTGTTAGGCTGAAACACTGTCCTCACATGGAAACCCAAAAGCGCTCATTCCTCGGAACCACAGTTTTCCCTCCAGCCATCTCAGAATCCAAGCAGGGCAAAGTTGTCAATTTTGAGTGAGTGACAAAATGAAAGGTGGTAAATTGAAAGTGCAACTGCATTTCTTGAAGAAAAGAATAGTGAGGGGAAATGCCGAGAAGGGTGTGGAAGCAAAGAGATGAATGACGAGTGGAGTTCTGCTGGCCCCTGGTGTTGGCGTGGAAAGCACAGAGAAAGTTGGCCACTTACTGTACTGCTGCGTTTACTTCTTTCTTACTGTATTTACCGCGTTGCATCTAATCGCCAGACACATTCACTACTATTTTGGCCATCCTGGATTGTTGGGGATTATTGTCCGGTCATGTTGGCATCTTCGAATGAGCAGCCGAGCACACCGTCGATGCATTTGAGTTTCCTTCACCATTCTGTTAAAAAGACGAGAAGGTTTTAAGGTTTTGAATACTTTCACCGAGCAGAAACATGCACGTGCTGAACATTTCACAATCGATAATAAAAGGAAACAAGGTTCGGGGGTAGAGTGGGGTCCAGTCCGGCCAAAAACCTAAAGCAGGCTTTGATTTGGACAGAACTGACACCGGAAGGGAAATATGTGGCTTCACAAGGTGGGTGTGTAAAAGGGTGACCGGGGCCTGGCGGTGTTCCTACAAAAACCAGCCATTTGTACTTTCCAGTGCAGTTTTTGTTATTCGCTGATCTTACATCATCTTGTGACTGGGATGATGTTTTTGTTGTTTACTTCTGCCTTTTATTCAAACTATTTCTCGGAATAGAGTTCTGACTCGACTTCACAGCTACATATGAAGAGAGTATTAAAATGCTTTGTTCTGGTAAAGCGGGTTTTGGAAGGTTTCATTTGCAAGAATCCAAAATTCTGTCCCCCGGGTGTTAAATAACGAATTAAAGGTAGGGGTTTTTTTTATTTTATTTTAATGTTGGAAGTTTTAACATAGTGGTCATGGATTGTCTATAACAATTAAAATGATGCAATAAATCATTTTATAATCTTTTCTCTCTTGATTCATATCCGTGTATTGATCAGGAATGCAACAATTATAATTTTCTGGCTGATCAACAACCTTTAAAAAATTCTGATTTTCTTTGAAATAACAGACAGCATACCCTCCATTCATTCATGTTCCAACCTTTTTTTTTTTTTAAATAAACATTGAAAAGTCCCTGTGAAAAAATACAGTACATTTGCAGAAATTGCGGTTGAAATGTGCAAATATAACATTAAGGGTTGTATGCAGGAGTGCCGATGGAAGAGCACAAACAAGCTAAAAGTGTTCATAGCAGCACCCACCATTTAATAACGTCTTTAAGATGCCAAAAACGCCAATAATCAACATGCAAAATGAATCCATTAATAAAAATTGGCTATTTAAACACATTAAGCAGTCAACAGATGTCCAAACAATGACACACCTGATGAATCATGCAAAGGAAAAAATAATAATAATAAGGCAAAAATACTCAGCCCCAGATCACAATGTCAAGAAAAAACCAAACCCTGCTTTTCCATCTACACTGACATGTAGGTTTTGGATGATTTGTTATTTGTTATGCTTTGCATTATCATTTCATCTCCAAAGATCTTTTGCCATCCAAATAAAAGTACATCAGCCTTTCATGGTGAGAAGACATTGGGAAACAGCATTTATTTTGAATTCCTGATATCGTCACTCACGGAGCTGGAATGTGCCAGAATAAAAGATCTGTAAAACAGACGGGACTGGAAACCGCACAACGCAGGCCGTGCATGGACAGGCTGGCCCGTCAGTGTTGGCGCCGGTAAATGCGATGAAAGAAACCTTGCCTTGCGCGCAGACGTCAACACGTTGGCTTCTTGAGCAGATGACCTGCGGCGGCTCCTTCGCGACAACTACAATTATGTTTTCTCCCCCCAGGGAGTCCATCATTCACCTCCGTACAAAGGTCCTCGCTTCCCTTAAAGCAGGGGGAGAGAAGCTACGGCTCTTTTGATGAGCACATATATTTTAAGACGTAACTAAATAAAAGTACATAAATGTTATGGTGTTTAGAAACGTCTGGGAGCCATATGTAACATATCTTGTTGTTAAACAACAGTTTAACCCCGTGTTCAAAGTGCGGGCTGAGTGCGGCACAATCTAAAAATACAATTTAACAACAAACTTTAAGGAGACCGCAAAAACTGAAAAAAAAAAAAAAGTCAGAATATTAAGAGGAAAATCTAACCAAGTGTAAACTAACCAAAAAAAGTTTGGAGAATTAGGTTGTGGCAAAGTTTATAATATTAGGAAAATAAAGTCCAAATATTACAGGAATAAAGTCATAATTATGAGAAAAGTTGAAAAATTGGGGGGAGGGAAAACAGCAGAAACTGAAAAAATTGCTGCCATTTTATGAGTAAAAAGTAAAAATATTAGGAGAAAAAACTAACAATGAGTAAAAACAATGTCATTTTTATTTTTTAAATGTTGCAAAATTAAGAAACAAACACAACAAAACCTGCTCTAACCCTACTAACCCTAAACCTAACCCTAACCCCAACCCTCTAACCCTAACCTCTAACCCTAACCCCTAAACCTAACCTAACCCTAACACTAACCCCCTAACCGTAACCCTAAACCCTAACCCCCCCAAACCCCTAACCCTAAACCTAACCCCAACCCTCTAACCCTAACCCCTAACCCTAACCCTCTAACCCTAACACTAACCCCCTAACCGTAACCCTAAACCCTACCCCCCCCCAAACCCCTAACCCAAACCCTCTAACCCTAACCCTAACCCTAAACAAACAACCATCAAAGACAAAACACAATATAAAACACAATACAAGGATGATCCAAACTAATCCAAAAGATTTTCGAATTTTTAAGGTCACATCACCACCTCGAAAAAGTCTCAGTGAACAATGAGGTGGAGCCACCTACCTTTGCATGGCTGACACGGTTCCTGGGAGAGGTGGTGAGGCCAGGCAAAATGTCACCTGAAACAAAAACTTTGTTAGAAGGTAATGCAAAAAATTTGACATACACCACCAGATTAATACTTCAAGATCACTATACACAATGTATTGATCAGGAAGTAGATGACCTGACAGATTTGGTAGTCACTGATTGGGTTCCAGCCTTCACACGGGCAGTTAGAATGTACCGGAACCATTACAGAAAGAGACATGTGGGAGAAGCGATTGAGAAGGTGAGAAAGCCATACTTACCGCTTTGTGGGATGGACCAGAACAGGGCCCAGCACCTGAGGGGCACGTAACACCCGAACAGGTCCCAGAGCCCATTGAGGTCGACCCACAAGTGGAACTCGTGTCTGAAGACCTTGAGTTTCCGCCTCTCACCCGAAACTGGTCCTCCCCTCCGCCAGACCAAGTAACTACTACACTAACACAATCAAGACAAATAATCTCTCCACTCCCACGCTCCCCCAGAACTCCCAGACAGAAACGGGTCAGGGTGGGGAAACAGAGAGCCACATATAAAAATCTTGCAGTGATCAGTGAAACCCAAACCCCAGATTTGACTGAGATTAGCACACAGACCGAGATCCAAGAGGGTGACAGAGTAACAATGCCCACTTGGCATAAAAAATCTCGGCCTGCCTTTATGGATGCATGTTCTCAGATCGTAATAGTTCACTCTGAAAGACCTAACCCCGAATTGGAAGAAACAATAGAGGAAAATCCTCAACCAATGGGGGAACGGTCATCGCCTACTGAGACGATACAAACAAGCACTCCAGGGAGCTACCCTGGAGCTACATTTAGGCATGCAGAAGCCTTTATATCCAAGGCCAACATCCACACCACTCCCGAGATCATGGTGTTGGCCTTTGGTATAAACCACAGGAGCCTAAAACATGTACAAACAGCGGTTAAACAGATGCAAAGGGCTGTAAAGGCCACTACAGACCAATTCCCCCGTGCCGCTATTTGGATCCCGCTGGTCAATTTCTCAAAGGCTCTGCCAAAGGTAGAACAGACGTTTCTGTCAGGCCTAAATGACCACATTAAGAGGAACATGCCATACCTACCTGCATTACCTGACGCTCAGTTTTGAGGTGAATAAGGACCGACTTCATTGGACACCAGCCTGTGCCAAAGCGATGCTCCAACATTGGTTGATTCACCTAAACTTTTAAGCCCTTCAAACCCTATTCAGGGTTTTCATAAGGGTCTTGAAGTGATCAATTTATCCAAATACTTCAGACCCACCAACGATCAGTTACGATTGTTAAATAAGGGCTTATCTTTCGTTCCAACACCAAAAGTTGATCTAAACCTGAAAAAGCAACTACAATTCGATCTGCAAACATATCACAGAAGACTTTTGCTCACCTCCAGACATAAAAAAGCAACAGAACCCCTTCCATTTACCCCAAAATCTGATTGGACCCCAAAATTATCTCAAGTACCCAACCTGGTGAGAAAGATTATTAGAGCGGACAAGTATGCTATTAAAACCCTGCCCTGGAATCACCCTCGGAGCCCTAACCTCACCTCGGCAGAAAAGCAAGCGATGGCCGAACTCCGACAAGACAACAGCATCGTGATTAAACCGGCTGATAAGGGTAGTGCAGCGGTGATTATGGACAGGCAAGCATACATAAAAGAAGCATACCGCCAATTGGATCAGTCCCAGTACTACCAGAAATTAGATGGACCATTGACCTCTGAGACTGGTCCAAAGATTTTAAGAATCCTACAGACACTCAAGGAGGAGGGCTACATAAATGGTAAACAGTTGACCTACCTGAGAGGGCCCGACACCCCACGGGACAGGCATTTCTACCTCCTACCAAAGCTCCACAAGGACCCCAAAACATGGAGTGCCCCTTTTGAAATGCCCCCAGGACGGCCTATTGTCTCCGACTGTGGTAGCAACACTTACGCCACAGCGGAGTACATAGAGTATTTCCTCAACCCTATCAGTAACAAACATCCCAGTTACATTAGGGATACATATGATTTTATAAACAAGATCAAAAATCTCACCCTACCGGTCAACTGCTTTCTATTCACCATAGACATTGACAGCCTCTACACCAATATTGATACCTCTGCAGGTGTGGGGGCTGTCAAGGAATGGCTCAAAAGGTACCCAAACAAAAAAAGACCAGACAAACACCTCTTAGACTTACTAAAGATCAATTTAATGGAAAATGATTTTGACTTCAACTCTGAACATTTTCTGCAAGTCAAGGGGACGGCCACGGGTAAGCGCTTTGCTCCTTCCTATGCCAATATCTTCATGGCAAAGTGGGAGGAAGGAGCTCTGTCCGCCTGGCCAGTCAAGCCATTACGCTATTTCCGCTTCCTTGATGACATTTGGGGCGTCTGGCAAAGATCTGAAAAATAATTCATTAATCACCTGAACTACTTCCAGGAATCCATAACAGTGAAGTATACCTTACAGAGGTGAACTTCCTGGATGTGGTCACATACAAAGGGGATGATTTCAATAGCACACAGAGACTACAAACAAGGGTGTATTTCAAAGAAACTTATACCTGCATTATTGCACAAAAACAGTTTCCACCCAAGGCACACTTTCAAGGGGGTCCTCAAGTCACAGCTGTTGAGGTTCTATTCGGAACCCTAAAAAACGGGGGGTATGCCCGATCCCTCTTAAGAAACTCCTTGAGAAGATTCCTCAGAAGCAGGACGGAGGGAAGTGTGGTCCAACCAGAGGATCTAGAAATCATCCCCTTTGTATCTACATATTCCAGCGGTGGTGTTCCTAAACAGGAGAATCAAAGAAAATTTCAAAAATTTTACAACCAAAGAAATGGGACTGGAAAAATACAAAATAAATTCGGCCTACAAAAAGAACAACAATTTGAAAGATATATTAATAAAGAGCCAATTAATAAAACAACCAGTCCCAAAAATAACAAATTGCAACTTACCAGAATTTCAGCCCAAGAAGTTTATCTCCAACCCAAAAACCAAACAAATTCATAAGATTTGGCCACCCTTGCCACACCATACCGCAAACTGCGTTTATTTAATTTACTGCACCAAATGCAGTAAACAATATGTTGGAGAGACGGGCAACACCCTGTCAACTAGGATGACCCAGCGCAGATATAATGTTCGACAGGGAAAGAATACACACACTGTGCTTGTCAAACATTTTATTGATCATGGCCTGGAAGCTCTGAGGACCATGGTCCTGCAACACAACAGGACCTGGGCCCAGAGTGCCCGAAGGCGGGCCGAAGGGCAATGGATTCTCAAATTGAGCTCCAAACATCCTTGGGGTCTCAATGAGAAGTGAGACACCGGAGATCACCAACGGACCTGAGGCAGGCCCGTGCCAAACGTTGGTCTTACCTTGGTGAGACCACGGCCTGGGGAACCCCCCTCTTCCAACCAACCCTATTCCTAACACTATCCGCTAACCCTAACCCCAACTCCTAAATGCACCCTTTTTGTGGAAAGATTTTGTCACCGCCAAGTGGGAAACATTTACTTTTAAAATATGTCATCTCGCTCCATTTTGTGCTCCAGATTTTGCTGTCACAGTTTTTTGAAAATATATTCAATATATTAATATAGGGGGGGGGGTTGCATGGCTCAGGTGTTAAGAGTACTCGTCTCCCAAACTGAGGGTTGCTGGTTTGATCCTCCATCCTCTTGTGATCATGTCAAAGTATCCTTGGGCTAGATACTGAACCTCCAGTTGCTTCAAAGAACATGCAGCTTGTAATAGTTAAAAAATATGCATGTTTTAAGCCTAAATTATTATTTTAATGCCTTAAAATCATTACATGAACAAAAATTAAAATATAAGGCATTCAAAGATGTTGACATGTAATCTCGACACTAGGTGTCAGTAATGTTACTTTAATGTACAAGGACCAGACTTGATTGTCCGAAGAACAGTTTTTTATTGCAGCCTCACAACAACACATAAAAACATGGACTACTGTTACTCTAACAAAGATGAAACTCAACACTGAACCCCCGACGTCACTTCCTGTATGTCCCTCACTCAGGCCCCAGAGGGGAACACATTTATAGTAACACACAAGTCTTAATTATGTCTTAAATAGTTTATTTACTCTTATTTTGTTTACTATATCGGGTAATACAAGCGTAAAAGTGACTATAGGGGTGTTATTTCTTGTTGCAGGGCTCTAATGTTACAAACTGGTTTAAAAAGGTCACAAATGGGTTTTCTAACTCTAGCTTCAGTAATATTCTACTTATTTAATTATTCAGTTTAATTAAGAAATCCTACCTTGCAAAAATTATTCCATTACAGTCGGGTCTGGAACTAATTAACCCCAATAAACGAAGGATTACATCATTGCGTCACACAGTTCAGCTAAGTTGCAAAACAAGTGATTCCATCGAGATTTGCAGATCTAATGGTCTCCAATAGAAGAGATGTACGAAATCGCCTTAACAAGCACAATAATAAATGCTGTAGCTTGTCCACTTCATACCTCCATGATAGCGCCAATCAAAACGGAATACTAACAGTGGAACTGTAAATGATGTAGGAAATGTACATCGTTGACCTTTAATCAAGTCATACTTCCTAATTAGGTACGGTATTCACGTAGCGTCTACTTGCATCAGCAGCTGTGGTGAGGAACAATTCATTCTGTTCTGGTAAATCACCTCCCACTGCAATCCCAAACACGTGAAATCCATATTCTAAATGAATGTCATCATCATTTATTGATGAAGCGTTTCACAGGCCAATGGGGGAAACCTCGGGGCGAGGGTCAGAATCAAGAGTTGCCTTCGGCTGCCGGAGTCATTGATTGGCCTGACTTGTTGTGGTTGTTCTAGGACCTTCAGCCTGGACCTTCCAACACGTATTGGAGTCATGGAGCCGGGGGCACTACTTATACAAAACATAAACCTCTCAGGACAGGCTTCAACTGTAAAAATACGCAGTGAATAAGGAGTTTGGAATCAAGCAAGGAGCTTTTAAACAAAAAGAAATCCTATTTAGAATCAATTCAGTGGTTGCCATCATTAAACCTGCATTACTTGCACCGGCATTCTACTGCTTCCTTCTAAATAAGTAAGCAAATGTCCATTCAGGGGAATAAATATCAAGATTTATTTGCTAGAATTAGAATATTAGAATCGATTAGAATTACAATATGCTATGGAATTGGTGTGGGAGATAATTACCTTTATCCTCTTGGTTATTTACATAGCCAAGCGTCTTTCACGATGGTTCGCGTCAAAGAGGCTCACTGAAAAGACAAAAAACATATTTAGTATGCACACAGAAAATGAGCATGAGAGCAGAAAAGCACGCACACACAGAATGTTTTATTTTCCACACAGATCATTTCCATGCAAATATG
Organism: Oostethus manadensis; assembly: GCA_024372805.1. Lineage (NCBI taxonomy): Eukaryota > Metazoa > Chordata > Actinopteri > Syngnathiformes > Syngnathidae > Oostethus > Oostethus manadensis. Next base: position 387,529 of record QODF01000072.1, on the reverse strand, counting down.
TATACATAGAATATGTAAAATTGCTATAAGGCGTCTTTTCCGCTCCCATCATCCTTCGCCGGCATGACCGAGCCATTTGCATTTGCCGCTGTAATGATTTTCATGACTGTACGCTGTCAAAGGCTGCGGTTCTGCATGCATACCATTTTGTACCCAACATCACTGCTTACACGGACGGATCCTCTGTGAACTGGACTACTGGTAGTATTCCAAACTAAACCTTTCTTCTCCTCTCAGCTTTGCAACAGCCATCTTAAAGCATAGCAAGGATCTGCGGGAGCTCATGTGGAGCCAAAACATCACGAGAAAGACACATTGCCCTCTCTTGCTCTTTATTTCTGTATGCTTTTGCACTTTTTTACTTTGAAACTTCTGCTCTGATTCTCCATGACGAGGCTGCAAATGCTAAATGATAATTACGCATCCCCGCTTTGCACTCTACTAGAAACTGGCTCTTGTCCATCAAGCACTCACTCACTTGGGTGAATTCAGATTTCTTTTGGGTTTTTGAGGTCATTTTTAGGACAGATAAACTGCTGACTGAACCAAGACTAGGCTGACAGCAAGACCAGACTTGGGTCAAGACTCACTGTAGACAGACTGCTAAAGCCAAGGCCAGTGGTGGGATAAGTCGAGAAAAATAATATTATATTATACTGTATACACTGCCTGTCCAAAAACCTGCATTTAAGTACGCAAATATTTTGTCATGTGATCAGGTCTAGATTCAGCAACACGACGTGCTCAAAGAATGAGGTCAGCTGACTACTTGAAGATACGGAATGAGCAGGGAATTCCATCAGTGTATGTTTTTTTTCCTAAAGACACGGGCATATTCCAAGATTGCAATGCCAGGATTGAAATTGGGAAAGAGCATGAGACATCATTTTTCAGACCTTAACCCCGTGGAGAATCTTTGGCATGTGCTGGAGAAGGTCAGACTCCACCATCATCAATGCAAGATCCTGGTGAAAAGTGAATGAAATAAAAGTTGTGATGTTGAAGAAGCTTAAGGAAACAATGCGTGTAATCAAAGCTGAAAGCGCTCCTGCCAAATATTAGTCTGTGACCTTTTTTTGGTTGCCCGGCCGTGTATAATTTTAATATTGCAATTAAAATTGCCGAAGACCAGGTCGCTCGGACAGCCGCCCTCGACCATTGCCCAAATCACAAAGCACCGGACCCTTATGCTTGCCCCTGCAGGTGGTGGGTCTGCGGGGGGGAGTTCCCGTGTGGCTTCTTCGGGCTAGGCCCGGCCAGGTCCCACGGGTGAAGACCTGGCCACCAGGGTCTCGCTTGCGAGCCCCTCCGCCAGGCCTGGCTCCAGTGTGAG
>QODF01000072.1:273065-380459 GCA_024372805.1 Oostethus manadensis | reverse complement strand
CTGGATGGATGGATGGATGGACATTGATTTTTGAATATTGTGTAACGGCCAAATAAGTCCTTAGCTGAGGTAGTAGATGTCTTTATGCACTTCTATACCAGACACTCAGCTGGGAGAAAACTTATTTTCATCCCGTGTAAAATGAACACTTACAGGCTATTTGTAAATATATGTAATTTATCATAACATAATATAACGTCAGGGGTTTTATTATCTGTCGTGTGTGGCGGTGGGAAAAAGGTGGGGAAAAAGAGCGCGCCTGGGAGCGTGTATTTAAGGTAGGCGGGTGCAGCGCGTCTGCGCGCGAAAACAGTGACGTCACACACCAACCTGGGATCATGCAGACTTTTTTTTGGTCTTGTCCTGCATCATAACAGCTGAATGGGAGTCAAGCTGCCTTTAAATGCTGAGCAAAATTTCTTTGCCAAGGGAGATTTCATAATCCAAATGCGTCTCCCTTGATATTTGACTGCGTTTATTATGAATTTTGTTGCGCCGCATTTCGATGCCGGACCTGACCTGAAAAGGGACGGGTCGGGGGTGGGGGATATAAGAAAGGGTGCAGAAGAACCTCACAGACATATTACAACCATATTATAAACAACCATGATAATCACAATTTCAGCAACAACCAGAACAGTCACAGAGCAAAATGAGCAAAAATACAGGAAAAAAATAAAAATAATGATACTACTAATATATATACATATACATACATACACACACATACAGTGTGGATATATATGTATACACACATACATACATATGTACTAATAATGATAAACATACAAGAAAAGAAACAGAACCTCTTGAACAATGACCATCCAGATGACACGTGCAACAAATCTACATTAAATCTACATTACTCTGCAGTGACAGGATAACTGCATCAGTGTGAAACAGAGAATGAGGAGATGTTCGTGGTGAACACAGCCATGCATTCCTAACCATACTCCCTTCAAAAGCCAGGGTCCGACTAGGAAGACGCCGGAGCACGGCCCCCCAGCAGGCTCCCTACAGAGGGGAAGGCCCGACCCCGCCCCCCCAAGAGGCAACTGCGAGTCCACTCATAAGAGGTGCAAGGGAAACCCAGCCGGACGGCACTCGGCAGCCGAGCAAAGGGGGCCCGGGCGCCAACGGACGGAACACCCACCCCGGGAGCTCCAGGCCGCACCAGACACAACTGCCGCGGGCTATTGCCTTCCCCGACACCAGAGGCAGGCGCCTGTAAAGGGCCCATGGGTTTACCCCCCCACCCCCAGTGCTCACACCCCCCAGCCCCAGTACCCACACCGAACCCTGTTCCCCCACTCACACAAATTTTTGAGGGCAAGCTTTTGGCATGGCGGTAAGGTGTACTTCCTCCTCTCCACTGGAGGTACTTTTTGCCACGGACTACTGGACGGTCAGGATCAGCGCCAGGAGGGATCTGCAAGGTGGATGCGTAGGATCGTGAGTGAACTGCGGCTTCCACGGGATGAGCATGAACTGCCGTGTTTGTGACTTTGGGGACATTTGGGGGAAGGGAGGGTAGGTATTTTTGGGGTGGGGGTTGACGACGCGTCGGAGGGAGGGACTGCCGTATGTGGGATTCATTTGATGTAATTAAACAGCTGTTTGGAGGCCTTCGTTGTTGTCTTTCTCCCAGTGATGTCCATCCGCGACCTCTAATGTGCGTTGCAGCGTCAAAGTACGTGCGATCGTTACAATTGTACATTAATTATTGAATATTAAGTATAGTATATTGAATTTTGAGTATTGTATATTGAATAATTTACATTGAATATTGAGTATTGTATTTTGAGTATTGTATATTGAATACTGTACACTAAATATTGATTATTGTACACTGAATATTGAATATTGCACATTGAATACTGAATTTTGAATATTGAGTGTGGAATATTGTACATTGAATATTGTTTATCATGCATTGAATATTGTATATTAAATATTGTACATTGAATGTTGAATATTGTACATTGAATATTGATTATCATGCATTGAATATTGTATATTGAACCTTGTATATTGAATATTGTATATTGAATAATGTACATTGAATATTGTATATTGTACATTGAATATTGTATATTGAATTGAATATTAAATATACTCCCCACAGTCAAAAAAGAACTGTTTTATCTTAATTAACTTGAAATATTGAACAATATTAAGTAGTCTGGACTTCCCTACTGAAACTGCTGCCCCCGCGACCCAGACCCAGATAAGCGGAAGAAAACGGAATGGAATGGAATGGTATTGAACATACAGAGCTGATCCAAATGTTCAGACATCTCAGGTGGCATCTCCTTGTCATGCCGGTCACGTTGGAAGCCACCCGGACCAACGCCAAGGTTCCATTTCTCTCATCAGAGAATCAAACTTGTTTCCACCTTTCAATGTCCCATGTTTGATGCTCCCTGGCCAAGTGTGAAGGGCGGCTGGTTAGGTGCAGATGTTGCAGAGAGCCTCCCTCACGACTGTGCGGTACCAGCGGGCTTTTCCAACAGGACAACGCTGCAGTTCACAATGCTGGCTTCTTCAGGGAGAAGAACATCGCTCTTTTGGACCATCCTGCATGTCAGTCCCATAGAGAACATTTGGGGATGGATGGCAAGGGACGTTGATGCCCTTCGTAAAGCCATCTTCACCGCTTGGAGCAATGTTCCCACTGGCTTCCTGGAACCACTCGCATCAAGCATGCCCAAACCAACCATGGAACGGTGGAGCTACTCTTTACTGAGTCCTACCCAGAAGTTTTTTTCTTCAGGTTTGGAGAGTTTTTTGGCATTTTTTGAGCGACGGACTTAAGCTTTTATGGTCCACTTCAAACCTCGTGAAGATCCAAATATGCACAAGCTCGGTTCTAGCAGTTTTTCAACTGATTTGGCTCAGAGGTGTATTTCATTGAATAATTTGTTTGATTTCAGGTCAAAATGTCACGTTTGGCCAAAGTATCATAGAGCGGTATCACGGATGGTAGCATCCATAGAGAAGTGTCATCCTGTATGAACATAATGAAGTGGTTTGCACGCTTACTGTTTGCCATGACGACTCATAATAAGTAATTATCCTACATCTTTTTTTATGTTGGCCTTCTTCTTTTGCAACTTTTTGTCCCCTCACCATGGCAACGTTACAAATATGCAAATCCATGTATTCCATCCATACATTTTTATCCAACCTAGGCGCTAGAATAACCACAGCACCAGTCTGGACTTTGTATTTCAGGCACTAGGAGGTAAGGGATCAAATCTTTTCATGAGATATATTTTCACATCGATGCAAGAAAGTACTTCTTGGTGATTCTTTCATGTTTCTGCATGTGGCCGCCTCGGCCTACAGCCGAATTCCAAAGTGCCACCTCTGTTCCAATACTGGAGGACTGCAGTGGCATCATATGTGATATCACCGTTATTGGCAAAATATCACGATAATGCCAGAGTACTGGTGTTGTAGTACAAACGTGTGTTTACTTGAGCAATGTTCTTACCAGAGACTCCATGTGTTCCATGCGGGTGTTTGTGATTCGGGGACACGACGAGAGAAGAAAGGAGGGATTCTGGCTGGCTGATGGATGAACGTGGACGGTTCTAAGAGAAGGGAGATTAAGACTGCATTGGCTCAAAGACTAATGGGCTCATTAAGAACTTCAGGTGGTTCTTCGCCATGTGTGACTGAATGGAGTTTCACGTCATTAACAAGGCCTGGCACTTTCCATCTTTGTCTTTTCCTATCCTCTTGCTCTCCACTAAGATGCATTAATGACCGAAGCGAAGCGAGGGAGGTGCACAGCAGTCGTGAAAACGCCGTGTCACCAAATCTAGATGCTCCATTGTGACTGAGCGCTGGAAAGTGACGGGAAGTTAAGAAGGAATCAACTGCCATTTGGGAAAATGCATGTTCCTCTTTAAAACTGCTAGCCTTGCAATTTTCATGTCATTCTGTGACCTTGCAGCCTCTTTCTCATGTGTTGCAGGCTTGTTCCATTTGCAGCACTTGCGTCTGTTTCACGTTGTTTTTCGATCGTTCTTGTGTTTCTCACACGTTTGCTTACCCGACCTGTACTTGTAGGGCCCTACGATTTCCACAAAATTGGCCCATAAAACCGGAATTGTTACACGTGCAATCTTGTGGAAATTGTGAATGAAATGCTGTCGTCGTGAGGAGAAAGAACGTTCTTGTGGGGAATTATTTACCCGGCGGACGGCTCAATCGTAGCGGACTCTCATTACAAACACTAACCCGCCCCTCCAATGTTGAAAGGACGAGAAACACCAGGGAAAGTTGGCGGAACCTCCTCTTAGCTTCGCTTCCGTTAACGGAGTTAGCATGCCAGAGCAGGTGTGTGTGCACCTCAGCAGGATGACTTTATTTTCACTGCTTTCACAAGCCCGATGGCCGAGGGTGAACAGTGACAATTAAAGAGAGAAGAGGAGGGGTCTAGGGCTGAATCTCATCTAATAATTACAACAGTCAAATGCTGATCCAAACGAGGAGGTTTGTTTACTTTTCTTCCACAAGGTAAAGGATTAGCTATGCAGCTACAATAACTACATCAAATTTTATATAAAGGGATATCAATATTGCAAATATGGGCTATCCTTTTATTTGAAAATAATATACAGTTAGAAATTCCCCATTTTTTTCATGTTTTGTCTGTGTTGATGCCAGTGCCGATTTGTCCCACTAGACTGTATTTTTCCCTTTTTCTTTCTCCCCATATTTGCTCCCAAATGCTGATACGATGTGGGAATGCTGATAAAGGTCAGATTTGATCACATTATTATTGCTTTATTCATTTTAATAATCACAACTTGGATTATTCACATTATTGAGTGCTAATGTGCATATTTGTGCTACACAACTTCTCTGAAAAAACAACTCCAAGTGGATGGTAGTTTTGTAGTCTTTTAGTGCTTCTAATTTGATGTTGTTCTTGTCATTGTTTTGCACAATCCCTACGAAATAGGACCAATGTGATGCCTATAATTCTAGTGTCAATAGCAGAGCATTAGCTAGCACTAGCAGCTCCTAGCCTAAATTTTAGCTAGCAGTTCAAAGCCATGTCAAAACACTGGTTAGTTGGGGTACCTCTGTATAAATGACAAAACAATACCTGCAGGGCTCCATTGACTTCTCACTTCTCCCAGAGGTGATGTACTTCCTGACAACTTAAGTCACAGCATCACAAACAACTTTGGTCTTGTTGAGAGAGTCATCAGTAAAAAAAAAAACCCACACACAAGCTGTCCTTCCTCCTTTCACACACAAAGACTTGTGAAAGACTCGTGCATTCCCCAGCTAATGCTAAGATACATCTAAGGCGCTAGAGGACCAACATGCAGGAATGGTTGAGTTGGGCCTAGTCCAGCATCAGCAAGCAGATGAATGACACGTAGGCTAGTACGGCCTGGCCAGTTCTTTTGAGGTTTCAAGGAAACATCCAAAAGGTGGGTCATTTGCGGGTTGCGTTAGTAAAGTGATTTACAAGACAGACGTGATAAGAGCTTAAGGCCATCATGGAGTCCGTCATATCAAGCATCTTAATTGCACCCGTAATTCCATCTGTGAGCTTTCACTGCTCGAACCCGACGAAACCGACGAGTGGATTTGCATCAACAGCATCGGGCGGCCAGTTTCCCTGCTGCCTCCGAAGCACCCATGTGGGCTCCGCCCTGTGGTCCCGCCCCTTCGTTAGCCAGACTATTTAAGCCACCTGGTCTCGCTTGACAGTCTCTTTGCTGCTGCTGCTGGCGCCTTTCTGCCATGCTCGTCTTTTCATCGGGAGGCTTCCTGGCACTAAAATCAGTAGAAGTTGTCCAGTTAACATCATATTCCCCCTTAGGGCTCAGCTGTGAAATTGTGGTCTGCTGAACTGGTTCCCCTCTCCCAGTATTGTTTGGGGTGAGCCTTTTTGACGCTGTCCATGTTTTTTTCACAGGTTAAACCTGCTGCTGTTTTGCTTTTGTTTTTGTTTTGTTACTGTATTTGTCTGCTGCATTTTGTTGTTTTTGGTAATACATATTTTTTTTACATTTTAACTTTTGTTACAGTAGAGGTAGTTTTGTTACAACTTTACAACTCCTGTTAAATTTATTTTTGTGTGCAGGTTTTTTTTTTCCTCTTCCACTGGGTCAGTTGAATTAATTTGTTCTTTTGTTTGAGTGACGCTGGGCGCTGCTGGTGGTTGGGTTAGATACGTTGGTGAGGTTCCCCGCCCCTGCATGTGATGTGGTGCACTGGGATCACACATTTAGTTTTTATTTGCTGTGTCCACCCAGGTGAGTTTGAGGTGGCACCCCTGGGCACACCCCAACTAGTCTGCCCAAAGCTCATGACCATAGGTGAGGGTAGGAACGTAGATCGACCGGTAAATCGAGAGCTTTGCCTTTTGGCTCAGCTCTCTTTTCACCACGACAGACCGCTGCAGAGTCCGCATCACTGCAGACGCTGCACCAATCCGCCTGTCCATCTCGCATTCCATCCATACCATCAGATGGCACTCCACCCTTTCCCGGGCAAGAACCATGGACTCGGACTTGGAGGTGCTGATTCTCATCCCAGCCGCTTCACACTCAGCTGCGAACCGGTCCAGTGAGAGTTGAAGGTCACGGCTCGATAAAGCCAGCAGGACCACGTGATCTGCAACAAGCAGAGATCGAATCCTGCGGTCACCAAACTGAAACCCCTCAAAGCCCTGGCTGCGCCTAGAAATCCTGTCCATGAAAGTAGTGAACAGAATCGGTGAAAAAGGGCAGCCCTGGCGGAGTCCAACCCTCACTGGAAACGAGTCCGACTTATTGCCGGCAATGCGAACCAAACTCTGACACCGGTCATACAGGGAACTAACCGCCTGTATTAGGTGGTCCGATACCACATATTCCCGGAGCACTCCCCGCAGTATTTGAGGAACACAGTCGAATGCCTTCTCCAAGTCCACAAAACACATGTAGACTGGTTGGGCAAACTCCCATGCACCCTCAAGGACCCTGCCGAGAGTATAGAATTGGTCCACAGTTCCACGACCAGGACGAAAACCACACTGCTCCTCCTGATTTCGAGATTTGACTATCCGGCGGATCCTCTTATCCAGAACCCCTGAATAGACCTTACCGGGAAGGCTGAGGAGTGTGATCCCACGATAATTAGAACACACCCTCCAGTTCCTCTTCTTGAAAAGCGGGACCACCACTGCCAGTCTAGGGGCACCGACACCGATGTCCACGCAATGCTGCAGAGTCGTGTCAACCAAGACACGCCCATAGCATCCAGGGCCTTAGGAACTCTGGGCGGATCTCATCCACCCCCAGGGCCTTGCCACCAAGGAGCTTTTTAACCACCTCGGTAACCTCAGGCCCAGACATAGGCGAACCTGCCTCAGAGTCCCCAGGCACTGCTTCCAAGTTGGAAGACGTGTCGGTGGGATTGAGGAGGGCTTCAAAGTATTCCCTCCACCGGTCCACAACATCTCGAGTCGAGGTCAGCAGCACACCGTCCCCACCATACACGGTGTTGACTGTGCACTGCTTCCCCCTCCTGAGACGGCGGATGGTGGACCAGAATCTCTTTGAAGCCATCCAGAAGTCGTTTTCTATGGCCTCTCCGAACTCCTCCCATGTCCAAGTTTTTGCCTTGGTGGCACCGACCACCTTACGTCCACAGCTCCGATCGGCCGCATCAACAATGGAGGCACGAAACATCGCCCACTCGGACTCGATGTACGCTGCCTCCTTCAAAACTTGGTCAAAGCTTTCCCACAGGTGGGACTTCAAACTCCTTCTGACAGGGGACTCTGCCTGACGTTCCCAGCAGACCCTCACAATGCGTTTGGGTCTGCCAGGTCTGACCGGCATCCTCCCCCACCATCGGAACCAACTAACCACCAAAGCCATTCCTCCAAATCACACTTCTCCAGGTCTCACTGTCGCTGCCAACATGAGCGTTGAAGTGACCCAGTAGAACAAGGGAATCCCCCGAGGGAGCACTCTCTAGTACTTTCTCTAAGGACTCCAAAAAAGGCGGGTATTCTGAACTGCTGTTTGGTGCATAAGCACAAACAACAGTCATGACCCGTCCCCCCACCCGAAGGCGTAGGGAAACTACTCTTTCGCTTACCGGGTTAAACTCTAACGTGCAGGCTTGGAGCCGGGGGGCAACAAGAATTGCCACCCCTGCCTGTCGCCTCTCATTGCCGGCAACACCAGAGTGGAATGAAGTCCAGCTTCTCTCGAGAGGACTGGTTCCAGAGCCCTTGCTGTGCGTTTAGGTGAGTCCGACTATATCTAGTCGGAATTTCTCCACTTCACGCACCAGCTCAGGCTCCTCCCCCGCCAGAGAGGTGACATTCCACGTACCGACAACTAGCTTCTGTAGCCGAGGATTTGACCGCCAAGGCCTCCGCCTCCGGCCGCCACCCACTCTCTTTGCACTCTACCCCTTTGGCCCCTCCTACGAGTGGTGAGCTCATGGGAGGGGGGACCCACGTTACCTTTTCGGGCTGTGCCCGACTGGGCCCCATGGGTGCAGGCCTGGCCACCAGATGCTCGCCATCGTGCCCCACCTCCAGGCCTGGCTCCAGGGGGGGACCCCGGTGACCCGCGTCCGGGTGAGGGGGTTTCTGTTTCCTTTACAAAAGCCGGTGACTCTTCCTGTTCCAACATTGCCAATCCAAAGGCAGGAGTAAGCTGGCATAATTATTGATTCCTGCTAGTGAAGTGATGAAGATGATGGAAAATGTCAAAATGTATTCTTGTTCCAAATGTTTTCATTTTCCAAGTTAGGCTGCACAAACGTGAGATCTATCGTCGTGGTAGTAGTTGTCACGCTGGCGTTCATAATATTTACATTTTCTTGTATGAAATGGATTGCTTGGCCCTTTGGGGTGCATGATGGAGGCCTCCCACTCACCTATCCAAGAAAGAAGGTGAGACCTTTGGCAAGAGCACATGTAAAGTAGTGTTGAAAATAATAGCAGTCCAATGTGACTAACTAGATGAAGTTATTAGTATATTTTTATTGCTACATGGCAAACAGTTGGTGCAGTAGATTCTCAGAAAACAAACGAGACCCAGCATTGATGATATGCACGCTCTTAAGGCTGTGCAATTGGCCAATTAGTTGAAAGGGGGGGTAAAAATAGCACATCCTGCTCTTTTGCAGAGACACAGCAGGCACCCCATGTTAATGGCAACCCATGGCACCTTGGCATAATGCACAGCCACAAGTACAGGAAGTGTGTTTGTGGTCGTCCTCTCTTTCTTTGTGTCTATTCAGTCCGCTTTGGGTGCCTTGCCAGTTCTCTTAACGCCAAAGAGTCCTATTGACACCTGTCACAGCATCCAGACATTCCACTGATGTTGTTCATGAGCTCGTTCTTCTCTGCTCTGAAGATCCCCAATATTCATTCAGGAGGTGCCCCAAACCAGAAAAAAATGTAATGTGAGCTGTAATTTCTTCCCCAGGAAGAGGCAGAAACCCAATTTATTATTCAGCTGCAGCTTTCTCTCAAAGGTCAGTGAGATTCTACTGGGCATTGTAGTGTAATTAGTGCAACGTGAGAGCTCCAGGTGGATTTGCTGGTCATTTACTACCCCCTTGTGATCATTTAGCTGTACTACACCAACATGTCATGCAGCATATGCAGACATTTCATCTTGTTACAGCATGAATCCATAATAAAAGCAAGTTTACACACAGCACGAAAAATGTTTTTTTGCAAAAGTAATTACCAACACAAGCATTGACGTCCCGCGCCACCTTATTTTTCACATTTTGTGGCATAACTACATCAGGGGTTTCTCACACATCTATGAGGAAATGATGCAGTTTTGTGGTGGCCAGTGTGGAATACTACGTCAACATCTTTGAATGCCTTCAATTTGTATTTTCTTTCGTTTAGCCATTTTTATGCTTGAACATAATGCAGGTGAAAATACATTACGGGGTGTGTGTGCGTGTGTCACATATATACAGTGGTGTGAAAAACTATTTGCCCCCTTCCTGACTTTTTGTTCTTTTGCATGTTTGTCACACTATAGTTAGTTAAATAGTTAACTATTAGTCAAAGATAACATTATTGAACACAAAATGCAGTTTTTAAAATAAGGTTTACGTTATTAAGGGAGGGAAAAAACTCCAAATGTACATGGCCCTGTGTGAAAAAGTGATTGCCCCCCTTGTTCAAAAATAACGTAACTGTGGTTTATCACACCTGAGTTCAATTTCTGTAGCCACCCCCAGGCCTGATTACTGCCACACCTGTTTCAATTAAGAAATCACTTAAACAAAAGCTACCTGACACAGAGAAGTAGACCAAAAGAACCTCAAAAGCTAGACATCATGCCAAGATCCAAAGAAATTCAGGAACAAATTACAACAAAAGTAATTGAGATCTATCAGTCTGGTAAAGGTTATAAAGCCATTTCTAAAGCTTTGGGACTCCAGCGAACCACAGGGAGAGCCATTATCCACAAATGGCAAAAACATGGAACAGTGATGAACCATCCCAGGGGTGGCCGGCCGCCCAAAATTATCCCAAGAGCGCAGAGACAACTCATCCCAGAGGTCACAAAAGATCCCAGGGCAACATCTAAAGAACTGCAGGCCTCACTTACCTCAATTAAGGTCAGTGTTCACGACTCCACCATAAGAAAGAGACTGGGCAAAAACGGCCTGCATGGCAGAGTTCCAAGACGCAAACCACTATTAAGCAAAAAGAACGTTTAGGCTTGTCTTAATTTTGCTAAAAACCATCTCGATGACTGCCAAGACTTTTGGGAAAATATCTTGTGGTCTGATGAGACAAAAGTTGAACTTTTTGGAAAGTGTCCCGTTACATCTGGCGTAAAAACATCACAGCATTTCATAAAAAGAACATCATAGCAACAGTAAAATATGGTGGTGGTAGTGTGATGGTCTGGGCTTGTTTTGCTGCTTCAGGACCTGGTAGGCTTGCTGTGATAGATGGAAGCATGAATTCTACTGTCTAGCAAAAAATCCTGAAGGAGAATGTCCGGCCATCTGTTGGTCAACTCAAGCTAAAGCCATCTTGGGTGCTGCAGCAGGACAATGACCCAAAACACACCAGCAAATCCACCTCTGAATGGCTGAAGAAACACAAAATGAAGACGTCGGAGTGGCCTAGTCAAAGTCCTGACCTGAATCCCATTGAGATGCTGTGGCATGACCTTAAGAAGGCGCTTCATGCTAGAAAAGCCTCAAATAAAGCTGAATTACAACAATTGTGCAAAGATGAGTGGGCCAAAATTCCTCCAGAGCGTGTAAAAGACTTGTTGCAAGTTATGGCAAACGTTTGATTGCAGTTATTGCTGCTAAGGGTGCCCAACCCGTTATTAGGTGCAGGGGCAATTACTTTTTCACACAGGGCTATGTGGATTTGGATTTTTTTCTCCCTAAATAATAAAAACATTCATTCAAAAACTGCATTTTGTGTTTAATTATCTTTGACTAATATACTTAGTCTTAAGCAGTATATACATGTACATGTATATATGGGTAGCCAACATGCTACCCACTCATCTACCGTGTGGCCCGTTTCAGCATTTTAATGGCCTCACAGTCAGGAGATCAGGGTTCGAGCCTCCGTTGGGCATCTGTGTGGAGTTTGCTTGTTCTCCCCGTGCGTTTTCTATTTTGTCTTCTGTCCGTAGGTATGAATGTGAGTGTGAATGGTTGTTTGTCTATATGTGCCCTGCGATTGACTGGCGACCAGTCCAGGTTGTAGCCCGCCTCTCGCCCAAATTCAGCTGGGATAGGCTCCAGCATACCCGCGACCCTAATGAGGATAAGCGGCATAGAAAACGGATGGATGGAAATGCTGAAACCAAACTGTAAACTTGGAAGGTTTTCAATGCTTTAACTGCAAAAATAGTTCTTTATATATAAAAAAAATAAGGAATCATACTTTGCGGAAATTCCCCTGGTGAGCAACTAGAGCCTTTTAGGTTACGATGCCACAAGCTTGGCACCTTCTCCTCTGCAGCTCCGCCTGGTTGTAAGGGAGGCGTTGCTCATAGGGTTGAAGTCTGGGCTCTGGTCGTCAACTAATTACCCAATTGCACAGCCTTAAGCGCGTGCATACCATGAATGCTGGGGCTGCTTTTCTGAGAATCTACTGCACCTACCGGTTTGCCATGTAGCAATAAAAATATACTGATAGTACTTCATCTGGTTAGTCCATTATTTTCAACACTACTGCACATGCTTTTAATTTAAACGTGTACAAATATAATTGTAAAAAAAAAAAAAAGTTTTTAGGTGGCCTTTATGGGGTCTTGTGTCAGATTTTGAGGAAAAAATCTATTTTGGAATGAAACTCAATAAAATGCTTGAACAGAGAGCGAGTCTGGCAACTAGCAAGCCACTTTAATCCCTATGAAATCATTTCTTATGGTTATTATTTGGACACAAAACCACTTTTTCCAACAATTCAGTTGTGAGGAAAGAAAGGAAATAAGTGTAGGTTTCATGTTTGACATTGACATATTCATATCACAATACACAAGACTTGCTATGTACACGGTGACAAGGAGAAGGTGAGTCCATCAGTAGTGTAAGATCTCCGCAGCACAAAAATGGCCATAAAAAACAAACGTATAATCGGTACAAACGGCGTGACCAGCCAAGGCAAGCCTGTAAAAAATTCTCACTTTTCGAAATGGCCAAGTTTGTGGACTGATGAACTAGAAAAAGATACATACAACATTATGATTTATACATTGCATTTTCAACAATATTCCATACTTTTGGGTTCCTATGTTTACACGAAAGTACATTATTCTTCATTTATAATTGTACTTCTTAGCGCTAACAGGAGAAATACGTTATCACTGGAGGACAGACAATTCGGACTCAAGCGATCCTTAGCAGTACAAAGCCCTGCATGTTGCAACTGCTGTGTATTGATTTTGAGGAGGTAGGAACCCTGAGACAAGTTTTGCAAGTGGGAGACGCCTGCTGTCAATACTTAAGAGGCCTTTTGTGTAACTACTGTCATGCATCAATGCAGCGTGTGCACGTGTTTGCATCGGATTGGCTTCCTCTCTTACAATTCTGCTTTAAATATCCAAGACATTTAAATACTGAGTGTACCCGCAATACAATGCAACAGCAACAATAAAAGTCACGTGACAGAAAATGTTCCGTGACTTAAGCCACACTTGGCTAGACTGAAAAAGTCTGTTGCTGGTTGCACAAGTCCCGAACACCAGGACAGCAGGAGACCAGAATAACAAACAGTGCCGTCAAAGAGTAAATGCAATGAGGTACAGCGTTGATACCACCCAGAGATACTTCTATTAAGATGGGAAAGAAAAACAAATAACTGCTGAGAACCAACAACTAACAATGATAACAATAATAATAATAATAATAACAATAATAATAGCAAACCAAATAAAGAAGCTGACGCTACACTGCAACCTCAACAACTCAAAAGGTAACATGCATTAAGAGTGCTTTCCTGTCTCTTTTTGGAGCGCTGAAGCTTTCATTAATGCGCCCCGCCCCCGTTTGCGTCCATCCCATTGCTTGCTGGGTAAAAACCTCGTGAGGCGCTGGTCTAAAACAGGCTGCCGGGGCCCTCGTCCTGGGGGAAATGTGAATGCAGGAGGGTCTCCATGTAGGAGACGTAGCCGCTGCTCGGAGTGTAGCTGTCAGACATGTGCCGCGGGGGTTGGGGTGCGGGGGGGGACACCGCAGACAGGAGCGGATCGGAGTTCAACTGGCACTGAAAGGACAGCGGCGTTAACGCGGGGTCCGACTTGGAGTCCGTCAGGGGGTTAGGTAGGGCCCGGCTTGTGTCCATTGGGGCGTCGGGACGCTGGGGAATGGTGCTGGCGGGGAGCACCGATGCCGTCACGCTGAGGTGGCTTAGAAGTTGTGAGGCTGGCAGTTTGCTGATACTTTGAAGTGGTGCCGCTGGTGCTACTGGGGTGGTCTTCGGCTGGGCGGGTATGGTCTCCATGGGGGCGTCGGCGCACGGGGTAGAGGTGGAGGGCAGGCAGCGACGTTTGGCTGCTCCAGCTCCATCTGCTGAGGAGTTATCCTCCTGGGTCATAGGGATGGCCTAGAAACCAAATAATAGGCGTTCTTATCTTCTGTGGCTTTTTATGACTGTTGAAACATTTGTAATGAAGTAAAACACAAACATTATGCATTCAAAGACGCTCACTTGGTGTCAGTAATTCTACTGTGATGTTGGGTGAGACACACAAGCACCAGACTTGATCACCGGAACAACGCGCTTTTATTGCAGGTTTGACAATAATCCCTGATAAAAAATCTGTACGGAAAACAGGAGATACTGAAAGTCAGCTCCCCGAGGGAAGACATTTATGGCGACACACACTTGGGTGCCTTATCACGTCCGCCGTGTTGGCTAATACTTGTCTAGAGGGCTCTAAGAACGTTAACAACTGCACTTAGTTGACCTTCATAAACATATCCAATATTCCATTTGTAAATAGGGCTGGTTTAAATTTGAACGGTCCTGGTTTGATTCACATTCCTCATTTCGATTTTCAATTCTGACGCTTATGAATATAAACTTTTCACAGGAGTACACTTTCACCAAAAATGTAGTACAGACACTAAAGAACTCTTTAATTGCTAAAACAATTCAACTGACTATTGCTCCAGAGTAGCCTTATTTTGAAGGCCAGATGTGCGCCGTGTGAGGTGCGAAGGTCCTGGACTATGCTGTGCCAATCCTAAACTTGCTAGCCGGAGCCCCCGTCCTTTATTTATCAGCTAGCATCCCTTACAATGTCGGGCCTCCCCACGGTGACTGCTCCGGGGAAAGTGTGAACATGAATGAAGGTGCTCCTGCCATTCCATGAAATCTTTTTTTAGCAAGTTGAGCTACATTTCTAGACACTTCTTCTTCGCTGGTGTTCTTCCGGTCAGCAAAGTCGCATCCAAACTAGAAATCAAAATAAACACATTTGGACAATCCCGGGAGAAATGGAATATTACTTCCGTTCCCAACCTTCCTACTGTACAGGATTACTGTACGGGAGAAAAGCATCCTGACAGCCGAGTGGGAAAACAAAACCCTTCCAAGAATGCATGCATTCTGTTCCGGGTCAGTGGCCAGCAAGGTGCCGAATGAACTAAGCACCTGTCAATCACACTGATCCGAGCATGCACGGGGGAAGATGGGCAGACCCAACCCAAAACACGCATTATGTAAGCAGCGTCTGCAGGGGGACTTCAAGTCGATTACTCACAAGGCGGGTCCGGACCCTCTTGGGCAGTTCCTGGTCCAGCAGATGGATCTCAGAATGCTTTAACAACTGCTGACTCTTGTCCTGAAACTCCACCTGGGCAGATGAGGTGGAAGTTTGGATTAGTGGGATGGCAACAGCCCAGCACTTCATTGTGTACTCACCTGGTAGACTTTGTGGATGTGCTGTTTGACAAAGTAAGCGTTTTGGTCCTGACCATCGTGAGTTCTGACCACGATCAACTCCCCCATGTCAGGAGGACCGTTACGCAAGCAGTCGTGACTCTGAGGGGGGAGAGATGAGGGTCGGGTGAGTGTGGTGTGATGGCATACGGTTGGCTTTAGTTGGTATTCTCAACTTGTCTAAGTAACCGCAGAGAGGAATTGGCTCATAATTGGAGTGAGGCTGTATCATGTATGAGATAAATCATTTGGAGAGCGTGAGAAAGTGGAAAGAAACGTGGTCTTTTATGAATAAGTGTATACTGTGTAGCGTAGGCAAGAGAAAGAACACACGCAGACAGCTGAGCAACATTTTAAAGCACATACAGACGTAAAGCTACGTCAAATGCACCTCGTGGATTTCCTAGAAACTAGGGTTGGGCAATACGGACCTTAGCATGTATCACGATATGTTTGAGCTGTATCAGGATATCATTACATTGAGGGCAATCTTGTATAAAACACTGTCCGTCCAATTCAATACACTTGTAAAGCATATTGATTGATTTATTGCTAACTGCAATACAGCAAGTGCTTTTAGTGTCACCAGACTAGATCAGAGTTGAGGAACCAAGCATAGACTTCAGTAGCAAATCCCGTCCATCAATTTTCTATGCTGCTTATCTTCCTTAGGGGACGCAGGGGGATGCTGGAGCCTACCCCCAGCTAACTTTGGGGAGAGCCGGTGTAGACCTTGAACTGGTCGTTAGTAGCAAGTTCCAATTGCAAAACAGTACTACGTGTAAAGATTCCAGTGCCCAAACGTTTACACACCGCTGTATATTTTTGAGAGATGTGTGAAAGTGAGCTATGATTGTGTATTGATCAGTGTATTGGCTTTCGAAGACGCAAATGGCGCCAGTAGGAGGCTCGGCAGTTCATTGCAGCATTTATGGTACAGCGATGTGTCCGCGCTGCAGGTCAATGCCGAGTCAGCAAGGGCACTCACTATTATGTTTTCTGGATGTAGGTTGTCGCAGTACGAGCCATCGTAGAAGTTGACCTCGTAGAAGGTTTGCGTTGCCATGCCGATGATGTTACAATGGTAATACCAGCTGTCAGTGTTGCGGCCAATCACCCTCTGACCCAGGGTCGGACCTTGGGGACTTTTGATTGGCGTCCGAGACTGAAAAGAACAGACAAGGCGAGCTTGAGGTTAGACAAGACTTCCCCGTCACATCTAGGTTCCTGTTTTGCTTACAACTGTGATTTCCAAACGGCACTGACCTTCGGAATGATCTTTTTGTGTCTGTGGCAGATGACTGACACCACGTAGGGCCAGTCGGCCGGTGTCATGACAACGCCAGCAATTTGGGCGCAGGTAACGTGGAAAGATGTGGCACAGTTCTCATTGGAGCACTGGATGCATGCGCCGCGGTTCTGATTGACATTTTTACCATGGCAGAACACACACACCTACGTGATGAGAACAAAAATGAACTTAGCGTCATGTTCCCCCTCTTGGCATTCCCATGTATTGGAGATCCTAACTCATCTTTTCAAATCATGGGAAATCCTTCAGCACCTCCAATAGACTTACATCTGCCATGGGATTTATGATACCAGAACCAGAAAACGAGACAAACGTGCAACAAAGAGGGTCAAACAAACACCAGAGAGGACATTTTCCTTGTCATACTGAGTTGTGCTTTCAAGTGTCCTCAGGTGTTCTTCACAATCATTATCTGGCTGCATATATTGGCTCGCTTCCCAAAACAAATGGACTGGTTCTATTCCCTTCTTGCGCGGCACTAGAAGCTGGTGATGGGCAGACATGTCATGTTTTGTACAGGGATACGTACTAAGAGGTTTGAGATGGTGGCTAGTTTGGCTTTTGCTTGCCCATTCCACATTTCCTGTACCATCCTGCGTATTCTACACTGGTGAGGTGAGATACTGAGAACTGCGTGCTCACACATGATCATCCCAGGCTTCTGATCATTCTCTTGATCTTTTAAGACGAGCTGGGGAAACGCTGCTTTGACAGCATCGGGCTGTAAATGTCACCCAGCGTGTCTTTGATAGACGCTTCAGAGAACAGAGACGGGAGAGAGGTGACATCATTTGTGGATGCGTGATTATGCACTAGCAAGCAATACTGTCGTCTATGAAGTGGGATGGAATGAGCCAAGGGGGAGCAGATTCCAGGTAGATGACATTTAAAGGAAATGACGGGAGTGACGGAGAGAGAAAAAAGAAAAATAGAGACAAGTTGCTTTCAGTGGCAACGGGAAATTTGTCTCCACCTTAATTGATGCATTCGCTGCTAGTTTCTGGCGTTGCGAGTTTTCGTGTTTCATAGTACACACTGCCATACATTATTAATACTGTACAAACAGAAATTGTTACAGTAATAGGTGGGCACATTCAACCCTGCGGCTTGTACACTCATGTGGCTAATTTAGGGCTACAACTAACTACATGTGCCATGATGTTTCACACCGCAGGGTAGGATTCCCAACTTAGATTTTTGGTTTAAATTTTGTATGTGGTGGTTGACGTGATTCGACACTGGGTAAAATTCAGGCTGGTATCAGCGATACCAATTCAATACTATGTGTGTAAATATCCCATTTGCATCCACATACCAATGAGTCACATTAAAAAAAACGGGAATTGTGCTGTTCACGCGGATATGAAAAAACAGCCTTCCATCACAGAACTCGAACATAACCCGAGGACACCTGCACATCTGAGCATCATCGCCCCTCAACACACCTGCTTTACCGCATCTTTCCCTCGGATTAAAAAACTCTGCCTACCCGTCCATAAGAGCAGGTGATGGGAGTGATGGCTCGAGTCGATGAACAAGAACCTACGAGGTACATTCTCACGAATAAGAGGGCAGCTCGCGGAACCGTGAATTAAGGAAAACAGACAAGTGAAGACGAGCTGTTCACTTTCTAGTGCCTCTTTCACACTACCTTGCTTTGTTTCTGCATGAACTTACCAGATTTCGGCGTGTTTCTGGAACAGCACTGACATCCACTGGTTCCCTCGCAATAGCATCGATGAAGCGAACTTCCGCCACAGCGATGGCGCAAATAATATGGGCCCACCTGCTTTCCAAGACAGACATAGCACCTCTGGTCATACAATGCAATCGTTTCTATTATTATTGATATTCTCTCAGAGGTCAGTCTTGCACAACATACCGGTTGTCCACAGTCACCTTCAAAGCTCCTCCGCGCAAGTTACAGAGACAACACTCCTGAAAAGGTAAAGTTTTGTAGATCACATGACTTTGATGTATATACTGGCTTTGTCAAGATACTGTTTTTGGAGTATCGTTTACCACCGTCCAGGCACCTGCCACGCATCTGGAGCATGTCCAAGGTCCTTTGACCGAGTCCGGATTGACACCATAACAGCCTGTCAGACAGAAGAGTAGTGTGACTCCACATTCAAACGTCTCTGCGGTCATTAAATGAATACGCTTTCTTCATCAGCTAGCAAGCCCATTTATTCTCGTGCTACTCAGGAGCCCCAGATTTTTTTTAAGCTAAAAATGCAATTTTATATTAATTATGTGTTAATTTATATTAATACAAACAAAGCGACATACTTATACCAATATCTTTCCATCAAACAAAGATTGCCGAATTTGTCTTCAAATAAAATGTTCTTCTGCTGATATAGTTTATTCAGTTCAAATGCCACGAGCCAAAAACCTACGCAAAGTACACACAATCAAGGCTCAACCCTGAATTTCTCCTGGAGATTAATAACAGTAGTTACCCATCTATCTGATAGTAAGCAGAGTTGCCATAAAAGTAAAATAAGAAAATCCAATGAATCTGTTCCAGGCACCAAAAAAATTACTAAGATGTTTTAGAGAATAATTGTTTTCTTTGGCCCCGTGGCGGGTTATTTAGCAGTTGCGCTCAAAATACGCACAGTGAATGGGCAAAACGTGGGGGACAGACTAGTTTCTTTCATGGCACACTGCATGAATGCTACAAGAAAGAAAAACAGCTTAGTGCAAACACCGATAGCTGCAGCTCACTACCTCTGTTGCTAGTGAGCGGCTTTTTTCCCCGGCTGAAAATATTGTCACTGCAACCCCTGTCCAATCCCTGTCCCCCTGTTTCTGCACTAAATGTGCATTAGTATGGGGTTCTTTTGCCAAAAACTTGCAGTTACAGGTTTTATACTCTGTTGTTCAAAGTTTTCAGTTTTAACTTGTTGATTTATAATTTTACACTTTTTTTAAAGAAAGTTTAAATTTATAATTGTACTTTTTTTAAAGTTATTTGAAATATCACCAAAAGGAGTCGCTTTTATGTGTTTAAAAATATAGATTGTTTGCATTTTTTTAAATGAAAATATAAAGTCAGTTTTTTTGCCTTTTTTGTACCAAAAATTAAAACTGAACCGAACCAACATTATATTTTAATGTACTGTTACACCCCTAATACACACACACACACACACACACACACACACATAAATTTATATATATGAGAGAGAGAGAGGATGATGGGCAAAACTCCACCCCCCCCCCCCAAAAAAAAAAAAACCTGCACTTTTTAAATGGACCTCACAGAATCAGCCAATGTCACGTATGGCACCACATGTACAACTGTTCAAAACAAGCCTACTACAGTACAGCGCCTACTACAGTAATGATGAAAAACACACAATCCCAAGACTGATAGTCATTGGAAAATCTACTGGGATTTGTGTGACAAATGTGTCTTAACTTTAACACTTACTGGCATGAACTTGCATGTTGCACGAGGAGCAGCATATCAACACACTGGTTCCATCCTCCCCGATGTAGTGGCTCGCGGGGGGAGGCTCCGTACTGCCGACCCTTACACTAAAGCACATCTCTGGGACGATCGGACGAGTTCGATGTCCGTGACGGGGCACCAACGTCCGCTGGCGATCATTTGCATTGGTGGGTTCGTGGTGCGGCTGAAAAGGCAGCGGGAAAGACGACAAATGTGATGTATCACACTGATGTAATTGGTTTGCAATATCAGGTCACTTTTTTGTTGATCAAAATACTGTCTCTGAGTTTAACTGCCAAAAGCGACAGATAACCTATTTTAACAATGGAATGTTTTACTCCAAACTAGAAGTCCAGTTTCTGTATAGTCTTCCCTTTCCACGTTGTGCTTCGACTTTGGCTGCTTCACTCTCACGGTTCTTGCAAATATATTCATTAAAAATATCTTATTTTGTTGGTTGAATGCGGCCAATATTTTGCCAAAAATATGCATATTTGAGTATAGTATCGAACAAGTACCAGCATTGTCACGGTTTAAATGTGTGTGTTTGTGTACATACAGTATGCGTCAAATAAACAACTCGTAGGCTGGTAGTGCGTGTGCAAGTGTTGCCAGGTCTCGCGAGAGAAACAAGCGACTAGCTCTCTAAAAACAAAACAGGCAACTTTGTCGCTCATACCAAGTAGACCCGTGTGTTTAGATTATGTCCACTATTATAAAACAAGTTGTATTGTGAGTGTTAAAGTGTCTATATGGGTTTTATTTTATGTTTAGAGGGGTCTTATAATGTTAAACGTACCTAACAGCCATTCTAAAATATCCCATTTATGCTGCAAACAAGGAATCCTACTTGGCGTAAATTCACTTGTCACGGTCAGGTGTGGAAGTGATGAACCGCCATGAACAAGTGGGCTAGAAGAAGTACCTTTGTGTATGGACAGAAGAGCGAGCAGACGGCACAGTGTGGCTTGAGTACTGCCACCGCCGCATTGAAAGCCTTCTCAGCCAGGAAGTTGGGAGAGCGATTCTGCCACAGGTGCTCCTGTTTCTTCATGCTGCTTTCCAGCGCCACGGGTGACGTAAGCTCTGCACATTTAAAAGTGACAACATCCTGAATATGAAGTTATTAGCAATACTTTTGAAAAAGTATACATGTAGTATATTTTTCTTTAATAGAAAAAGATAAAAAATCTTGTCATCCATCTCTGTTCAGCAAGAGAACCATGTCGTTGGCGGGTGTGGGACAGCCCTTGAAATATAATTGGCTGACAGACACAAATAGCACAGGGTTCAACGACTTGGTTGAGAATCAATTTTGCACTGAATCCCCTGAAGCGGGTGATCCAGACAATTTGTTAGACCTGAACAGGCCACTGGGAGACATCATTTCCTCATCATTTAACTCTCCTTTTGGCTCACGTTCACCTCAAGCTCCAGTCACCCTTTCCGAAGGACAAGGCTCCAGTTGGGTGTCAGCTTTGAAGAGACTTTGCAAGCAGGTCATTGGAAGTTATGATCGCAAGATCAGTAACTGCCAGTCCAAAAACAAACAAACAAATACTACAGTGGAACCTCAAGATAGGACATTCATTTGTTCGGTGGGGCTTTCATGTCTAGGAATTGACAAGAGTTACATATAAAGGGCATAATTTGTCGTGTACGGTGTAAATACTTTACCCACCCGAAAGAAATATGTTCATTTATGACATCATCAATTACATGCGCGTGAATGTTAAAAAAAAACAATGCAAAAATAATAAAAGCAATGAAAAGTAATAAATGTTTACTTTCAAAAAAATAATGACACTTCACCTTTTGGGTTGAGCGAGGTGCGCTTGACGAAGGAGGGAATGGAGTTTTGACATACGTGAGTTGACGTACCGTAACTTTATTTCAATGAATACACTACATTACATACTAAAACTATGTAACTATGACTATTTGTCATTTTTAACAGTGGACTGGAACTTTTCGGTATGCTTAGCGAAGGCACGGCGTGATTGGCCATTGTGAGGAGGAGGGGGGATGTTGGAAGATAACCAATGAGAGGGCAGCTTCTGCTGCTTCAGTTTCATGGCAGTTGGCATCCATTGCTTTGGTGCATTACCTCCCCGGGGGAGGCCAGCTTGTGTGGCGGTATTGTACATTCCTTAGAAGCTACAGCTGTCGGGTGGCGCTTTCGATTTACATTTTTGTGTTTCTAATATTTTTTCGTTAAAAGGGACAACATTTTCTTTGAAGTCCAATTTGTATTATAAATTTTTCTTACAATGAGATTTTGCACTTGGTGTATTTTTTCTGGATCAATAATGAACACGTTCTCTTCATTTCAAATGTGCAGTGTCTGGATCAATGAGCAGAAGAAATAAGATGACAAGTAAAAAGAAAGAACTTCGGTAGGAACTAGCGACAGAGAATTGAGACTCCCTTTGACAATGACAGAGCGCTAATAAATGAGAACAAGGACAAGATACCTATCGCACCCGTCGGATCCTGCTTGACCACAGACAAAGGAGATCGGATGGGTGGCTTGGTGAGGGGGTGACGTCGACTTTTCTTAACTTCTGTGGGCATCTTCAGCTTGGTGTAGCTTGCCTGCCAAGTTACCAGTTGTTACTACAATGTTGTGGGGCTGAACGTGTGATACACTGCATTCACTGGCTCGTAAAACACGAGGGTGCAACTTACTTCCAGCTTGTTGTCTGCTGCTTTTTCAGCTGCAGGACTCTCCTCCTCGGTGGGATCAGACGAGGCAGACCTTGAATTCTTAATGGCAGATGCAGCAAATTGTTCAAAGACTTCTTGAAATCCTGTGATGGGAATTTCCTGTTTTATCTGCATCTCAGTTTCTGCATCATCTGCCACACTCTCATTCAGGTTTTGTGGTTGAGCCTCAATTTCTGGCAAAGATGAAAAAAAACAGTTCAGTTAAATTAGTGCAAGTCAAATGTGTAAGAAAAAAGATAGTCGTTACCCTGTGGCGCTGAACTTGCAGCTGCCCGTGACGCGGCTTCTGCATCCTGCATTTCTTTAAGCTGCATGGCCTCAAGGGTCATCATGGCCTCTCTGGCGAGACGCTCTTCTCGTTCTTGCCTGCGCTGGGCTTCACGAACCTCCACTTGACGTTGGTATTCAACAACATTCAATTCGATGCCCTCCTCCGCCAGTATCTTCATCTCATCCATCTTCAGACGGCGGAACAGTTTCATTTTCTGCATGGCCCTTGGACAGGCACGAAAGGCGGCATGTAAATAACATTTACTCCCTGTGCATTTTAAATGAAGACATGTGGCTCACTTCCGCAAGAGGTTGGCTCTGAATGTGACGCGATGCTGTCTCCAGCCCTCCAGTTCAGGGCTGCTAAGTTCAGTGATCTTAGAGTGGTCCAGCATGATGATGTCTTTTCCCTGTTTCCATAGCTCGTAACGCTCTGGCTGGAGGCAGCGCACAAAAACATCCATAGAAATCTTCACCATATCCTTACGGCAGGTGCACTGGAGAAAAAACCCCAGAAGAACACATCAACAATGGAACTCGCTCAAAAAGTGCCGTCTGTCAGGTTTGGGTATTCTGAGGCCGCGTGTATGTATGTGTGCGTATCAAGACGCACTTTCTGTACAGGCGGCCCAGCTTTGGAATGCTCTACCAAGACAAACGGCTAAAATTAAAGCAGCACAAGAAAAGCTTGAACTGGCTGATTGCTTTTGCTTTTTACCTTACACGTGGATTTCATTTACGTTTCATTTTTTCATTTCAAAAGTGTTGCAAATGAGAGCTCTTCTCAGATGACAAATCTCATGATTGCGAAGACGAGAAGCATTTTTTTTGCCATTGCACAAAGAGAAGGCGAGCATGACCAGAGTGATGAATAACAAGATGGAGAAAAAAAGACATCAGGATGTTTCATACTGTAACTTGTGTGACAGAACCAGACAAAGCCGTGCGTCGCAAGGTAAACAGTAAAGACAACAAATGCGTAGAAACCAGAAGCAGACAGACCATATCATTTCCAGTAATGGCATCCAAGAAAAGGAAAAAGTTTAGGATAATACGGTTCACTGGAGGTGATCTCAGTCAAAGTTTTAATTCAGAAACTGCAAATTAAAATAGCTTCGAGACACATTCGTGATATTCAAATTTCTATGTGGCAAAGGCAGCCTTTGGCCTGTAACGCAGTTTATGAGCCTCGGAAGTATGATTATGATGATGACTATTACGCATTTCACCTTTCCCATAATGAGAGTGTGAGAAGCAAAGTCACAAGTTTCTGATGTGAGAGTGAAAGTCTATTGCAGGGCTTAGATGACAACCAATACATTTGGCTTTCACAGACTAATCATCTGACAGATTAGACATCCTTTGTGTTGCTTTTCTCTTTTCTTATTGTCTGATTCGGTGTTATGTTGTCACCACAATCAATGTGTCAAATGACATCTACTGGGAAGAAAGAGTGTGAAGTGATGCAATCTGGAAAAAGTGGATTATGACAGTAGCTGGTTCATTTCATCATCAATGCATGTCAGAGGCAAGCAAAGTTCAGAAACTGCTAAAAGTGATGTGCACAGGGGTTCTGGCGTGAGTTTTACTGGAAAATGTCTATGTCATTCACATGTCCATTATGGGTACCAGTCAATCACTGGGCACAAAAAAACCCCTCACATTAACACTTACGGACAATTCAAAGTCCCCGGTTTAACAGATATGCATGTTTTTGGAATGCCGGAGGAAACCCACGTGTGGGGAGAACATGCATTTGAACATTCTCAATCCACATGCTAACCACCAGGACCCCTCGTGGCACAGTGTCCAATGTGGTTCAACACTGAGGTGTAAAGTATGTAAAACTTTTGTGTGTTCTCTATACGCCGCCTCATGGATGTTCCCGACTGATCTTTTTTGCTGTACATTTACCAGGTGAAGTGTTCTTGATTGTAATCTTCCCCATATCGCCGCACAATAAGTTGGATGTGGTAAGTGAACAACCGAGAGCATGTGGGATTCAATTCATTTATCTCTTCCAAAAGTTATGGCAACGCAATTGAATCACACACAGTTGCAGTTTCCTTCCAAGATTAAGATATATAATTGTATTCATCACACTAGTAGCCGTACAGTACATTGTGCTGCGCTAGAGGCCATCAAGGTAAATATGTTAACTAGATGTCAAAGACCATCTTACCTGAGTAGCCATTTTGCCATAGTCAACCCAGCGCAGAGTGGCAAAGTTTGTGGATTCTGCACAGTTGAAGCCGTGATTGAAGCCGGCGTGGTAGCCATAAGGAAAGGTTATCATAAATTCCCCTTCGTTCTGAGTTACCTGTTCAAATAAAAGCAATGTATTCAATTACTCCCGTTTTACCAAATTACCATTTACTAGGGCTGTTACCATACATAATACCGGCTTCACGAGAACAAGATGAGAAAATATTTGTACATTAAACTACCATGACAAAGTATAGAACTGGACAGAAAGGCTTGTATTCATGTTTTCTAACTTTTCATGCATGACCTAAGAATGATGCTCTTAACTGCTGAACTTCTTTGCAAAAATTGAAAATATGAAAACGTTTTTATGTTACTCATTTATGTTTGGAAGCAGTTAAGACATGGAAAACAGATTGATTTTATGTTCATCCTAAAAACAAAAAATCAGTTCCCATGATGCTTAAGAGTATGGAACTACAAACTTTTACGTAATAATTCTCAAGTAACTTTGATCCAATGTAGAATTACTGCAGCTTCTGCCTGAGCATTAACTCCACAGCAGATGCTGAACTTTGATTAAACAAAGCAGCCACTCGAGTACATGTTGGACACAAGGTTTATAGTGCGCACGAGGCACCTAATGTGCAGTTCCCATCCTGCCTGGCATATTGCCACTTCCATATTGTTTGCATTACACATTTCAATCTCTCCCCTACAATTGCGTCAAGTATAAATGTGAACATTTTTGATAAAAGAAAGTAAATGTAAACAAGTAAATTTGGCCAAACAGATGAGGCCATCGCTCAAGAACACATTATAATGGGACTGTGAATGTAGCTTGTCCTTGCAACTCCGTACAGCAGATTGCATCGTAAATCTGCTTCTAAAAACGTGGCAGGAGGGATCGGTGTTATCAACTTGCCAACTGCCACTAGATTCCGTAAGTATTCACAGATTCTGTTTTTCCAATGCAGATAGCTACAAATATAGACATTTTCTCTCGTCTTATTGGACAGTTTTGGAGACCAACATGTTTTGCTCTTCTCAACGAGCAGCTGGTGCTACAAGCATTCCCATTTTAAAGGCAGTTTGCGTGTGACTTCAAAACAAATAGTTCATTAGTCCTTCTAAACATATCTGTTTTGCTCTCACCTTTTGTCTCCAACAGGGTTCATAAAAGTTACATGCACATGTGTCATGGCCAATTATGCTATTTAGATATCAAACTAAAGCGTAGAAATTTGTTGTTAGCAGTGACTGCTTAATACAATGTCTTCCCATGAGTGAAGTGCTCAGACTATTATCCGTTATATTTGAGGACTTTTTCTAACACCTTGCCCCAAAACACGGGTCCAGTACAAGTGATCATCATCTCTGTGGCGTCTGGATCTAGGCAATCAAACGACACATCAAGCCACAGAAGGTGACAGGCATGAGAGGTGAAACCAGGGTAGAGGAAGAACATTTGAAAGAACTTTCCAAACTATAGACAGTGGCTTCCCCATATCAGAACACACCTTCCTGCATTTGTAAGATAGCAAGAAGGTTCTATTTTTAAGCTTTGACACAACATACTGTAGATGCATTACCAGTGGCATCTTCAGTGCTGTAATGATGCCCTAAGAGGACGAGTGTGAGAACATCGGATGTCTTCTCACTGTGGGTGTGAGTGTGCGCGCAGGTCAATATCCTGCGATATGATGGTAATTTAGGAGCACTGAACTGGGAGTCAGAGGAAGTGTACCAAGAACTTGGGGATGGAAGTAAACTTAAAGAATGTCATCTGGCAAGAGAAATTGCTCAGAAAACTCCAACAAAGAATGTGATAAACATGACGAACGTCAGTATTAAGTTTTGGATGTTGGTGCTCACCCTGTCAAAGGGAATGCCATATTTCTTCAGGATAGATGGGGATATCAAAGTCATCTTGTGGCGAAGGAAAGCATCACACCCCTGGGAACTACCAGGGAAGAAGCCTGCAACAGGAACACAAATAATCAGATGAAACCATAAAAACAATACTCCCTGTAGTCATATTTAAACATCTGGCAATGAGAATCATATTTCAAAGCACTTATGGAAAGTATTTGTGTCTCATGCTGCCCCCTTCTGGTAATGTAAGGACAGCATTATAGTGCAAAACAAAGTGACATTAAAAAAATACTGATGAGATGAAGGCAATCATTAGAGGGGGGAGAAAAAAATGACACATTTGTCTAAAAATGTCTCAAATGTAATCTCTAACACTAAAACTAATGTTTTAAAAACTAGTGTCACATAGTTCTGCACCACTCACTCCTCCTTACCTGCCCTACAGCCTCCCACTGGTAGCTGCCCAAACAAGCGCGCTACAAACAGCCACCCAACTGTACCAAAAACACCGACTCTAATGCATATCCTTCGGTCATTTGGGGGTTGAAAGGTTCTCTCTCCCTCTTTCAAAACAAAAGGCCCGTTGCTCCCAGGCAACCTGGAAGCGTTCCATTACGCACCCACCTGCCTTTTCATCGCTATACATGGTCTGTGGCTCAGTGGGTCGGGGGGATATATCCCATGCTCTTACCCAGTAAAACAGTAACCAACAACATGTGTTGTTTTTTCTTTGTTCTACCATGCAAAATAAGCTAAGGGAAAAAAAGCCATACATACAGTACATACAAATACATGTTGGAGATGGTGAATAACAGCCTGACTGCTGAACCCAATCAAAATACCACCAGTTCTCTGTTGGCCAATATTAACCTCAACCATTGTGTTGATTTAAGCTTGAAAATTAAGTTCATACATCAGTCCCTGCACCCATGCTCCCCATTTCCACCCAATGCATCCTAACACGACGCCATAACTGCAAGAATGAGGACAGGAGAAAGCGATAAGACTGCCATTCATTGTGGCAAAAGTCGGAAAAAGTGTTTGCGAGTAACGACACCATTGTCACGGCCCCATTAGGCATTCCTACGACACTCATAACCGTCTTTTTAAAACCTCGTAAACAGTTTGACAGCCAGTGCTGACGATGGCTTTTAATAGGTCAGCGGGTGCTTGTTAAATAATGTTAGTGCTCCTCTCCTCCCGCTTTGCACATCCACTGCCTGCTGCTTAGAAAGCGGAAGGCAGCAACTGGCCTCTCCCTGCCAGTATCAAGACAGCGAAAGTCACTAAGTCGTGCTTTCTGCAATACCTCCTGATTTATATACTCATATATACTGTATTTGGGGGAAAAACGTGATGGAGTGAAGCAGCAAAATTTGAAGCCTAATGTGGCGACGGATGACTGTGGTGTTGCCTCATTGCAGCAGGTAACAATGAATCAATTATTATGCCCATCCCTAAAAATAAAGCATGCCCAGCAGCTATAGATTCCTTTAGCTCTGTTTGCACTTGCACACATTTTGCCTCCGCATTGTCCCGCAATTTGCCATGGTAAAGCCGTGTCCTTTAGATGGCACGCCTGAAAAGGTTGAAGACTCGTTTATGCACTTGGCATGCAATTCGTGATCAAAAATGGCGCGCCTTGGCACAACATGCCACAGTCACGCACTACTTCCATCACATCCAAGTCAAGTACTGTTTACGTCGCGTGCACGAGACCGTATGCGGAATGTGCATTGTTCCCGCCTAGGTATGCATTGTCACCACCACTTCCCGCAGCCGTGGAATTATTTGGTCCCACTTTCTTGGCACCATGCAACAGCAGGCATCACCCCTTGCTTTATTACTTCCTTTATTTGCAAAATGATGTTGGACTCCAGAGAAGAAGCTCTCATTGCAGAAAAGAGAGGTACGTGTCTATATTATCCCACAGCTGCAGAAAGAGAAGGAAGGAGGCATAAAAAAGAAGGAACAGACAGCGTGGGAGCAGGAATTACTGGCCATTATGATTAACTGGTAAAAAAGGGAACCCATTCGTGTGAATCAGACATGCTCTGATGCGCACTGCCAGCGTTGTTGCACATAGGTTGGGTTCATTCATGGAAATTATGCGTGCCACAAATGTGAAACATTTCGAAATTTTCCTTGTGCACTGGCACGCAGACACCCATTTATACTTCCTACCTGTTTGGAACCAATTTACTCATTGGCACGCACAACTTCATACCACTGGGGGGACAAAATAAGTTGGAAGGCATGTCTGTATAACAATAAAGATAATGGACTTCTAAAAATAGATGAGACAGATTATAGGGGTCTCACCTTGTGCCAGTCTCTCAAGCCTCTTGCCATGCTCTGGCGGGACAGCATACCTGCAGAGAAAAAAAGACAAAACTCAGCACTGGCTTCTCAAGGACAGAACAATGTGGTTATTATTTTAGGAGAACACAATATTGTGATAAAATAACTAAATGCACTGTGGCCTGTTATTACTTTAAGTTAGTTGACTCAATTTGATTTATATTTATTACTGGCGACCAGTCTAGGGTGTATTATGCCTGCTGCCCAAAGTCAGCTGGGAGAGGCTCCAGCATACCCGCGACCTAACTGAGGATAAGCGGCATATTAAATGGATGGATGGACAGTTAAAAATACCTATTCAATGTGAAGTTTGTTACACAAGTTACAGAAATATATTTTTCTTTCAATGCTTCAGAAAATGCTATTATGTGAGAACCTAAATCAATCTGAAGTGTTTGGTTGGTTGGCTAGAAGGGAAAAGTGAAGTGTCAAATAAGACAGCGAGAATAAAGATGAGCGGCAACAACAGCGCCAGAAGAGGAATGGGCTGGTACAAGAGGCATCAAGAGGCGGATCAAAACAATGGAAAGTTGGTTTCAGCCAGAGATGGTGAGAGAGACACGGCGGCACACTGCCATCTGTAGGCCGACGTGCACATCAGCACCCACCCATCACTGGTTTATTGATATAAGAATTCAACACAAAAAGGCCAACGGGTTGATGTAGTTTTTGGACACCATATCAAATACATTGACACATATCACTCAGCGTGACGATGACAAAAAAAATATTGTGCATTTTTAATCAAATGCTGGACTTGCCCATTTGTGGCAGATGCAAAGCATACATGCTTATGCCAGATCTTACTGTGAACCATATCGGGATCACCGTGTACTAGCAAGATCTGAAACAGTGTATAACTTCTTTCAAACAGGTACTCTCAAACATCATATAGATTCATCGAATCTTCCTTGTGTTCCACTGCTGTTATGGCAACCGTGACCCTGTGGTACGGCTTGAACTTCTACACCGCTCTTATTCCTCTACAGTGGCTGAGTTAGGGTCGTGACAGAATGTAGTGGCACGTTTTTGGCTGTGTGCTTTACTTCCTCTATGGAGATGCATTTCAGCATACCTGCTCCCAATTTAGTGCTCTTCACCTCAACACACTGGAGGAAAGGGTTTCATTTATGAAAAAATGCTAGACTGGCTTGGGTATTGCTCACAACAAACAGAAAGACCAGACACCGCAGGGCGCTGAGAAAATGACTTCTCTAGCAATCACTGTTTGTATAGGGCTGTGCAGTGCGAGCACTTCACTCGCATATGCGCCCAGAAACACTGTGTGAGTAGAAAACCTAAAAAAAGGGAGCACACAGCCGGCACGTATTTCAATGCTTTCATTCGCTTATTGCTACTAAAATAAGCCCATACAAAGTGAATCAACCTAAAGTAATATTTTCACACTTCTTTAGCTGTGTGCCCAGCCCCCAGCCTGGACAAGTGTCAGGCCTCTACCCTGAGACCTATCCGACCTGGGTGTCCCACCTGAAGGGTTTATTGAGGAACACACACCCCATGAGCCCCTGAATAAGGTGGCGATCCTTCAGGACTGTAAAAACTAACAGTCTATTTTAGTAACTTCCTTAAATATATCCTTACAAAATCAACATTCTAATATATTAAAATTCTACTACTAGGTTGACAACGTTATTACTGTGCGGTATATTACATTATACCTGGTGGCATGGATCACAGACTACCTGACTGGCAGACCACAGTACGTGCAACTGGGGAACTGCAGGTCCGACACTTTGATCAGCAGCATAGGAGCACCCCACGGAACTGTTTACCCTATACAAGTCCAACTTTCAGTACAACTCCGAGCTCTGCCATATACAGAAGTACGTGGATGACACAGCCGCCGTAGGATGTATCAGGAATGGTGAGTACAGGAAAGTAACTGGTGCGACGCAAACCACCAACACCACCAAGACCAAAATGGTAGTGGACTTTAGGAGAAACAGGACACATTCAGAACCTCTTGTCATCAGTGCCTCTGGATTTAAAACTAGACTGGACTGCCATCATGGATGCTCTGTGTAGGAAAGAACACAGCCGTCTGTACTTCCTCAGAAGGTTGGCGACCTTCCAACATATTCAAGAAGCTGCTACACATCTTCTACCAGACTGTGGTAGCTAGTGTCCTCTCCTGTATGCAGTAGTGTACTGGGGGAGCAACCTGAACTGGTAAGAAAAGCAGGCTCTGTCATTGGCACTAAGGTGAACAGTCAGACATCTGTGGCGGAGCAAAGACACGGAGGAGGCTCCAGTCCATCATGTACAATCAGCATCATCCAACCATCCCAACAGAAGAGCAGTGGCAGATTACTATTGCTGTCCTGCTCCACTGAAAGACTGAGAAGATCAACCTTCCACGGCATGCAGCTTTTCACCGCAGCAGAGGGGAGCAATAAAAACACACACAGGACTGGACTTTTTACCTAGTTATGTATCATATTATTATGTACTAATTATTTTGTATTCTTGCACTACAAATTGGAAGTGAACACTTGTATATTATTTATTTTTTATTTTTTTTCTTTTCGTTCCTGTTATTCTGCTATCAAGTGATTATTTTGGGAGAGCTGCTTGAAACCTACATTTCTCCTGGAGATGAATTAAGTATCTATCTACCTTTCTATCTAATAAGGCAGATAATTGCATGGTATGCATTAGTAGAGAACAACAATCAAGATGTAGAAACCAGGTAAATATTCTGGAGTCAAACCACAGACTTAAATCCCATAGAGAATTTGTGGTTGACAGAACTTGAGCAGTTTTGCAAAGAAGATTGGAGCCAAATTGCAGTGTGGAGATGTACTGACTGAGTCCACACAAACTGGTTGCTGTGATTGCAGCCAAAGGTGCATCTACTAAACACGGACTTGAAGGGGGTGAATAATTATGCTAACAATTATACTTCTTTTTATAGTTTTGTTTCACTGGCATTACTTTGTAGAAATCTATTTTCACATTGACTTGAAAGGTTTTTTTCCTACTAAATTTTTGTGTGACAACAAAGAAACACAAATTTTATTGATCATGAGTGATTTATGAAAGCAAAAATAGGTTCAAACATCCAAAGGGGTGAATACTTTTGCAAGGCACTGTACTAATAAAAAGAACATTTCTTTTGATAGTTCATCATAAAGAAGACAGACGAAGGATGCTTCTTCAGGCACCATAACCATACACTTGTGTTCCTTTGCACACGTTTGGTAAGATCGGTTTATCTCTTTCCCAAACAGTTTACTGAGAAGTAGCGATTTGCTGCCTGTTTGTATTTGTGTGGATTCTACAGTAGAGGTGTTCATTGCACTTGCCACTTGTTAAACTATACTAAAGGATGATTGTCCCAGCTGTGCTGAGCTGTGAATATTGTTTATTTTTTAAAAAAAGCCCCATTTGCTATTGGTTGTGTTGAGGAACTTTGATTAAAATTTGTAACTCATGTCCATTTAAAATAATTGGTAATAATAATTGGCATGCCTGTTAATTACATTTTATTTACTGCATCTACTTCATTGTTAAGTGTTATACACTTGAAAAAAGTGATCAAAATGTCCATATAATATTAAATTCCATGCAAGTAAAAATTCCTCTTCCTCAGAAAAAGATCATCCTTTCAACTTAATTCAGGTTGTCTGTCGAACAAGATGTTTTCATGACTTCAAATTGTTGTGTTCATTTTTTTCCATTGAGGCAGAGCATAATTTTATTTTATTTTATTTTATTTTTTTAAGAGTGAGGGGGAAAGTGGAAAAAAAAACAAATATTTCCACTAATTTCCCAGTTGACTGAACAAATACTCCACGTACATTATATTTATTTTTGTTTCTAGTTGTCTAACGGCTCACTTTCTCTTTCCTCAAGTGTCCCCCCAAAGAGTGATTGGCTGTTACTGGAGGGGGGATGTGGAGGGCCAGGGGAGAATTACATTGCTGTGGTTTAGACATTGGCTGTATTTTGAAATACAAGGTATTGTGTTTAATGGCCAATATTACCTGACGTGGTTGTTGTAGGTTGGGTTGGTATCAACACCGTTCTTCTTGTGCAGTGTGATAAGTGGTAGTAATGTCATTGCATGTGATGGGATGTCAGTCATGGCATGTGACTGTATGTGTAGCTTAGGACGGTGGTTCCCAAACTTTTTACAAGGGCATACCCCTTCAGGCATTTGACCTGAAGCCATGTACCCCCCTACACACTTCAAAACATACACCTATTTAACATTCATTCATTTTCAATACCGCTTAGACAGACTCTACACATAGATGCCCAACGGAGATTCGAACCCAGAACCTCCTGACCGTGAGGCCAACATGGTACCCCATTCAACCACCGTCCATCCATCCATTTTCTATACCGCTTATCCTCATTAGGGTCGCGGGTATGTCCTGGGACACTCAAGGTGGTGTCAACCTGCTGCCCACAGGCCATTCAAGGCCTGACGGGTCATATTTTGCCGCCCCTCAACTAAACATGAAAGCTTCTACTTCATAGAGTTGACCTACTGGAGAGACATGGTTGTTATGTTTTGTGAAAGGGTTTAAAATAACAACTAAAATCCAGTTTACACTTTTGTATTTACTTATGTACTAACTCAAATCAAATCAAATTTTCTGGTTCTATGCTGCAAAAATCCACCCATTTTCTACATCACTTGACCTCATTAGGGTAATGGGTAAGCTGGAGCCTATCCCAATAGATGCAGCAAAACACAAACTAGGAAATTATGTTTTTGGTTCACCATATTGAGATATTTTTGTAAGTCATGCATCGTGTATCGAAGCATATCATGGGGTACTCTGGGATTCCCAGCCCTACTCCCATTACTTATGCGGCCCAGCCCCACCCAGACCCTACCTACAGCGGCCGCCAGTTGCATTGACTTAGAGACTCTGTTATAAAGAATACTTGTCTTATTTATGTGTTAAGTGTAGGATTTACAAATGCACAGCCATCATCATAATCCATCCATCCATTTTCTATTCTGCTTATTCTCATTAAGGTCGTGGGTAAGCTGGAGCCTATTCCAGCTGATTTTGGGCAGGAGGCGGGGAACACCCTGGACTGGTCGCAGGCCATCATCATAATGCAATGTGTAATTTAGGATTAGTAATTTTTCTCTCATTTTCCAGTAAATACTGTACTTACAGTCTGGGATGAATAAAATCAACAAGAAAATTCATGTAGTCCGTCAGACCCAAGAAAATATTGGATTGGAACACCAATATAAATGAAACACTCTTAATGCACAAATTAATCATCAAACTTACTTATTTGTTCATATGATGCACATAAGCAATCAAAAACGTCATGCTGGCTCCTTGCACCGTGAGGCATTCAGGCGCACTTGTAAATGTGAGTGTTAGGCACTAATTGTTTTTACTTTTTATTCACATGTATGATACATTAATATTTGTTGCACATGCATGTTACTGTGTATGTTGTTTGGGTGTTAATAATACAGTTTTAACAGTTTGCCATGTTATCATGATTAATACCATTATTATTATTATTATTGTTATTATTATTATTATTATTATGGCGGAGGTTTGTGCTCTAAGAGAGTTTTTCTATTATTGTGTCTGCTGTGAGGTCATTCCAACCTGCAATAAACGCATCTTCAGGCCTGGCGCTTGCATGTAACACTGAACATGAAAGTCATAATTCAATAAAACAAGGTACCCTTGCTGACACCTCGTGACCAGTGCAGAATATTATATTATTCATAATGGAACAGCAAGATGTATGAATTACTATATTTCTGGAAAAACTGTGATAGCGTTCAGCTGGCAAATTGTAACCACACTGTGGTGAGAGACAAATTGTCTGTGAAGGTGTAAAACTGCAGCTGTGATGATTGAGTGATAATGCAGCAAATGATTAATTTATTTACCATGTGTGGGTTTTCTCCGGGTACTCCGGTTTCCTCCCACATTCCAAAAACATGCATGTTAGGTTAATTGGCGACTCTAAATTGTCCATTAGAGTATGTATGTGAGTGTGAATGCTTGTATGTCTTTTTTTGTCTTGGCGACCAGTCCAGGGTATACCCCGCCTCCCGCCCAAAGTCAGCTGGGATAGGCTCCAGCATACCTGCGACCCTAATGAGGATAAGCGGTATAGAAAATGAATGATTACTACTTTTTTATTACTTTGAGCCACATCATACTCTAGGCGTCATTTAATTGCTGCGTTTGAACGCATCTAGATAGTATACTATGCAACCTTAAAGTGTCATATGTGCACAAGACAATGTACAATAACTTACTATATATTACATTTTCAAAATAGGCAGACTAAAATACAAACCATAACCCACCCAGCATCTATTTTTATTTCAAAGTCAAAGCAAGCTTAAGCTGAAGCATGAAGAGTTTATCACAGCAATGAAGGCACCAGGCTCATGTTTAACACAACTGCTATCTTTGTTAGATAAAGAGAGAGACTGACCAAGACTTGGACTGCCCAAAATGCAGGTAGTTAATGCTGTAGAGATCCATGTCCTCAGTGTGCCAGGCGAAGGTGGTCTTCCACATGCCAAAGTACAGATAGGGAGTGTTGACACCCTCGATGACGATTCCACACTCCTGCTCCACCATATCGAGCAGTGTGTTCAGATGGCCAATGTTCCACTCTTGTATGTTCTGAAACCAGAAAGCATGTATTCAAATAAAGAGACCCAGTCTGATTTGAATTGTCTCAAAGTCTATTGGCAGTTCCACCACCAGATGGTGCTACAACTTTTACCATGCCACACTTACAGGAGAGGAATTGTCATATGAATACAAAAATATTCCCTAGTGGAACATGCTTTCTTTTTACACGCACTATCAAGCAATATGAAAAATGTAATTATTTTGATGTGATTTAATCATCACAGTATAGTAAATGGTGACACAAAACATATGCATGTTTATGAGGACTTGGGGTTCCATCTGCATTGATCAGACAAGAGTAGTCTAATATAGGTAGTCTAATAATTAGGCATGTCCAATATTGGCTTTTAGTTGATATCTGATAATGTCCAACTCTTAGTTTCTAATTTTGGTATCAACTGATACTGATACCGACATGTGTAACATCACATACGTCCAGTGGTGGAATGAACACGGTTTGGTGACCCACAACATTGTTTGAGACATTCACCACGTGTACCTGTGATTGTTGTAGCCACTTAGATGTTGCTTGCCGTCGAGCGGAGAGTAAAGTGCTTGGTGACACCAACCACCGCTCCCGTCTCGTTACCCTCCAAGTAGGTAGAAATTTCGACTGACGAGTGACAATAACGAGGCCATACCGGCACCGTGACAATATAACGAGTTGGCCGACGCCTGTGCCGACACACCAACACCCACGGCCACACCCGTGACTTCAACACATCACTGCCAAGAATAACACAGGACGGATTTCCACATAGTGGCTGCCTCCATGACTGCCAGTACGCAAGCCCATAGGCCTATATACAACCCTTTAGTTGTTTTTTTTAATCGCTTTTCATTCTAGGAATACCGATATCTACTCATATTAAATTTTTATGCCAATATGGGGCTGATGGTTTGGGCTGATATTATTGGACATTGCTAGTTATAATGTTAACTCTCCACATGTTACATTTACAAGCGGTTTACCAGAACAAAAAAGATAAGCAGGTATTGCAATTCCACTTCACCACTCACCTCATCATAGATAGATCCACTAACATCTGCACCATAAATGGGTGACACAAAAGTCAGGTTCTTCCAGTACTTCCTCTCTAAGTCATCAAAATCTTTATGGCGAGGTGTGCAGTACCTGAAATGGGACAAAGGGATTATAAGACAATGGGTCGAGAATTAACCCTCAAAGTGCTCATGTCAAGTGAAATTTGTGTGTGTTTGTAGGTTCTCATCTGCTCTGTTGACACTTCCATTGTTCTGGCCAGCATGGGCTCTTTTTTTTTTAAGCATACAACAAAAACAGGATCCACAAGGTCCAGATGAGACACAATTATGGTAGTTACACGAACAATTTACTTCAGGACCAACCTACTACTTACCAACACCAAGAAATAAAGGCAACACCTGTAGTAGAGACGCAGGCTGACAGCCAGAAGTTGGCTGTGCCGACTGTAGATTTTGTTGTTCATATGCCCGGAATGACACCCGCGTTCGTTCACATACACTGCAAGCAAACCTCTTTTGCTCCCCTGTTGTGTCCCTGTTCGCTCTGACTGTGCTGAAGTCTGCACATCTGCACATCTGAATGTCTTGACGTTCGTTCAGCGCGGCCAGCTCATCAAACTTGTTCACATTTCCCGTGACGATAGAAGGTACTGAAGGCTTCAATGCCCGCTTCTTTGCTGGCCGCTTTGCTTTGAACTTAGCTGGAGGTCTCAGCCTTGATAAGAATAATTTCATGCCAGGGGCAAGTTCTAATCTCCGTATTAGAATTTGGATATCAGTTGTGTGGAATGCAACTGAAGGGCCTCAAGTAGATGATTGTTTTGAAGGAAGTGGTGTAAGTACTTTCTCTGGGATCTTGGAGCAAAATGGAAGGTTGTATATTGGTCTGAAGGACATGTGGATCAAGGTTAGCTTTCATTGCAGCCACTTTGAATGCTTGTGGTACGTAGCCTGTCACTGGCCAAATATCCCTTATATTGAGAGGAGCTGTGTTGACTAGTGGAGGAGTACCTCTGAACAAGTGAGTAGGGATGGCGTCTAACTCGCAAGTGGAGGAGAAGGAAACTGTACAAGCTGGTACAGAAAGGTTGATGGAGTGGAAACGATAAGTGTGTGTTCGTCATCACGGTGTTGGAGGGATGTACCACATCGGTTACTGGAGGAATGTGGTTCAATTGGTGTCTCACAGTAGCCGTTTGTGAAAAGGTAACACCATCGCTGTTAAGAGTGGTAGGGATGGACGGGTTGATGGTGCCATGACACTTTGTTATTGATTTTGGGGTTATTTTTGTTCCGTTCAACCAAAAGATTAGAAATAAGCTGCTCTGGCATTACACAGGGCCTCTCTAGCATTTTTAGGCTCTCTTTCCAGGCTGAACCATTTTCTCATGAGTGGGTGAAACGCCATTTCCGCTCTAATTTTTGTGTTTGACGTTTCAGCTCACGGGTACGGGAACTGTACCATGGCGCCGATTTCTTTGGGTCCCTCTGTCTTAGTTTTAAAGGAGCAACAGAGTTGAGAGTTTCTGGTAGGAAGAAGTCTGTGCTGCCTCCCAGCTCATCAATCTGTTACTGATATTAGAATTGTTTATTGGGTTGTCGAAGGGCAGTGAGATGAGGAGGAGGGTGGCAGTATCTTTGGATTTATTAACCCATCTGTTTAATAGGCATCTGGTTTCTCCACTAGTGTGTAATTACCTAATTGGGATTCAAATGCGATTCAAAATTGGTCACATAGTACAGGATTCTGTAGAAAAAGTTCTAAATTGATATCTACCCAATGCCCTTTCTAACATGATAGTAAATGTCATTTACACTCAACAAATATTTCAAGTTGGTTTGGAGGCCTTTGGACTGGATGCTGACTTACTTTTTACTGTTGGCCAGCTTGCGGTACTCACTCACTGTCATGGACTTCTTCTGGATGTTGTACTGGGTAAAAAGGCCAGACTGACCAGTCACCACTTGCATGATGGGAGCTGGGATCACCATGTCCTCAATGGTATCGTAGCATTTTCGTGGCTTCCAACCCTCTGGTGGAATCACCTAGGCAGAGACACTCGTATTTTACATATTTTACATTCTCATACTGTCATTTTAAAAAAGCATGCTCTAGATCATGGGTCTCCAAAGTGTGGCAAAATTAAATATAATTTATCAAAAATAAAAACAAACAAAAAACAGTAAACAAATGAAAATTCACCAGTAGGTTTACAAAAATAAGTTCACAGAGAAAGAAGTTGTAAGCTAACAAATATCCTTTTAGTAGCATTTAGTTGCAACATTGCAATATTAAGGAAAAAAAATACATTATTTGTAATGCCGTATAATGACAAACAATGTTGCATAAAATGTGATCATGTTAACAGAATATGGTCAAATATTATGGGAATAAAGTAAAAATTTACAGGAAGAAAGTATAAATTGTAAAACAAACAAAAAAACTAAACATTAGAAAAAAAGAGAAAACCGCTGTAATTTTGCAGGAATAAAGTCAGAATATTAAGAGAAAAAAGTTGCATTCTAACAGGAAAAAAGTGGCAATTTCACGAGAATAAACTTCTAATATTAGGGAAATATTTGGGAAACATTTTTTTAAAGATGTAATATGAGAAACAGACAAGATAATTGTAATTTCTGAAAATTAGATTGGGAAGACAATTTATGGGAATGAAGTCATAATATTTGAAATATTCTAAGAAGCCAATTTACAAAGTTTTTTTTTTTTTTAAAGTTGAAATATTTGAAAAAGACCAAAAACATCACATACAGGGAGTGCAGAATTATTAGGCAAGTTGTATTTTTGAGGATTACTTTTATTATTGAACAACCATGCTCTCAATGAACTCAAAAAACTCAACTTCAAAGCTGAATATTTTTGGAAGTAGTTTTTAGTTTTAGCTATTTTAGGAGGATACCCGTGTGTGCAGGTGACTATTACTGTGCATAATTTTTAGGCAACTTAACAAAAAACAAAAATAAACCCATTTCAATTATTTATTTTCACCAGTGAAACCAATATAACATCTCAACATTCACAAATACACATTTCTGACATTCAAAAACAAAACAAAAACTAATCAGTGAGCAATATAGCCACCTTTCTTTGCAAGGACACTCAAAAGCCTGCCATCCATGGATTGTCAGTGTTTTGATGTGTTCACCATCAACATTGCGTGCAGCAGCAACCACAGCCTCCCAGACACTGTTTAGAGAGGTGTACTGTTTTCCCTCCTTGTAAATCTCACATTTGATGATGGACTACTACAGGTTCTCTATGGGCTTCAGATCAGGTGGACAAGGAGGCCATGTCATTAGTTTTTCTTCTTTTAGAGCCTTTCTTGCCAGCCACGCTGTGGAGTACTTAGACGCGTGTGATGGAGCATTGTCCTGCATGAAAATCAGGTTTTTCTTGAAGGGTGCAGACAAACTGGCAGTAGGACTGGGAGTTGAGCTTGACTCCATCCTCATCCCTAAAAGGCCCCACAAGCTCATCTTTGATGATACCAGCCCAAACCAGTAATCCCCCTCCACCTTGCTGGCGTCTGAGTCGGACTGGAGCTCTATGCCCTTTACCGACGAGCCCATCCATCAGGTCCATCAAGACTCACTCTCATTTCAGTCCATGAAACCTTAGAAAAATCTGTCTTCGGATATTTCTTGGCCAGTCTTGATGTTTCAGCTTGTGTGTCTTGTTCAGTGGTGGTCGTTTTTCAGCCTTTCTTACCTTGGCCATGTCTCTGAGTATTGCACACCTTGTGCTTTTGGGCACTCCAGTGATGTTTCAGCCCTGAAATATGGCAAAACTGGTGGCAAGTGGCATCTTGGCAGCTGCACGCTTGACTTTTCTCACTTCATGGGCAGTTATTTTACACCTTGGTTTTTCTACACGCTTCTTGCGACCCTGTTGACTATTTTGAATTAAACGCTTGATTGTTTAATGATCACGCTTCAGAAACTTGGCAATTTTAAGAGTGCTGCATCCCTCTGCAAGATAGCTCACTATTTTTGAACTTTCGGAGCCTGTCAAGGCCTTCTTTTGACCCATTTTGCCAAAGGAAAGGAAGTTGCCTAATAATTATGCACACCTGATATAGGGTGTTGATGTCATTAGACCACACCCCTTCTCATTACAAACATGCACATCACCTAATATGCTTATTTGGTAGTAGGCTTTCAAGCCTACACAGCTTGGAGTAAGACAACATGCATAAAGAGGATGACATGGTCAAAATACACATTTGCATAATAATTCTGCACTCCTTGTATGATGCTTTTTTCTTGAAATGTTTTTACAAAATATAAATTTTACAAAATATCACTGCATCCTCTCATTTTTCAGTATGTGGCCCGTGGTGGAAAAAGTTTGGACACCCCTGCTAGATTGACAGATGATCACACCAAATATAGGATTATTAGTCCTGCTAATGCTTTGCATGCTGGTCGGGATGACAGAGAAGGTAGAAGGTAAAAATGGAGTAATAATAATAGTAATAATAGACTGTTGGATTAAAGTCATGTGCGCGCACGTGCGTGCGTGCGTTATCCTCACCTTGGCCAAGCCAGCACGATGAGCTCCTTGACTCTCCATATAGACAATGTATTTGGCAAAGTCTTTAAATTCCTCCATGGTGGGACGAAATGTCATGATCTTGCAGTTGGGGTTCTTTGTGCAGGACAGTGATGGCGGTGGCGGAAGAGCAACATAGGGCCGCTCAGAACTGGGAACAAGACCATTAGCCACATCCGGGCCTGTGGGCTGAACCTGTGTGTCGGTCAGGGCGGAACTGGGATCTGAGGTCATCGCTGTGTCGGATGCTTTCGCCAACACGGGGAACTGGGTGGGAATCGGATTTTGGGATGCAGGGGTTGACAGTAGAACGGGCTGAGAAGGCCGCATCATGTCCATGAGTATGTCAGTCGCCATTGGGGAGACGTCAGGGTTGCAGGTATACCTGCAGTGGGGATAGTGGACATTCAATGTGTAAACAGATCAAGGTGTCTTTCAATATCTCCTAGATGCAGTACACCAGCTTGAAGGTGTGTCCACACAATGTTTGCCAAACATTCACTTATTTGTGTATTTGCGGCGACCCACAGCAATTGAATTTGGACCACCACAGAAGGATTATGTGTGTTTTGTTAAGGATTTGGCACTACCAGTTCACAAACACCGTCCGTGTAGCTTGTCATTACAGCGCTGTACAGTAGATGGTATAGTAACTCTGCTTCTTAACACACCTCATACGCAAGTACGCACCACAGCTGACTCTGTTGCACATGAACACATCTGTTCATCAAAACCTTAAATTTGATCTACAACGACCTTTAAAATCTAAGCACACTTGCATGGA
The DNA here is from genome assembly GCA_024372805.1 of Oostethus manadensis. Classification (NCBI taxonomy): domain Eukaryota; kingdom Metazoa; phylum Chordata; class Actinopteri; order Syngnathiformes; family Syngnathidae; genus Oostethus; species Oostethus manadensis. The sequence continues at coordinate 337,786 of QODF01000072.1, read as the reverse complement.
GGCCAGGAAAGTTTTTTTTTTTTTATCTCCAAAGTACATGTTACATTCATCTCTTGTTAAGATGAGTGTTTTTCAACCACTGTGCCGTGGCATAGTGTCTGGTGTGCCGTAGGAAATCGTCCACTTTCACCTAATTGGTGTATGAATATTTTTTTAAAATGAGTCCGCCAATAATGTGCCATTGCTGTGTGTGTGTGTGCTCATCTGACTCTTCTCAATGCGGAGGAGCAGCGGTTCTACTGCGAGTCTCTCCCAGATGACAGTGCTTCTCACCCTATCTTTAAGGGAGAGTCCAGCCACCCTGCGAAGAAAACTCATTTCGGCCGCCTGTACCCGCAATCTTGTCCTTTCGGTCACTACCCAAAGCTCATGACCATAGGTGAGGGCAGGAACAAAGATCGACCGATAAATTGAGAGCTTTGCCTTTTGGCTCAGCTCTGTCTTCACCACGACAGATCATTGCAGAGTCCGCATCACTGCAGTCGCCACACCAATCCGCCTGTCCATCTCACATTCCATCCTTTCCTCACTCCTGAACAAGACCCCTAAGGTACTTAAACTCCTCCACTTGAGGCAGGACCTCATCTCCGACCTGGAGATGGCACCCTTTTCCGGGCGAGAACCATGGACTCAGATTTGGAAGTGCTGATTCTCATCCCAGGCGCTTCACACTCAGCTGAGAACCGATCCAGTGAGAGTTGAAGGTCACTGCCCTATGAAGCCAGCAGGACCACATCATCTGCAAAAAGCAGAGACCGAATCCTGTGGCCACCAAACTGAAACCCCTTAACACCTTGGCTGCGCCTAGAAATTCTGTCCATGAAAGTAATGAACAGAATCGGTGACAAAGGGCAGCCCTGGCGGAGTCCTGGTGCCAAGTGCACATGTGGACACCCTTATGCTTGAACATGGTGTTCGTTATAGACAATCCGTGACGAGCACAGAAGTCCAATAACAAAACACCGCTCAGGTTAAGATCAGGGGGGCCGTTCCTCCCAACCACACCTCTCCAGGTCTCACTGTCGCTGCCAACATCCTCTAAGGACTCCAAAAAGGGTGGGTATTCTGAACTGCTGTTTGGCGCATAAGACTGTTTGGACTTGTCCCGCCACCCGAAGGCACAGGAAAACTACCCTCTCGTTTACTGGGTTAAACTCCAACGTGCAGGCTTGGAGCCGGGGGGCCACAAGAATTGCCACCCCTGCCCGTCGCCTCGCATTGCTGGCAACACTAGTGTGGAATGAAGTCCAGCTCCTTTGAAGAGGACTGGTTCCAGAGCCCTTGCTGTGCACTGAGGAGAGTCCGACTATATCTAGCCGGAATTTCTCCACCTCACTTACCAGCTCAAGCTCCTTCCCCGCCAGAGAGGTGACATTCCACGTACCGACAACTAGCTTCTGTAACCAAGGATCAGACCGCCAAGGCCTCCGCCTCCGGCCGCCACCCAACTCACTTAGCACCCGACCCCTTTGGCCCCTCCTACGAATGGTGAGCTCATGGGAGGGGGGACCCACGTTACCCTTTCGGCCTGTGCCTGACCGGGCCCAATGGGTGCAGGCCTGGCCACCAGACGCTCGCCATCATGCCCCACCTCCAGGCCTGGCTCCACAGGGAAATCCTGGTGACCCGCGTCCGGGCGAGGGAAAACGAAGTCCAATGCAATGAAGCAATGAAATGGTTCCAGACCGACGGCAAGAAATGAATTTCTGCAGTATATATTTGAAGTTCAGCGTTAACCCCTTAGGCGACAGATTTTTCAAGAAAATAATCAGTTTTGACGTTACTCTTTCAAAAGGTTGCAGCTTGAAAATGGTTATGGAGATAAAGGCATACAGTAATAGAAAAAACACATCAGTATCAGCCAAAGTAAACTCCCTCACCTAATTTGCACATTATGAAGTCACCAGGCTCAGAATGTCAGATCCCGGTCTCCATGTACCTGACAGGCTCATCCAAATGCCTGATCCACTTGTCATACTCTTCCTCATCGCTCAAGCAAACCCAACCATCATCATTGTCACTTACAGTGGGATCTTTAACACAATTGCTGTCTTATTACATAGATGGATACAGTATACAGTGGTATTAAAAGTTTGGGTGCCCTGATAATTTTAAAGATTTTCCTTTTTAAATCATTAGTTGTTTGGATCAGCAATTTCAGTGAAATATATCAAATAGCAGAAAAACACGGTGACATTTGAAAAGTGAAATTGAGTTTACAGGATTTACAGAAAATAAGCAGGGACAAGCAGGGACATAAATTTGGACACCCTTGTTGTTTTATTGATTTGAAAACCGTTAGCTCTAATTACTAGAACACAAAATATGTTAAGCTCAATGACCCCTGACCTACATACACAGATGACGCCAATCACGAAAAAGGGTTTTAAAAAGGTGGCAAATTGTAAGTTCTCCTCTTTGCATCTTCTCTGAAGTGTGGCAACATTGGAGTCTCAAAAAAGCTGTCAAACGACCCAAAAAGTTAAGATTGTTTAACATCATGGTTTGGGGGAAAAATACAAAAAGCTAGCTCAGAAATTCCAGTTGTCTGTTTCCACTGTGAGGAACATAGTGAGGTAATGAAGGTCCACAAGCACAGTTCTGGTTAAGGCCCGGAGTCGCAGGCCAAGAAAAATCTCAGACAATCAGAGGTGGCGGATGGTGAGAACACTCAAACTCAACCCACAGACCAGCTCCAAAGACCTACAACATGATCTTGCAGCAGATGGTGTCACTGTGCATTGGTGTATTCAGCACACTATGCACAAGGGGATGCTGTGTGAGGAAGAAGCCGTTTCATGCCACAAACGGAGTGGCACATTTGGACAAGCCAGCTTCATTTTGGAACAAGATTCTGTGGACTGATGAAAGTAAAATAGAGTTATTTGGACGTAACAAGGTGCGGTGCATGGCGGAGGAAGAACGGAGTCAAATTTGGTGATGGGGCCAGTACAGGTACTGGCAATCGTGGTAAAATTGAAGTTTGCATGGATTCCAGTCAGTATCAGCAGATTCTTGCCAACAAAGTTGAAGTTGTGCTGGGGCTGGATACTTCAACAAGACGACAACCCTAAACACTGCTCACATTCAACCAGGGCATTCATGCAGAGGAACAAGTACAACATTATGGAAAGGAATCTCAGTCCTCAGAACTGAATGATGGAAAATGTGTGGTGTGATTTAAAGTGAACTATTCATGCTGGGGAACCATCAAAGCTGACTGTTTTGTAAAGAAGAATGGTCAACCAGAATCCACACCCTCATGGAAGTGTTTAGAGGCTGTTATTTCTGCAAAAGGAGAATCTACCAAATGCTGATGTCATTTTTCTGTTGGGGTGCCCAAATTTATGCAACTGCCTAATTTTGTTTAAATAATTATTGCACACGTTCTGTAAATCCTAAAGAACTTCATTTCACTTCTCAAATACGACTGCTGGTCTGCTTTACGATGTATTTCACTGAAATTGCTGATCCAAGCAACTATTCATTTATTTTAAAAAAAATCTTAAAAATGATCAGGGGTTCCCAACTTTCATACTAAAGTAAAAATGTTAAAAATGTTTAAACATAATAAAGTTACATACCACAGCAAAAATAATTTCACAAGAATAACGTCAAAACATTTAAAGAAAAATGTCATTCTAACAAGAAAAAAGGCTGCGCTTTTCCAAGAATAAACTCCTGATATGAGGAAAAATAATGTCCTTTTAGTAGCTTTCAATTGAAATATTAAAGCAAAAAGACTTGATTTTTTTTTAAGTCAATTAAAAAACAAAACAAAATAAGCTCGTCATTTTTGGAAAGTTGAACCGGGGAAAATAGTTCTATTATGGGATTCAAATGAAAACATTAGGAAAAGAACATTTATGAAGGAGGAAAGTTAAAAAAACAGCCAAGACCACAGTTCATGCTAAGAGTAGGCCTTTTCATCTGCCACAAAGATGACACACATTTTTTTCTGGAAATTGATGTAACATTTTAGCATCTTTATCATACATTTTAATGTTTCAATACATGCCCCTTGGTGGAAAAAGCTATTCGGACAAAAATGGACAGACAAGTAGATATTTCATTATGCAAAATGACAAACAAACATCACTGGATCTAAGTAGAAGCGCACAACCACGCCATTGCAACATAGATACTTCCTTTCCATGAGAAAACTTCAATACCAACTATCTGCTCAAATGCATGCGATTTTCCATCCCATCATTTGCAATCTGGAATTAAGCAACAACAGACACACAAAAATAGTCAGAGTCTATACTGGAAGATGTCTGGAGGTGCAATTTTCGGGAGATTGGGTCTCCCGGCACTACATTGGCTTTGGACACTTCTGCACATGTCATTCTGGTTAGAACCAAACTAGAACATCCATCACAGAACAAAACACAAGACCTTGGAGATGGACAAAGGCTGCATTCCCAATTTGCATTTTTTGTTTACGATATGTTTTTGTATGCGGTGGTTGATATTAGCAAACAAATGCGACTTGTAATGTGAACACAACGCGCCTGGAAAGTGACGCACGCCATCACTCGCATTTCCGTGTGATTACGGAAGTAAAGACTACCGCGATCCAGTCGTGTGATACCATTGGTTCCCTTTCTGATTTGATACTGGGTCAAAATCAGGCTGCTATTGGTGATACCAATTCAATACTATGGGCAAACTTTAAAACTAATGCGTCTGGTAAATTTTAAATGTAGTGTACAGTTTTTTCAATCATAGCATAAAGAATACAAAACATCATAGTATTTTATTGATTTATTTTAAACTGTGAAGTATATTGAGGTATAGGGTGACTTACAATATAGCCAAGATGATATACAACATCAGAAAAAACAATGGTCAAACTCATATACTAGAAGTAATAAAAGTATCAATATTTTGATTCCAGAATCGACTTTAGATCATGAAGCATTGGTATCGGAGATATTGACATTTCAGTATTACATTACTGGCATGCTCTCCTTAATGCATTTGAGGTCATTTCAAAGATTTTGTGCAACGGGAGTCAATATTTTGTCAAGCAAATGATTCAGTGTGGAAGATGAAGAAGAAAAATGGCAAGAACGTTATATGGAGGTTTGTAGACAACTTGTTGCAGCGTCTTTTCCAAGGTGCGTGTTAAAAGCACAGAATCCAACAAACAAAAAAGCGGCTACACGTGTAGGCCTACTCTGAGCTACTTTAACCACTGAACTGATTTGTGTAAAATAAAGAAAACAGTAGCCAACTTTAAGATAAAAAAAGCCAATCAGAGCTCATATATCTGCATATCAGTGTTGTTTGATCAATACTGCTTATTTCTGCACTGAATTGTCATCAATAAACATTCTATTGATCCAGTTCTTGACTGTCTTTGCAAAGAGACATTTTTATTTTCAGAATAATTTCCTGTTTATTTTTTTCCAATCAGGTTAATGTAAGCCCAGTGTTGGCGATTTTCTCGCTAAATCTGGAGACTTTCCAAATCTTATTATCAAAACCACTAGAGAAAAATGGAGACTTTTCCTGATGTCGTTAGGAGATTTTTCTGGTATTTGCATTTTTATTCCCCAAAAATAAAAATTCCCTAAAATAAAAAATAATAATAATTTTCCCTTAGAAAAACAGCCAGCGGTTAGAGCGGCATTCCCGTGCAAGCTCGCCGCACCATGAGAGAGCATTCTGGGCAAGGTGACGGGAGAACTATCGCTGTAGCTACGGAGCCGAATATCCAACGTCCAACTTTACCACGCTAGCGATCCGGCGGCGTTATACCCATAACTCGCCACTGTATTTGCAGACATAAAAGTGAAAGCACACATTGTTCCGAGCTGTCAGTCAACTGCTGCTGCACATAACCTGCCTCTCCTGGAGTCACCACCTCAGCGATTAGCGTTGTCACGGGCTGTGAGCACATAGCTACATACTCACTGCTTCATTAGCCTACCAACCCCTCCCTTGCTTATCCAATCAGCAGTCAAAAGACAGTCGAGATGCCTTCACAGACTTGGCTGAGAGTGCAAATTCTTTTTGAAAATGCACATTTCGGTGTTGAAAAAATCACCGCGCTTAGCGAAGGGAGCCGCAACAAGGGGGCTGAAGAGCCACGGGTTGCCAAACCCTGGTGCAGGCGGAGTGGCGAGACCATTGCTGTTTCGGCGGCTCTCGGCCATTTTTCTTGGATGACCAGAACTTTTGCCTACGTAGTTGAGTACATTTATCCAACTTGTGCATGATAAACTATGCCTTTAAAGTGTCGGTAAAACACGCCTTTCCATGACGTATATAAGTGGGTTGCAGTCGCATGGCACACACATCCCATTTAGATCCACATACCAATGAGTCCTGAGTCACATTTAATAACATGGGAATTGTGCTGTTCACAATGACATGCAAAAACGCGATGCAGGTCGCATATGAGCAAAGAAACTGGAAGTGAGCAGCAGTGTGAACCTAACCTAAGAAATCATCTTGAGAAGGTCACATATCGGCATCTTTCTACGCACCAACCGTTTGCAGAGATCCCCTTTCTAGTCAAACCAAATTCACCATATAAAACATACTTACTATTATAAAACATAACCATAGTAGTAATGACAAGTAGTAATCAACACATATTGATTGACAGCAAATATTACACTGAATGTCAGGACGTGTGCGGCACTCACTTGCCGCACACTCCATTATTACATTTAATATGTTACTACAGTGAACCCTCGTGACTTTGCGGACTTTTTCCCCATTACAGTACGTATGTATATTATCAGAGGAAAATATATAGCGGATTTTCCAAGTGCCTGTGTACTGTATGTACATATTGTAGACATCTGTACATTACTGTAAAGGGTGGTTTGTTAACAGTACTATATAAAGGGAGGGTTTTAAAAGTCTGATACTAAATACCTGTTAAATACTAATGGCAAACATACTTCGCGGATTTCATCCATCGCGGCAAGTTATGGAACCGGACTGTCGTGATAAACGAGGGCTCGCGGTATTATTCAATTGGTGTTTCTCGGTACCATCGGGTACGAAAACGTGCCGTTTACGCGTTGTTGGAGTGCTGCAAAAGTCACCCTGCTATTAAATTGCCATTTTCAAGGCTCCTCGCGGTAGCTGCTAGCGGCGCCGTTAGCCACGGACAACTGACGGCAAGTGAAAAGTGCTAGCATGTTGTCCGAGACAAGCGCCCAAGCTTAAACCAAGCGGCTCTTCTCCTCCTTCAACGGCCACTCGACCTCACCGCACGACGGGCGTCGGTAAGGATTGTCGGCTCGCATGCGATGACACGAAAGGACGTTTAAAACCCCGTATCCTTAGCATACGCTGGCTAGCTGTGCCCTATCTGCAGTTAAAGGGGAAAAAACAAAACACCGCGACGACTACATATGGATTCATCGGGATTGAAATGTTTCAACATAAGTATGATGACTCCATTTGTGGAAGCGTTACCTCCTGCGGCGTCTTGTCGTCTGTTCCCGTATTTCTCAGTCGATTTGATGTCGTTTTCTTGCAAATTCGTTGGATCGATCTTCCGCTAGCATTAGCAGCTAAGGTAATTTCGTGTCACGCCCACCCCAAAATCCACGCTTTACGATTGGTTCGATGACGTTGGTGGGCGGAACGCTTACTCGTACTGTCAATGATATGATTGGGTCGTTTCTTATAGACAGATATTCCAACCAATAGAATCAGGCGATGGTTTACTACCCTTAATGTGCACGTACTCAACCAATGATTATGCCACGCACGTACAAGCCGTGCATATTGTTTTTGTTCAGTGATCTATAATCTTGAAAGACCACAAAACTTGAAAAAAAAAATACATTTAACATATTACCAAATATGATTTTCAATTACTGTTTGGCATAACAAACTACACAAAACCTTAGTTTATTATTTTATTGAATAACAATGCATTGACAGAATTGCATCACGTGCAGTTTCTAAAACCATGTATCAAAACTAAAAAAAGACATCATACAAATATCAGAAAAATGTACATTTCCCCGTTCTGCAAAACAGCCAAGACAATAGGCACTGATGTGGCGGATGTTTAAATTGCTGTTAATTTTATTGGCAAATGACCGTAGAAGACAATTACACCAAAATACTGGAAAATCATTTCAAGAACAGTGGAATTTGATAAAAAACCAACAACAACAAAAATAAACACCACCTTAATGCAATTTTAAGTAGTTTTAAAAGAAGGTCTGGTCGCTAAAGGGTGGATACAAAGGCGTTAATAAAAAGGCAAAAGAAAATACATGAGATGATTTCTACACTTGGTTTTTAAGAGCTAGCTAGGCAGGGAGTTGTACATTACACACTTGAAACTTTGGAAGCCCACCTTTTCTACGGACCCAAATACAGAGATATTTAATATATCGGGCTTGCAATGCATCAGTGCACTGAAAACTTAAAAAGGAGGGGAGTACAAAACGCAGATAGTCAAACATACTTTCTATTCGTGCAGCTTCAATCATCTGCTTGCGTAGGAGAAAAGTAGAATATTTGTGTGGGGGGTAAAAGAGATGGCTAACGGATTTTGAAAAATCAATTGCACCAAAATGCCTCTCAAATAGTTTAAGCACTTGTGATGGCTCAGTTTTGAAACGGATTAATGTGGCCTTTACTCTGCGGCCATCATATGTGAATTAATGGGAAGAGTAAAACATTTTTTTTTTCTTCCAAAGAATCACATTTTAGGGTAGCAACGGCATAATGGTACAGGCAGCAACAAGAGGAATTTTTAATTTACCATTAACGACATCATTGAAGAACCATCATGGAGGATGGTTACACTGGAGTCCACAAATACGGTCAATTTATAAATCATAAAAATATATTAAGAAAAACTGATTCTTTATTGCCTCTGACTGGAAATTGCCCTTACACTTTGCATTGCTGAGACGGAGGCCATGATCATCGGCCATTGCTGTAACCTGGGAAAAACTGATTTAGGATGTCCTGCAGAGGTTTGTTGACAGCCATGGAGTAGTTTTTGCCCAAATCGTGCCTACAGGCAGGGCAGGTGTACACCTCTGCTTTGAAGGACCGCTGAAGGCATTCCTGCATTGTAAAAAAAAGCACACAATATATAATGCGTGTTTCAAAAGTAGTTAATTTTGAAAACCTGGATGAAGACCATGTCTTACCTTGCAGACATTGTGTTGGCACTCGGTGGTGATAGGCTGATAGACCACTTCTTGGCAGCAAATGCAGAGGAATACTTCTTCAACCTTGTTCAGGAATTTCTGCAGGCGCAAAACATTGGATGTATGAAGACACATTTGCGTCGCAAGCAGCCATCTTTGTTTCATTTTAAATTACACCTCACTAGGGCTGCACAAAAAATGAAAAAAGGTCACACTAACGCGCCATCGAATGTACATAGTGGGCCAAAAGTAGAGTTCCGGTTACTTCGTTACCGGGTTCACCTTGATCCCATGTTAGATAATAACCTTTATTCTACGCATTCATTGTGTCAGATAGGCATACATATGTTACCATGTTCACTGTAAGCCTATTTTTGGCCCACCCTGTATCATTTAAATTCACTGCCGTTTACACACGTTTCCTCGCTCTCCATATCCAACAGCGAGACGTGCTGGCCAACATTCATCTGCTCCGTGAAGTAGCAAAACACATTCATTCATTTTCCTTTTTACTCCAATCCCATTTTTCTTGTGACCCGTCTAGTGTATTGTGGACAGAGAGCGTGAGGTTAGTTTTTATCTTGAATTATTTTGTCTGTTCATTTCTGTGGGGGGGTCAACTGGCCTGCTCATGAAGAATGGCAGAAAGACCAGAGGAAGTTTCTGCCAAGCGCCAAGGTTTCAAAATAACAATTCTACTTTCTTTTTTTTTTTTATCAGTCTTTGATGTTTTGTAGAATCTGTTGGGGGGGGGTTTGTTCCAAGTGGTCTGAGCATTTGTGGAGTTATATGCACAAATGCTGAAAATGGTCCCATCTCGTAATGTTAAAGAATCCTTTACAATATTCCTTGATCCAGATGGTGATTTGGATCACCCCCAAATGTAATCACAACAATTCCAGAAAATGACATCCCAATCCATTCAAAACATTAAGTTGTTTTGAACACAAACAGATAAACGTCAGCAAAAAAAAACCACGCTGCGCTTGGCGGAGGTAAAAAGTGTGATTTCTACAAAACAAAAGCACGTGTGTGTGTGTGAGAGAGAAAAGCAGTCAATTCTGAGCAAGAAAATCATCCAGAACGGCGCAGCCTTACACTTCACTTCATTATAAAAACAGCAAATGTGAACATCCACAAATGTACATTTCAGGAATTGCAACATGTACCGGATGTGTTACAAAATATCAACCTGAGAAAAAAAAGTAAAAGACCTGAAGAAAATGCTCACCGGGCCAAGCGACAGAGACTCCATGGCTTCATCCCACAGTTTCTTATTTTGCGTGTCATTCTTGATGAGTGCTTTCTGTTCTCCAGGAAGCTTGTAAACTTCCACCTTCACTTTCTTGGGACTCTTTGCTGGTGAGCTCTTGTCCGATTCTGACAGAACAGAACAAGAGACTTAAAACAATAATGAAGTGGTACGATTTCTCATGACTTTTTCCATATCAGATGTTTTTAAGAACGTTATCTGTAGCAATTGATTGTTTATTTGGAGCCACAAAAATACACACCTTGTACAACGCTGTACACGGCAAACAAATTACACATAAGCAGAACATCATTTGGATTGAAAATCTTATTCGCACACACACCCCCTTTGTAACACTAAAGCCGGTTACTGCATGTTAACACATCAATATACAACATGTAATACATGCACACAATATGTATTACTAATTAAGTTTATGATGACATTTTTGGAGAGCTGCTTGAAACACACATTCCTTTGGGAGATTAATAAAGTATATACTATCAATCATGTATATGACATTCTTGGAATTATATCATTTCTAGTAATAATGTTGGTTTATTAGTGTTGATGGTAAGAATTATTTTTAATGTAAAAGTTGCTCTCGAGCGACACAACCACTCTTGGCCAAGTGTCCTATGCTGTGCATTCAAAGAGACAAGATTTTGGAGGTCTGCTGCGAGAAGATGGATGTTCTCCTGCAACAGAGTCGCCACTTATCTGCCAATGTTTATTAAAAATACAATAGTACTGTTTCCCATCCACATTTTTCCCCACCTGTCCAATGCCAACACCTGAATTTGGATATCTGCCGATACACTTGCGCTTTAATACGCAATCACGCCAAAAGAACATCAGCAGATGTGGCCGTCTCCAAATGTTCAGACAATTGGACAACTTAGAATTCTTAACGTTGCACGTCATTTCCAGGGCACTGCAATATCATGATTGTTAATTTGATATGAGGCACAACTAAAGTCCTCTCTACAGGCAAGTATGTTGTTGCAGCCCGGACGTTTTGTAGTCTAGATGCCCGACCATTTCGTGTGACCTTGAATGCGTCAGGCGAAGCGCGTGTGGAGATTAGGAATGTCCTGATCTGATATCAGGATTTTTGTATCATATTGTACAGGCCTGCTTCTCAATTCTGATGGTGGCACTCCTATACAAGCAGTGGATTGTAGACACCACTCTACAAAGTAGTAAGGAGCAGGAGTAATGTAAGTATGGGAGAGCTTCGTTCGTTGATTCCGTACTGGCCAAGTTTGCTAATTTTCTTCCAGCTATGTTTGCTGACGCTATTAAACAAAAATGGTTCATGGATTGGAAATTTCTTCAGGAGGTGTAGACATTTTTGCTGTATTGGAACCAGATCTTCCCCATCTTGACTATGCATTTGATCTTGGTCAACCACAGCACTTCCACCATTCCACTGCTAATATAATTGATTGCATTTTTTAATGACAAAGTGAACTTACGGCTGCTCTGAGACTTTCTCTTTCTCTTTGTCTTGCTGGGCGTCTCCTCCTCTTCCACTTCACTTTTGTTCTCTTTCTCCTTCTGATAGCCCGCAGGATACTGTGACATGAGTACATGGAGTATTTACACACAAATCAACCTATCCAGTGTCAAGAGAATTTAGAATGAGGGGATATTACCTGCATGACAAGACCAAGCTTCTTGATGCGCTCCTTGCCATCTCTAGTCCATGGTGCTGGCTCGTCGTCATCGCGCTTAAGAAGGTAGCGCCAAACCAAAAAGCCAGATTTGCCTTTGTCTGGCCAGTACTTGACTACCTACAGCCAAGTCAAAAAGCCAAAAGGAAAGCAGCTCGCTGAGGGAATTGCACATAAAATGCAGGTATGTTATGTAAATAAACACCTCTTACCTTGTAAATCCCATCATATCGGTTTCCTTCTTCAGGGGAGTATTTACTGTGTTTGCGACCCTTGCAGCTACGGACCACCCTGACTGGCTTGCCATCCTTCCAGTTCTTGGCCTGTGCACCATTCTTGTCATTGACTGGAACATTGCAGTTGAGAGCGAGGGCACTGCACAGGACAGGCGCAACAGTCGCAAAATGAATGGCGGCACGAAAATACAGGCTGATAAAGGCTCATTGTCATCCTACCGGTTCATGTGAGTAAGCGTCTGGTCACATGACTGCTCGGCAGTTCTTTTGTTCCCAGACAGATCTCGGCCTCCAGAACCCGTGTAAGTGAACTCATTTCCATCATCCTAGAACGAAACACAACCTCTAGAGTGAGTCTGCATGCGTTGCATGAAAAATTAGATCATAAATAACCATACCACATCATCTTCATAGCCTCCTGCTAAGACGAGAGAGTAGGCACCGTCGTTGCTCCTGCCATGTATGCCGGCTACATGTGGCCTGTGCACACCCGACTCGCTCACCTACAATTAACAATACGTGTCATTATTAGCCGCTGTAGCAAAAACACACGCTTAACTACCTCCATAAGTAGGGCCCTAGGATGAACGGAATCGGCCAATGACAACAGAATTTACTGTTAAACGTGGAAATTGACATCCTGTGAATGAAATGAGTCATTGTGAGGAGAAGGAAAGTTCGTTTGTGGAATTATATACCCTGCAGAATCTCATTACAAACACTAATGTTGAAATGATAAACGGCAGCGAAAGTTGGCGGGACCTCCTCTTAGCTTTGCTTCCGCTTCACACTCCGTGAATGGAAGCTAGCATGCTAGTGCGTTTGTGTGTGCGACTTTTCACCGTGGTGTGTTTTACCGCTTTAATGTAAAGAGTGTTTTTCTATGCCTGATGACCACATGCAGGTTCTGAGTGAAAAAAGATAACACTTATTTTTTGTACCTAGCTCGTAAGCCGTAAAGAGACTCACAGAACATTATTCTGGCCTTCAAAATAAGAGTACGTTTTGACACATGTCTAACTGCAAACAGAATAAGCGTGTCATTAAAATATCTTCCATATGCAGTTGGAGTTGCATGAGTGACTACATCTTCCTTCATCACAAGCACTACAGTTTGTTGAAGGCTTTCTAGCAATGTGTGCAGAGGCTGACATCCCATTAGAAAAGTTGCACCCATTTCTCAGTCAATGGGCCAAATTGCATCAGTAAATGGAAGTTCTTTTGCACTTATTTAACGCACCTTTTATTCGCCAACCCCAAAATCACACACAACGCTGGTAAAGAAACTAAGTAAAATGTAAAAAAAACAAAAGGGATTTCATAGAGCCCTACATAAGGACTGACTTTAATGAGAACTGTACTGCTTAAATATATGGACTAACCTGCACTCTGAACTTCCATAGGGAGCCAACGGGGACACCAGGGATCGGGCCATAATGGTTAGATGGGACAATGGTGCACTGCTTTGTTCGACCCACACATGCCATTCCCTGAGGGGAGGATACAGTCATATACCCTGATCTAAAGACAGACTGTATAGAACATAAAAGCGATTCACTCGAAAGCCAAATGTCTATAAACGCAATCACCTTGCCCCAGTCCCTCTGGCTTGAAGAGCTGGCTGAAGCCATCTTGGCTTTCTTCTTACTCTCTTTCAGCTTCTCTCCAGCGAGCACAACCTCATTTGTGTCAATACGGCAACTTGGGCAATACCTGAGGTCAAGTTGAACACAGCATGTTTGACACAAAACGTCCAACAGGTTTCATCACCACTGAGCGTTGACTTGGACTCGCTGATTCCCTCACACGGTTTTGCAACGATCCAAACGATCAATTAGGAAATCATGCTGATTAGCGGTTGAATACAGCCCGTTAGTCAATCAATATGCATATTTAAGCAAGGGTTACATATTAGCCTAAAATAAATAAGCATAAAAATGGCTAAATAAAGTAAAATACAAATGTAAGGCGTTGAGAAGATTCATTGAAAAAGAGCTTGTCATACGTGGTATTCTACACTGCTGACTAGGTGTCCGTAATGTTACTCTAATGTTTGGTGAGACACACAAGCATCAGACTAGTAAACGAACCGCGGTCAATGAGGAATTACGGTACTCGTCTAAGGCTGTCTAGACACACGACAGCCAATCATACTGACCAGTCCTCATCCTCGGGGATGGTGGTGAGTGGAGGGTTCAGGCAGTATGTGTGATAGGCCATGTCACATTCGTCACACAGAAGTTGCTTGTCGGGATCCTGCTTAATGCCACAAATGTTACAGTTGCACCAGCGGCAGTTTTTATCGGGATCGTCCTTGCAGCGCTTGCACTCGGGTCCATTTGATCCTGGAAGATACGTTTGTTTTATTGCAATCCTTCTAGTTAGACAAGTTGAAAGGAATAAATGTCTACCTGAATAGGCATCTGACAAAATGCACTGCTGACAAGCAGGAGAAAATTCAAGCACCAACTCTAAAATCTACATTGCAGTAAATGGTGGACTGAAGGATGCCCAAGTAATCAAGGAACTGGTCAAATATTAGCGCGGGCATCATCAAGCACAAGAAAAATCAAAGATTACACAAAGACTTGATGCAGCTGAAGTCACCAACAAAACGAATCACATGGATTACACCAAGTTCAACAGTATTAATTGATTTATTAAACGTTATTAAACTGGTGCTTGTCAAATAGTAGGGGCACACAAGCGTCACAGGGAGGTGAAGGGGAATACTTCATATAAGGTTTCAAAGTTGCTCAAGCATTTCCTCCCATTTGCTTACTGCCATTTTAACATTACAACACTGGCCTGTCTTTTCACATGGAGAAATGAAAATTGTGTCAAATGTACAGTGTGAAGGTTTAGTAGTGATTGCTATGGAGAAAGGTAAGGATAAAATAAGCTTTGCTTCTTCATTCAGACATTGTGCAAATAAAATGTGATGTTCCTCAATGTATGGATGTCTAAAACAAATACCATACTGTCTCTAAATGTAAAACGTTCAAACTGCAACAGAAGTGAGTCTTACTTTTCAAAGGGCTCTCAGATCCGACAGGAGTATCATTTGCACACCCAGGCTCTTGGATTTTGTAGATTTCAGTCACAAACATAATGCGGCAGTCATTGAGAGAATCACCTGCATCTCTGCAAACAAGGAAAGCAATGAAATTGTAATCACGCACTTAACGTGACCCATAACACCCCTCACAACAACAATATAGAATAGTACTCTGTATGAATCAGGGACATTCTGATCCCATCTTCAGGATTGTATCGGCTGCTGTATCAGCTGTATTTTGAAGATGGGAAAAGTCCATCTTCCGCCATGAGCTCGGGCCAATCCGGTCGCCATGATTCTGGGCCACACTGCAACGTTGTAGGTGCGGTAAATACACCTGAAAGCTGGTTGTCACTCCACTGCCGCCACCCGGATGAAGGGGAACGCGCAACACCACCTTGCATGTCCGTGGGGTATCGTGATTACGTAAGCTCCATGTTGGACGCTGTATATAATTGTCTCGCGGCTACAGCGGTTGACTTCCCTCACTATGCCCGGACTCCACTGTCACGGTGCAGGGAGCGCACACGAGAAGTACTGCTCTAACAGCTGGTTGTTCTAAATCACAGCACAAATGGATGTGTAACCATGTCACATGATTAGTCCTACCCTAAAAGTATTGTAATAATTCCACCTCAGGATGGCTGTAATTCAGTTGGCCGTTTACTTGCATGTCAACACAGAACCCTCACAGTCCAGACGTTCCACTTCCTAGTTTTCTATTTAAACGCACTTTATTCCAAACGCTTGCTCTAACCAGCACGGTGAACAACACTGCCCTCTACAGCCCACACACTAAACAGCAGCCTGGATCAACCCAATAGACTTTATCAAACCTACCCTAAAAGAATCTTGGCATAAATCTCTCGCACGGTGCGCGTCTCCCTTTTCCTCTGGATCTCCGCATCATACCAGTAGCCACGCTCCTTGGGATCGTCCGGGTTGTAGTTGAGCATCACGATCATGCCAGGCTCCAACTGGTGCCACTGGAACACAGTGCGAGCCCTTGGACGAACATCCTTGGCCAGAAGCTGAATCACTCCGTTCTCTGGGTAGCTGCAATGGCAAAGGTGATGTCACTTTAGGTATTGTACCGTTTGTCATCCACGTTTGAATGCTGAGGACCCATTAAGAGTGCTACCCTGCCACGTACTGTAAAACTCCTGCAAGATATGACAACACTATGATGAGGATTATCAGGCGTAATAACAGCGGCTTACTCTTCATATTTAACGTGATACAGTATCTCCTCCTCTGCGGCCTCTCCCTCAGCATCATCTCCTTTGGGGGTCTTGCTGGACTTGGTGACATTTACAATCTGGGCCTCAAACCACGCCCCCATATTCAAGTCTCTTGCGTCCACCATTTCATTGACCTTAGTGAAAAGCAAAAATATGTAAGAGAAAAGGTTTAAACTAGCAAACATGTCGTCGTGTTGTGATTAGGGATAGCTAAGATTAGCAGTTTGAAGCACTGGAGTGCCAGAGAACCGGTAAGCAATAGCTAGGCCTGTTCACACAGAAATGATACACATCTAGGAAAACAACTTCAGCTTGTTCTTGAACATACGTCGAAAATCCGTAACGCATTTTACAGCAGAGAGCGCCTGTTGGCCAGAAGATCGTGTGCACCTTATGCGTCTCTCATCATAAATGCTTCTTCGTCCACTAAATGCACTGCTGTGGCACAAGACGACAAGTAGAACATGTCGGCGTTGATCAAACTCTCTTTCACAAACATTCAGCAAATTAGCGCCATATTTCGTGATTAATAGGGCTCCTACGCAATAGATACCGGTTTCAAAAAAGCGAGGAGTCCAGGGAAGAGACTTCTGGCAACTCTGACATGACAGCCAGTATGGATCTTCTCAACGAGCAGCGGGTGCTGCAGGGGTGCCCTCCCTGGTTTTGATTCATACATACATTCATCCCTTGCCATATCGTGGTTCTAATTTCACAGTTTCACTCACCATTTTTGAAGCATGAATAATAAATTATGCAGTTTAGTGGGTGAATATGAATACATGATTAAGATAAATAGTAATACTAACACTACGTATTCCCCCCCCTCAAAGTAAGCATGGGCAAGCATAAAAATGGCTAAAATACATGAATGTGAGTGTGAATGTTTCTATGTCTGCCCTGCAATTGACTGGCAACCAGTCCAGGGTGTACCCAGCCTCCCGCCCCAAGTCAGCTGGGATAGACTTCAGCATACCCGCGACCCTAATGAGGATAAGCGGCATAGAAAATGGATGGATGGAACTGTAAAATTGTAAATGTAGTTTTCCAAATTGGTTACTAGATGTCAGTAATTGTCCGGTGAGAACCAGGACTTGATGGCCGTAAAAACAGGTTTAAATAGATTCACAGTGATAATAATGATAGCGTAATAAAAAGACCAATTAAGCGCAATGAATCTGGAATTGCTGTATTACGTCTAATCATTGCCAAAGAGTATAGCATAAATAGAACAGATTGAAATGCAAGCTTCAAAATATACCTTGTAATATCCAAAGCCAGGATCAGAGAGCTCTGGGGTGTTTGTTTGGGCAGAGGTGCTGGCGGTCTGAACCTCCATCTCACCATGAGTTGAGCTCTTATCAGACTCGCTCTGTGTTGAGCCGCAGCCAGAATCAGAGTCCGAGAGCTCAGCTTCTTTGTCCTTGTTTTTGGCAACCTCTGCAGGGGGTGCGTTCTGTCTAATAAGCAGCTGCACTATGTCATTAAGGCCCACGTTATAGTCAAAGATGGTGTGTCCGTCCTCCATCTGATGAGAAGAAGAAATAAGAACGTGGTAAGCAGACTCTCAGAGCCTTTATCATCTACAAACATTGAAAAAAATGTTTAGTCTTCCGTACCTGCTTGCCACGGTAGAACAGCCTCTGCCTCTCAGGCTCCACCTTGAAGAGTTCCGAGATCTTCAGACGCAGCTCGTTCACCTTGGTGAGTTTGGATAAGGCGTCCACCCGGTGGGTTTCTTTCCCATCCATTGTGCGCACTTGAATCCACATTGCAGCCGCCCTGTGTGTGACATCAACTCAAAAGACGTCGCGGCGTACTTTCACTTTGATACATGTCATATTTGCATTAGATGTGTAGGTGTGGTGGCGCATCAACATCCAAACAAACCCAGAAATCCTGCAAATACCAAAGACACACACAAACCTGTAAAACAATGGCATGAGAGAAACGGAGCAAAACGGTACCTTGGTAGCCATACCCGGAATGGAAAGGTGCATTTATAGAGCAACCGATTTATGTTGTTATCTGGCAGATTAGTGAGCTTCAGTTTTGTTCTGCCAACTTGCAGCTTTTCTCTCATGCGGTTGTTTTTGGAGTTTGCAGCATTTCCCTTTGGCATTTGTGCCTTTGCCGCATTTCTTTGACAGCGCTTGTGGTTTTGGATCATTTGTCGGCCACTGTACGCGTGTACACTGCATGGCAAAAGTTGTGCACTATGCGAGTTCTGAATGTATACCCCCACGAATTAGGTTACATTGTGATGCCTTTCGTCATACTCCAGCATCTTTTCTCTCGCACGCTGACTGGACGTAGTATTGTGACGCTATGAGGGAGAAGGGACTGTGTTCATTTGTGAGTGTCAGCAAGGGCGGGAGAAGCTCATGTAAATACAGTGCGGGGAACTGCCACAAGCCACGCCCAGTTCTTTTAAAACCAAGCACATCCGGACGCGAGGGAGCGCTAGCAAACGAGGAAACATACACACAATATGAACGCATGCATACGTATGAGCACACGGCAAGGAGAGCCTGCGCAGTCTGCGGCATGCACGCGCCCGCTCGTGCTCGAATGGGACACTCCACCACGAGAGGACGAAAAACAAGAACACAAAAAAAAAAAAAGACTTGAAAGACATTTGACAAAGTACCGAGGGAACGCCAAGCGCGTCACATTTAAGACCTCCGAGTGGCGAGTCCGGCAGACGGGAATGAGTGGCGTTCGTCACCGTCACGGGCGACCCAAACAAGGTTCCGTCCCATTCATTACAAGGCACGCCAATAACGCCAAACCTCGCTACCCCCCTGCCCCGATGCCAATTCGAGGGCTGGAGTTTGTCCCCTCCTCAGACGGCAGAGTTTGTAGTCTGTCTGCCCGGGCGAGTCTTTGTGGCAAGCACGCCAGTAAACGAGGCATGACAACTTAGCTAGGAACTGGCTGTAAACGTAAGGAGAATAAAATAATAAGACTGTACCTGTTTGTTCGTCCAAGTGGGGGGCGGGGGGGAAACGGAATTTAACGGCCTGGTTCGTTTAAACCCAGTAACTTCTCAACAGCTCAAGCAAGCCCGACTCGGATGGCTGTTGGCTTCTTTTCAATGAATAGTTCTTCAAGACTTTTTCATATCCCACCCGATTTCATCACACCGCTTCGCCATTGGCTGGTCTTGTCCCAGTAGCCGCACTTAATTGGCTGGGAGCGCCGTCAATCTGCATTTTTAATGGCGCTCACTTTGAGCGCGCGAAACGACATTCTCGTGGGCACAGATCACTTCCAACGAGTCATCGCGAGATTATGAAGTGGCCTAAGTCTCGAGCCCAAATGGTTGCCCTACGCAAACATTTTGGCGTGGACGTGATGGCACTTTTCTTGGCATCAGAACTTTATTTGCACACCTAAACGCACCTCTTTATGTAATTACATAATTATATACATATATATACACACACACAGTATACTGTATAATGTCTACATTTCTTCCAAGTATTGGATAATCAAATTTATAGAGCTCATAAGTAAAACATGAATAAGGGTCACAGTACTTCATAAAATCTGGAAAACGATCAAAACGTTGTAGGCATTCCGGTGAGCATATGAACAGCAAATATTTCCTGGGCTGTTGATTGGTCTCTGAGCTAAATAAAACTCCTGAAATCAAATAACTTTAGCGCCATATTCTAATTGACTGAGGTGCCCCAGTATGGACGTATAGCTTTGACTACAGTTAAATAATGGCATCTCTGTCCATGTATAATCAAATACAATTAAAAAAGGCCCATGCATGTGTCACAGGAAACATTTGCATGGACTACCACAGCCATCATTTCACAAAGTATTGCTTGTGTTCAATGTAATGCATTTCAGCATTAAAACCATTTTAGACTTTATTACATATTTATAACACAATCCCCAAAATAAAATACGTACAAATCTCTGATGTGTCTTTTTTTTTTTTTACATTTTTGGGCAGTTTGAGTGGAGGAAATGAAGGAATAAGGAGCTGCCCTTCCTGTTTTCCTGACCTCCCGTGTACATGAAACTGCTTTGTATGCATGCAAGTCAACCTGGACAGAACCAAACGTGCATATTGCATGAGAATTCTCAAAATGAAGAGTGAGTTTCGAGCAAACAAATCAACCGTATGGCATCTGTGATGAGGTGGGGCCCGCTGGACAGAGCGGCCTAGGAGGACCAGAGCAGCACTCTGAGCTCAGGGAGGACGACAGGAAGTGGACACGGCAGGCCAAGTCATCCAGGAAGTCTTTCTGTATCTTGCTAATTGCTTGAGAGAGCACATCAGGCAGCGAGTGCATATTGAGAAGCAAGAAGTCCAGTTTATTCTCCAGGGCCACAATCCTCCTGTCCAGATCCTCGCTCCGATGTTGCAAATCTGACACCAGGTCGTACATCATGTTCTGCGTCTGTAGAGCAACATGGCGAGACGTTAGCCTTCTCTGGGCAAGGAGCCACATTTTTGTACATGAAAGATGCTAAAAGCGATCCAAAGTAGGTGAGTATTTACAGTATGCTAACTCACGAGCAAAACCTCCACATCATAGCTTTGAGTTAGACTGTAATGACAAATCAAATAAGTGTCACATCTAATATATATATATATATATATACACATACACACACATATATATATATATATATATATACACATACACACACATATATATATATATATATATATACACATACACACACACATATATATATATATATATATATACATACATACACACACACAGAAACAGCAAAGCATGCCCACTTGGGTTTTTTTTTTTTTTTTAATATAGTTTTTTATTTGGTAAAAATATATTTTTATTGCATATTACGTTTCTCATTTTTGTGGTTGCATTTTATTTCTACAATGCAAATCTCAATGACACTCTTACTTCCAGTTTAGGAAATGTAAATGTTTTGTTTTACGGTTAAAATGTTGCTAACCTTTTCCGCTTGCAAAATATTATTTGGGGATTTTATTGCAGTTCTTTATGATCCCACTGCCGCAAATAAAGAGGTTATTGCAAACGTTGACCTGAAATTGCTACCAGGAGGGTTTGAGGAGGGCGGAGCGAGACATTGTCATGGGCATGTCAATTACTCGCGTGTTTTTGCATTTGCTGGTGGCAAAAAACTGCGTATTGTACATACCTTTGCAAGATCAGCAATGGTATTGGCCTGGTCAGATAGTTTCCTTTGCTCCATTTTCACTTTTCGCAGTCTTAAACATAAAAAAATAATGCATTGTTAACTTCCATTCTTGTCACTTCAAGGGATAGTTGGGATTTTTGGACATGAAGTTGTATGACATCCCCATCAGAGTAGTTCATCTACGCTGACTTAACCCCCAATTGGTCCAGCAAGTCCAATTCTGGTCAGATTTCTGTGAAGAAGAACTTCCGGTCAGCTGCTGTGACACCAGCGTAGCCGCCATCTTCCTGGTTTGATGATTTCTGGAGGGGTGTTTGTCATGCAAATGTATGATTCTTTTCAATGCATATTGTTTTGAGAAGTCACTGACCGGATCTACGTTCTGCATCACCAGAACTGGACTCACAGGACCAGTTGGGGGGTACGACAGTGTTGATGTACTACACTAATGATGGGGATGTCATACAACGCCTATAAAACTATGCCTTTGAGACAAAGCATTGTAGCTCAGAACTAACAAGGCATATTTAAGAACCGTTCAGCAGCAGCAAGCTTATTAAAAATCCCAACATGACCAACGCTTACGTACTGGTGGATGGCTTGCAGGAATTTACGCTGATGGTGGCGCACTCTTGCACCATCGACTTTCTTCACCAGCTTGGTGTGCTTGTAGATCAGCCACGTCTCCCTCAACACGTTGGCTGCTGTGTTTTTTATCTGAGGGCGAGAATTCATCCTTTGACCTTCAGCACCGGGGATCTTTTGTCTCAGGAATTTGAAGATGAAAAAAAGCACAGAAACCACAGCAGACCTTTTTATAGAGCTGAGTATCCATCATGAAGTTATGGACGTGCTTCTCAGCTCTGGTGAGCTCGGACTTCCTTGCAACCACGGCGACCACCAACGCTGTGCAGCCCGCTCCCTGAGGACCGGAGCGGTAATTACACCAGGCTCTGCGACAAGGTGGGTAGGATTCCATATACGCCACCTTTTATTGTTTATCGCATCGTAATAGAAGGGCACCCTTTATGTGTAAGGGTGTCCACACCACTCAGGCACAAATGAAAGGATGCGACTTCGCCAGTAAAGCCACACGTGAAGATTTTCCATATTTCATCTCATCTTTGTCACAAAGCAGCACAAGCCTTTTATCCGTGTGAACTTTACTCGCTTTGCCATGTTTGCTGTGCTTCTATTTCCGCTTTCTTCTCCAATAACCTTCATGCCCGGGGGGTACGGAACTGGCAAAATTCAAAACAACCAAACCCCTTCACGCATCCACAAAAATCAGCACGAGGATCCTCGTAAAACAAACCTCAAACCTTCTGGGATGGCACTGATGTCCTTAACTGCAGGTACTCAAGGCTGCAATATCGGACGTGACGGGACACACTATGAATGTTTGTGTTCGGCTGTGCAACCAAACACCACAGATAGATTTCAGTCCTATGAGAAACACTGTAAGGCAACATTTCTTCCTGAGAAATGCCTGAAAGAGACAGATAATCTTATATTTGGGTCTAAAAACGCATGCATGCAAACTAACAGGTGGCAGCAAACAACATCTCAAGGGAATCAAAGCTTTTCTTCCTGTCGCTCGCATACACCAGCTAAGAAACTAAGGTGTCGAGCAGCTAAGAAAGGAAAAGATCAAAACATTTTTAAGGCTGTGACTGCACTGATTTTTCACCTATCAATGTGTTTTTCTGGAAGAATAAATCCTACCATGATTCCCGTTAGCAGGCAAACTCCCTTTCCACAATACGTGTGAGGCACCATGTCGCCATAGCCGATGGACAGGAAGGTGATGGAGATCAGCCACATGGCTCCAAGAAAAGTGCTGCTCACCTCCTGTGCATCGTGGTACCTTCGGGAAGACACCGCCACCGTGTCAGCAGCACAGCACGGAAGAAGCCACGCACAACGTGGAGGAAAGCTTCCCGGACATATTCATTTATTGGCATTGTCATGCGTGTCAAAGGCAACATCTTTGTAAATGGCCCGCCGAGTAATGCGGGGCAAAAAGACACGTCATGTTTGGAATCCTTTTCTACATTATGTTTTAAAATATTTCATTGTTAATATTTACTTTAATGAATTCAATGATTGTAAAAATATATCAAAGAACGTCAAAAAATAAAAAATAAATCTCATCATCCAATGTGACCATATCATGAGGTGGTTATATTATATTTAAATGCTTTCACGGATACAGGCGGCCTTGGGACGCCTAACTGATGTCATAAATTCAACTCATTGAAGGCACAAACACAAATTCTGAATCACAAATGTTGAAGTAAAAAGTATGAATAGGTATCCGTATTGGTATTGTATTTGCTTGCTATGAAATCTGCAGCATTGTGGAGGGACTGCGTGTAGTGCTGATACCTCTCGCATATGCGCACGGTCCACGCTGCGATGATCCAGCAGGACACACTGAAGACCAGCAGCACAGTGCCAGGGCAGATGGTCATCAGAGTCTTCATGACAAAGCGGGTGTCAAAACTAATCTTGTTGAGCGCCCCGATGCTGCGAGACGAAGCGTCGGTGAAGAGCTTGCTGTGGAGCAGCATGACCCGGCCAATCAGGTAGAGGCGCAAGAACATGGGGATGGACAGGATGATGTCCACGTCGGCGTCGGCTTCCGACGTGGTGGAGCTGAAGGCCAGTCGAGCGGTCCACCTGAACACGTACTGGCCCGGGATGGGATGGATGGCGCACACGAGAAGCTCCAACGCGACAAAGAGAACTCGCTCAAAGGTCACGGCTATCCTCCAGTCATCTGCACTGTTGTCCACCATGAACAGCTGAAGGAGGACAAACAAAGAGAATCTTTTTACACTGAAATGTCCTTTTTCATATTTTATCAATCAGATTTCTTTGAAGTCACTTTTTCTTAGCAGATCTTTGCGTGTGACAGGAAGAAAAGCTCAGACTTCCTGGGGTGGAGGTCTCTTTTAGTGACGTGTCACGTGTTGTGAACAAAAGGTCTTTATGAGCCTTCACTTTTTGTCCGTTAATGCCGCTTGTGATTGGTGAAATAGTGTGGTACTAAACAGCAGCAGAAAATGTCATGCATCACAGTTTTACACGCACGCCAACAAAAATCCATCAAAGCAACAAAAAATATCTGGAGAGGCATTTGGGAGCCAAAAGAGTTGGCTCCTTTTAGGGAGACAAAAGATTCTGACTCTTTTTAGGGAGTCGGGCCAAAAAAACTCGATCCCTTAAAGTACTCATGATAAAACGAACTGAAAAGTACTCACTTCACGACAAAATTCCCATCACTCATCTCATTTGATTTGCATGAATATAAGAAAAACACTCATATTTGTCTGAATTTTATTCTACATTTGTTCAAAAATATTCATTCACTCAACTTCTACGCCGCTTAATCCTCATTGGCGTCTCAAGGGGGAATGCTGGAGCCTATCCCAGCTGACTTTGGGCGATAGTACACCCTGGGGACGGTCAGACAGACAAGCACTTTAGCGTGGCCAACCTCCACACAGAGATGTCCAGCGGAGATTCAAACCCAAACCTTCCACATCTCCTGACTCTGCGGCCAACATGCTAACCGCTGGGTCACCGTGTGGCCTTCTTCAAAAATACGGGAATCATGACACATTACTTCCACAACTGAATCAATGGTCTGTATTTACTGTAATACGTGCGGAAAAATTGAAAAACAGCGCCACCTGGCAGGTCACGTGTGTGTTTGCCGTTTATAAAAGGGGACCTATTATTGGTTTTTCCTCTTTTTGGACCTATAAATCTTATATTCTCCATAATAAGGTTTGTGCATTTGGAAGTGAACTCTGAAAGCAGTTCTGGATGGTTCTGCACACTGTGTTTTGTTTTCAACACCGTTTGTTCAGCTGTGAGGGAAAGTGAATTTTGTTTAGCTTTCCTATAGAGGCAAGCATCAGGCAAAAGTGGTTGTAGTTGCTGATTATCGGGCCAGTAGAAAAAAAATTTGCTTATCTGTCGACGGCACGAGACTGTCTTGTGAACACGGGCCAATACAAAGCGGGACTATCCGCCAAACTGTTGCTGAAGTCCGGCGCCTTTCCAACGTTACTTGGTGGTGTTGAAGAGTCAGAAGAGCCAACTGTAAGTAAGAATTGATCAGTGTCCTAACTGTGTTTATTTTGTAAGAGTACAAGGAGGGGAGGAGGAGTCACCTGCATGCATGCAAATTACCACCTCACCCATGTCTGCTAATAGCTGACATGGGTCATAAGCTCACATCTTAAAAAGATAACTCGCGGTTTACTATCAACTCCTGCACTGCCAGAATTAGGAAGTGGGGATCGGCCGCTGTCCGCACGTCCTCGGGAGCATTTGGGAGTGTGACCAATCACAGCGGAGTGGTACCTGGAGGAGGGCCGGGGGTGGTTTGGGCGGGAGGCAGGAACCCAAAGAAACTGCAGGAAAAGATGGAGAGTCTGGAAGAGATGGAGTCTGGAAGATCTAGAAAGCTTTCTGTGTGTAGCTGCTCTATAGGAGTCCACAACCTACTACAAAATCCCCAAACCAGAATAATAAGTTCATTGTAAGACTAGGCTATGCTCACAATGTTGGATTTTCTGCTCATTTGTGACCTGTATCTGATTTTTTGTGCTGTCAGTGTGAACAGCACAATTCCTATTTTTGGAATGCAACTCAGGTCTCATCGGTGTGTGGACACAAATTAATGAATGTCATGTCTTGGATTCTTTATGCCCGGGCTTCCCAAACTTCTTTTGCATACGAGTGATGTTTTGTGCATGCATGTCACTTCCCAGACACTTAGCATCCACATAAGAACTTTAATAAGAATTTGTTTGCTAACGTGAACCACCACATACAAAATGGAGTTTTAAGCGGAAATCCGAACCGAGAATCCTACTCTGCAGTGCACGTACCTGTATTTCCCTGGCGTGGTACATTACAATGAGAGCCAGAAGAAGAGCGGTCGAAGCGCTGATGAGGCCTTTCAGCACACAGGAATACACAGAGTCCTGTCACGGCGTAGAGAAGCAAGAATGAAGGCAGTGTAGGAGTCCAACATGCGCCAAAGATGATTGAATACCTTGCTGTAAAGTCCTCTGGACAGTTCTGTCTCAATCACCATGACAACAATGCCGAACATCCCGCACACCAAGGCGTAGTCACTCAGCTGTTTGCGTTTGCCAAAGAGAGCTCTGCGCTGACCCAGTCTGAAGCTGATGTCCTTCTTCTGTGGCCCATTACCTTCCTCCTTGGCGGCAGCGTCGCTATTGGCCTTACTTGAATCCTCCCTGATGACTTTGGAGAAGGCGTCCTCCAGAAGGGCGCTGTGAAGAAGCTG
Source organism: Oostethus manadensis (assembly GCA_024372805.1). Taxonomy (NCBI): domain Eukaryota; kingdom Metazoa; phylum Chordata; class Actinopteri; order Syngnathiformes; family Syngnathidae; genus Oostethus; species Oostethus manadensis. The sequence continues at coordinate 310,682 of QODF01000072.1, read as the reverse complement.
CTGGCCTGACTGGAGTTCCGTCGAACCGGATCTTAAAGTGTCACGGCAGGCCTCCGATCCCACGGCATCCCCGTTGCCCAGGACACCGCTTCCTGTGACTTCGGGCTTAGCAGAACAGTGTTCGGATCGGCTGAGAGTGCTTGTCTGCAAAAGAAAAGTTCCAAGATCCAACAGATCCAACAGAATCCATTTCCATACAAAACAATGCATATGTATGACGACTTCAAAGGGATAAGAGAACATTTACGGATACTTTTAGGCCTTCAACATCACCTCGAGTTATTGCTGGATTTCAAGTGCTTCTCACTTTAATAACCCGAAACGGAGCCAAAGAAAGCTGCAAGTGCCAGCATTTTGATAATGGTAGTGAGAAATAACTCATGTCAAAACAGGAAGGTGGTGAGGGCTGATTCGGTCTTGGGAACAGATTTGCATGTAGATGGGTTGTATGCGTCGAAGACGGTATTTGCGTTAACATTTTTCATGGTAGACAAGAAGTAGCAGGCTAAGGATGCAAACAGGACATTATGTAAGTGGAATAGTATGAAAGAAGAGCGACGTTTGTATGTGAACCAGAAACCCGCGGCAAACTTTGACCAGCCCTCTCCCCAAATTCTTTTATACTAACAGCAGTGAAAGGAGTCTCCAGCTGACGGTTTCATTCAGACAGGAGTTGGAATGGCAGCGCTGGGGAACGCCATTAGCTGACTGTTTACATTTCTTTGATGATGGGAAACCTTGAAGTGTGCCAAAAAAGAAGTCACACCTTTGTATGCATGTTACACGCTCCTGTACCTGAGTTGTCTGCGCTTCGGTCGCCTCCGCCGCTAAGCCAAGTGACGGGTGACAGTGACGGGTGTACAAGGACTGGCCCGCGTCGTTAGTGGCTGGGGTAGAAGATCTCTTGACAGGTGCCCTCCCGGTCGGGCGGTTGGAGGACAGATGGCGGCATTTAAAAACGAGGGCGTGGTCTCTGTGTGACCTCCAGGTTTCTTCGCCGCTGACAGAGTAACACGCGTGTTGCTGGGTCTTCTCTGTCCAGTTGGGCTGCCTGATGATGGCGGGCTGAGAGTACTGAAAGAGTTTCTCTGGACATTGGCTGGTGGACAGCGGGATGTTGAACAAGTTGGATTTGGTGTCTTTGAGATGATTGAAAGATTGTGAAAGTGTCTGCTGAGCTTCTTGAGGAATTAAGCTAGCATGGGAACACTTCTGGGCGGCTTTCACAGCATCTTTCTGATTGGTTTCATGGGGGGAAACTGGACTGCTTGCCGAACTGGGTGGAAATGAAAGGGTTTTTTTGTGTGAGCGATAGCTTCGGACTGACGTGTGAGTCGACTGTGGTTGAAGGTTGGACGCCCTGGAGTGTTGTTGCAGTGCATCGGGACAGGAACACGCACACGAGTCGTCGTGGTTTGGACGTCCCATCGTGCTATTTGACGGATCACCTCCTTCGTTGCTAACCGGGCCACAAAGCAGCAGCCAGTCCTGATCACTCAGCTGTGATAGGCTCATGTTTTCATTCTGCAGCTGTGACATCATCTCGCCACACACCTGTGAGGATGGAATGACGCCATTGGACGCTTCATGGGGCGCAGAAGGAGGGCAGCACAGACTGGTCTCCTGTGCCGGTGAAGTCGCTTCCCTTTCTGGGGATTGTTCATGCATCCCCTCCGGACTTTTGGTCGGGGGTGAGCGACCTCTTGAAAAGCCACCTTCATGGTCACCATCACGAAACACCTGACCCGTGCTGTCCAGGCGGCGGGTGGCATTGGTGGGTTTCACCAAAATCAACCTCATGGCACCCCGCACAGCTGAAACACAAAAGCACTTGCTCTGGTACTTTTTACCCCAATTACCTCTCATTGTTTGACAATACAGTACTTTTACTTCTTACCTGTACTTGTTTGATTGTAAAGTTACTTTCTACCGCTACCTGTAACTTAATTCATTCATTCATTCATTTTCTGTACCACTTATCCTCATTAGGGTCACGGGGATGCTGGAGCCTGTCCTAGCTAAATTTGGGCGAGAGGCGGGGTACGCCCTGGACTGGTCGCCAGTCAATCGCAGGGCACATATAGACAAACAAACATTCACACTCACATTCATACCTATGGACAATTTAGAGTCACCAATTAACCTAACATGCATGTTTTTGGAATGTGGGAGGAAACCGGTGTACCCGGAGAAAACCCACACACGCACGGGGAGAACATGCAAACTCCACACAGAGATGCCCAACGGAGATTTGAACCCAGGTCTTCCAGATCTCCTGACTGTGTGGCCAATGTGCTAACCACTCAGCCACCGTGCGGCCTGTAACTTAATTTTACTTGTTTAATTATATAGTACTTTAACTTTTTATTCTTTACCTGTAACTTCACTTTACTTGTTTGATTCTAAAGTACTTTTACTTCTTACCTTCACAGTAACTTGACTTGTTTGATTAAAAAGTACTTTTACTTCTTACCTTTTGTTCTTACCTTGAGTTTGTTCCCATTTTCATCTGTGACAGCAACTGACCGAAAAGTCGTGCTCATAGCCTCACCAAGGCCGCGTGCCGCTTCGGGAGTCCCGCTAGCCATCCACGCTTGATAGGACTCCTTCAGCTTGACAGCAGCCCTAACCCCCGGTGTCCACCATCGGGTTCGGGTCTGGCCGCTACGGCTGGCACCGACCACCTTGCGGCTGCAACTACGACTGGCTGCTTCAGCAATGGAGGCACGGAATACGGGCCATTCGGGCTCAATATCCCTGTCCTCCCTCGAGATGCAGGCGAAGCTCTGCCAGAGATGAGAGTTGAAGACTCAACGAACGGGAGACTCTGCCAGATGTTCCCAGCACACCCTCACTACGCGTTTGGGTCTACCAGGTCTGTCTGGCATCCTTCCCCGCCATCTAATCCAACTCATCACCAGGTGGTGGTCATTTGACACCTCAGCCCCTCTCTTCACCCGTGTGTCCAGAACATGCGGACGCAGGTCTGATGATACGACCACAAAGTCGATCATAGACCTGCGACCTAGGGTGTCCTGGTGCCAAGTGCACTTATGGACATCCTTATGTTCGTACATGGTGTTTGTTACAGACAAACCGTGGTTCGCACAGAAGTCCAGCAACAACACACCACACGGGTTCAGATCAGGGGTCCGTTCCTCCCAACCACGCCCCTTCAAGTCACACTGTCAATGCTCACATGGGCTCCCGTGTTCCTTCTTTGAGCTGGGCCTGACCAGGCCACACGGGTGAAGGCCTGGCCACCAGGCGCTCGCCTGTGAGCCTGGCCTGGCTCCAGGGTGATGCTCCGGTGTCCCACGTCCGGGCGAGGTGCGGTCAACCTAATGAGTTTCTTCATTAGGATCTTCTGAATCACTCTTAGTCTGGGCCGTCACCTAGAACCTGTTTGCCTTGGGAGACCCTACCAGGAGCAAAAAGCCCACGACAACCTAGCTCTTAGGATCACTCGGGCACTCAAACCCCTTCAACACGATAAGGTGGTGATTCACGGAGGAGTAGTGACAGAGGACTGTTTACCAATCGATCTACGTTCCCACCCTCACTTATGGTCATGAGTTATGGGTCATGACCGAAACAACGAGATGGCGGAAACAAGTGGCAGAAATGAGTTTCCTCCGTAGGGTGGCTGGACTCACCCTAAGAGATAGGGTGAGGAGCTCGGCCATTCGGGAGGAGCTCAGAGTAGAGCCGCTTCTCCTTCACATCGAGAGGAGTTGAGGTGGCTCGGGCATCTCGTCCGGAGGCCTCCCGGGCGCCTCCCTGGTGAAGAGTTTTCGGCATGCCCAGCCAGGAGAAGGCCCCCGGGAAGATCTAGGACACGCTGGAGGTACTATGTCTCACAGCTGGCCTGGGAACGCCTTGGTGTCCTCCCGGTGGAGCTGGAAGAGGTCGCTGGGGACCGGGAAGTCTGGACTTCTCTACTGAGACTGCTGCCCCCGCGACTCGGACCCGAATAAGCGGAATAAAATGGAATGGAATGGAATACTTTTCACTATTACTAGTAAGTAGGCGTGTTAGATATTATCGGCATAAAGATGTAATATTGGTAAATAAATATGCAATAAACAGTTTTAGTATTACCCAAAAAATAAAATATCAATTAGATTTTTCTAACATATGTCATATTACACTATTTTTTATTTTAGTTTATTATTACCACTATTAGATCATGTCCCTCATGTAGAGGGTTGTGTCAGGAAGGGCATCCGGCGTAAAACTTTTGCCAAATCAAACAGAAGAAAATGATTTGCTGTGGCGACCTCTGATGGAATCAGCCAAAAGGAAAAGAAGATGGAAATCAGATTTTTCCCTTATAATGTAACCCCATCCATCCGTTTTCTTCCGCTCCTCTGAGGTCGGATTGGGGGGGGCGGCAGCCTATGCAGTGAAGCTCAGGCTTCTCTCTCCCTGGCTATTTGGTACAGCTCCTCCTGGTGGATCCTGATGCGTTCCCAGGCCAGTTGAGAGACATAATCTTCTACTGGTCGGGCGTCCGGGAGGCATCCGGACCAGATGCCCGAGCCACCTCATCTGGCTCCTCTCGTGGGTAAATGTCTTCTTGACTGTGTCCATAATATTACAACTTATTTCTCCAACCTAAAAGCTTTTTTTGTTGTTTTTAAAGTAACATTTTGTCTTTGATATTTCAACTCTATGCTATTAATGTTTTCCTTTTTGTCTTAATATTTTGGCTGTACTGTAAACGTTTGTCTTGCAATAATGACTTTATTATTAATTTAATTTAATAATTTATTCTCATAAAATTATTGTTTTCTATTGTTGCTGTTTTTCGCCCCGTTCTCTTGTTCTGTTCTATTCTCAGAATGTGCCATTTCCCCAGGCCTCAGTTTGGGCATCCCTAAGATAAAGCTAAGATGTATTGCGTCCTGGCTAAATTTTGTTGAAGGGAATTTACACACCAAAGGTCTGAGAAACATCATGGATTTGTTTTCAGTGCGTATTTGAAGAATTTTAAAGTGTAACACCGGAGGCCATTTTCCGCTTTCCGATCCATTTTTTTTAAGTGGCCAGTGGCAGAAATTTAAAATAGATACACAAGCAACCTATTCATATTTATCAAATATTATATATATCAAAGAAAACTATACATTTATTTCAAAAGGGTTATCATCAATCACCTTTGGCAGAATGTAAAAAAAACAAAACACTTTCCTGTAAAAGACCAAATAATAAAAATAGACCTTGACATATACATTTACAAACACGGCGATTTTTGATGACAACATTTGCGGCGCAGGTCATCTCTACAATCATGTCATGGTACGAGAAAAAGGTAAAGAAAAATAAATAAATATTAAGAGAAACAAACTAAACAGAGTTCTAATATTGTGACCTCGATATGAGAAACGTATTTACAAAAAAATAAGATGAAATAAACTGTAAAAATGTCTGCGAGAATCAAGTCGTGTGTAAAAATGGTATTTGTCTTAAGAAAAGAAAATAACGGCAAAAGGAGTGTAATGACTTCCTACTACATCTGTCATCAACATTTTCAGCAACAGACTCTTATTTGAGTCGTTTAGGCACACGCTGTGTGAAAACCGGATCATGTTTGTACACGAAACGCAGAAATCCAAGAAGGCTGACATAATAATTCCATTTTATTCCAAAGGAAATTGTCTGAGCAACAAGTAGCAAAGAAAATGGTTTGATTGGTGCTGTAAAGTGAATTTTTATGCTTCCATTTTCAAAGCCCACAACCCTCCAAAATCAAATGCACATGTGATTCTTACCTTCTATTTGTTCCTTTTCTCCAGAGTTGTGGAAGGTTCCGGCTTGGAGGAGCTGCAGGAGCAGAGTGTCAAGAAGAGGCGAGGGAGTGGGTGCTTTCTCCTCTCGTGCGCACACTTGATGAAAGGTACTTTGGAGACGCTTTCCTTTGAAAGTATTCATTAGAATTCAGTCTGAAGAAAAGGCCCGCTAAGGGGATGCCATGCAAATAGGTGGCGGGGGGGGGGGGCAAACAGCAGCGGGTAACATCAGACGGGACGGATACCAGTCGGGACTGGATCAACTGATCACCACAGAGGATCTGCTCGCCTTCAATGCAAAATGGCAAATAAAAGATCACTTGGACTTGTCATTGATGCTTGGTGGTTCAAAGGCCTTTGCTGTCTCTTATCTGCTCCGACACAAGAGCCCGGCGGGACACTGAGTCCGATATTAAATCAGCTCGGGAATCAATCAGTGCAGTGATACGCAGAGAAGCAGCAGTATGTAAGCACAGATACACTTCAACTGGAACGCAAGGACCATCATGCCAAACAACATTTAGCACAAGCCCACAATTCTGTCACCCAATTCCGTTTTTCACTTGGTTTGGATAGAGGAGCCATGCCAGGTGCCAGCGCTTTGAATTCAACAAATAACTCACGGCAAAACAGGAAGGGGGTGTCAAACGGTGATTGTGTCTCTGCCAAAATGTCATCATGAAGGTAAACATAAATGAACTTTTGTGCCTTTCCCTCGTCATTGGCAATTGTTTTATGCTAGAACTGAAAACTACAAAAACAGGTTTTGTGCGGTTACCGTGTTAGTTGGCATACATGACATCAAAGACAGACTTCCTGGTCCCATGTATCATCAGCAAGCTGAGATAAAACACACGCACTAACTTGTACGCTAACTTTTGGTGTATATTTTCAAGCCAATTGAGGTTCTACTGTAAATACTGTACACGCTGAATGACACAAAAAATTCTAATATCTCAAATTCACTGGGAAGAAATTTTGCTTACATTTGTGCACTTCTTTCGACTTGAAATACGCCACATAATATGACTTGCTAGAATACCCTAAATAAGAGAAACTGCAGTTTTGGCATTCCCATTTCATTGCTCCGTTGGAAGATTATTTGGGATGAGCAAACGGCTCAAACATATATTAATGGAAAATGTAGAATTGTTTAATCGTGATGTATTTTTATTTGATTATTTAGACTTTGTATTTTCTTTGTCACTATGGCTGTCAGTCATTCCAACACAGGGGTGGCCAAAGTGTGGCCCTGGGGCACTTTCTAACCCGCGGCACATTCTAAAAATATCATATAACCAAAAAAAAATCCCATCACGGATTGTCCGTAAGGAACGCCAAGTCTGAAGAGGGGGAGGCCGTGGGGATGGTGTGCTGCTGACCTCCAACCAAAATGTTTGGATCGGTGGGAGGAACATTTTGAAGACCTCCTCGACCCCACCGACACATCCTCCAACGAGGAGGCAGTGCCTGGGGCGGGTTTTATCTCTGGGGAATGGAGGGTGTGTCCCAGGTATTGTGGGATCACACTCTTCAGCCTTCCTGGCAAGGTCTATTCAGGGGTTCTGGAGAGGAGGATGCACCAGATAGTCAAATCTCGATTCAGGAGCAGCAGTGTGGTTTTCTCTCTACCAACTCGCCCAACTCCATTTCCGGGTCGGGGATGAGAAACGTTTAAGTACCTTGAGGTTTTGTTCACGAGTGAGGGAAGGATGGAGTGCCAGCTCGACATGCCAGATTGGTCCGGAGTCTGCAGTAATGCGGACTCTGCAACAGTCCGTTGTGGTGAAGAGGGAGCTGACCCGAAAGGCAAAGCACTAAGTTTACCGGTCCATCTACCTTCTTTGGGTAGTGACCAAAAAGACAAGATGGCGAGTACAAGCAGCCGAAATGAGTTTTCTCCACAGGGTGGCTGGGCTCTCCCTTAGAGATAGGGTGAGAAGCACTGTTATCCGGGTGAGACTCGTCGTAGAACCGCTGCTCCTCCGCATTGAGAGGAGCCAGATGAGGTGGCTCGGGCATCTGGTTAGGATGCCTCCCTGGGGAGGTGTTCAGGGACACCAAATGTTTTGAGTAGGCAAACAAGCATTAGAGGGAAATAGTCTGTTCAGCAGCTAGCCAGAAGACCACCGATAAGAAAAAAGCCTCCCTAAAACAGAAGTAAATAGTCTAAAAAAGGAGTATGTGTGCCATCTGGTTAATGTGGGCATGTTGATGCCAGTCTTTCCAGGAGGCTTGTGGGATTGTTGCTCTGGCTTCATGGAGGGCATCCACTGTCTGAAACTGATGTCCATTTTTCCATCCATCCCTAAATCTAAATCCAATCTCCTTTGGATTTAGATGAGGGGAAGACGCAGGAAGGTACAAAAAGAGTGAGCTTATTTGGCGCCCCTGCACAACCTGAAGTGACATTGTTCCATTGAAGGATAATGATGGTGGCGTGTGGAAACCATTATGCCATACCGGTAGCGTTGGAAGCCATCAGGACCACCAAGAAAGAAAACAACTTTCTTCCACCTTTCAATGTCCCATGTTTGGTGCGCTTGCAAAAATTCAGGAGGCAAGTTTGTGTTCTTCCAGAAAGCATTCTCTCGCAGATGCCGTCTAATGGTCACTGGACTGCACCAGTAACAACCTTCATTTGGGCCAAGGATGGTCCTATGGCTTGACGGACTGTCAATGTGATCCTCCAGGTCAGGGCCAATGGGTTTTTTTTAGGTCAAGAGGCCAATGCGTCAAGGACAGAAAGCGTCTCTGCCTTTGACAACAAGAGATCATGACAGAATCTGGGATCGCTAAGATTTGCTATGATCTGAAAGGCTCTGAGAACCAGATTTGGCTGCCAAAGACCAGGTCGCCCGGACACCCGCCCTCGACCACTGCCCAAATCACATTGCACCGGACCCTTATGCTTGCCCACAGGTGGTGGGTCTGCATAATATCCAAGAGGCCCTCGCATCCTTTCACGTATGTGGCCCTCGGTGGTCTACGCTGCTCTGTGTCGAGCACTCGACATGAAAGCAACGCCGGCAAGTCTGCTGCCTCGTGTAGAAACGTAGAAACAAAACAACTGAAACAAAACCACATTTCATGTAAATTATGAATACATTTGCTCTGGGCTGCACAAGACACAGGAAACAAGGATTCTTCGGGCAAATTCGATTACATCCAAATGAGTTGCTATGTTTTGCATTTAATGAAATGAAATCATTGGCATCAAAGCCAGCGTGTCCACACTTTGAATGGGTTCACCTCAGATGTCCACCTCCGCTTGTCTCCTAAATGCAGATCACAGCAAACTAAAGGCCCAGTCTGGTGGGGGAGATAAGGGAAGGTAAATTCAGCCACTCTGAAAAACGGTCCTATTGAAGCGCGGGGGTGGGGGTGTCTGATATATGCATGGCGCGATTTGACCTCGCCTGTAAATTGAATGAAGAAAGTTTGTCAGAATATTTTTCAGTGGATGCTTATCTTTAATAAGTTAGCATGGAAATGTCTGAACTGTCCAGTTAGCATGATAAAATGATGTCACTTCATGTGTTACATGCCCTGTGTAGGAAGCAGGAACAACCAGTATTTCGGAGTATCCAAAGTATGTCGTTTGAAGGACTAATGTGGGGTGGGCTGGTGCCTTCACTTTTCGTTGTACACAGCAAACTTTTGATTCAGGGGGTTTTCAGGAGCCTTCGTCCACTCCTTCTTTAGCTGCTGCTTCAGCTGAGACAATCTCATGTTGGGGTTTTCCATCTTTAAGCGAGGCATGTTGGCTTCCTCGAAGGAAGCAAAAGCGGCTTTCAGCCTGCGCTCGGGATGGCGATCCAGGTCCTCGGGCACCACGCTGGAAGACAGGAGAGTTTGCAACACCAAACATGCTGTGGGGAACCGTCCTAAGGACATGCTCATACTGCGCTAGACTCGGGTCTTCTTTCCTGCCCTGGCGGCGCCCACACTACGCTACAGTCACTTCAAGCCACTGTGGGCACACACGCTCTAGACGTTTGTTATTTTTGTCAAATTTGAGAACCAAAAGGTGTCATTTCTGAGTCCTTCTATGTTGACGTGTGTTGTAGAGTCAACTTCCTCATTACTACCGCTGAGCAGCATGAAATAACAACAACAACGACTGCGACTTCCTGTTCCGAGCAAAGTAAGCCGCACAATAAAAGAATCGCAGCATTCGCCTGGATTCCACCAGCAGCTAACAAAATGCACCCCAAAAAAGACTTGCACATGTACAAAAGCCAGTCCGAGGGGTGTTGACTTAGACGGGTTCTGCTGTACCATACTTGCTTATTACAGTAACCCCTGGTTTATTGCAGTTACTTGGTTCTACACCCCACCGTGGCAAGATTTTTTCTGCTAAGTAGAATTTCAAATATTTGTGTAGTTAGAGAATACAACACCTGTTCACGACCTTCTAAATACAGCGCCCTTCAGACATGAGCTATGTCACCATGACATCCTTTTTCCCCAGTATAGTGGGCACACGAAAATGCCTCGGTCTCGTGCGTGTTGCCATACGTGGGATCCCTCGGGGAGGAGCGTGAGTGTCGGACAGGAACGCATTCAACAACAAAACAGCTTGATTTATTACTTCATATATTTTTGAAAAACCGGGAAAGAGTGAGGCTGTTAAATCCCAAGTGCAAAGTATTGCATTTTTCCTGAACGTGTGGATTTTTTCCAGCAGTTCCAGTTAATTTCTATTTTGCAAAGGGGTGGTGATCATTAATAACAGCTAAGTAATTGTATAATTACACCGCATAATTTCCAAGTCGATTCATCTGAAGCTTGTTGTTCCATAGAGTAATCAGTCAGGCTGGGTCGGGTCGGGAACCTTTTGGGCTATACACATATTTTCAAATGGGTTTTGGTGAGAGCCATATCCTGTTCTTTAAAAAGTCAATACAACCAAAAGTGTGCCAAGAAGATAGTAAGTCTCTGAATTGGATGGATGAAGGTGCTGAGAAGGTTTTATATTTTGTTATTTCTAACACTGTCATTCCTGGCATGCTTTACTTTAAACTGTCAGCAAAACACATTGTTTTTTAAAAGTCATATTTTTAATTGTAATATGATTATTTTAGTCCCATAATATTTTCCCCCAACCTAACATCCCAAAATTTTCAGCTTAAATATATTTTTTGGTTTGTTTGTTAATATTGTGACATTTAAAAAGCAAAAATCAACTCTGTTGCAAAAATGACATTTGTACTCACAAGTTTATTCCTGTAAAATTGTGACTTCTTTCTCCTAATATTTTGACTTTCTACTCATAAAATGACATCCATTTATCAATTTTTTCCGCTTATCCGAAGTCAGGCCGCGGGGGCAGCAGCCTAAGCAGGGAAGCCCAGACTTCCCTCTCCCCGGCCACTTCTTCTAGCTCTTCCCAGCGAATGCCGAGGCGTTCCCAGGCCAGCTGAAAGACATAGTCTCTCCAACGTGTCCTGGGTCTTCCCCGAGGCCTCCGACCGGTTGGACGTGCCCTGAACACCTCCCCAGGAAGGCGTTCGGGAGGCATCCTAACCAGATGCCTAAGCCACCTCATCTGGCTCCGTTGTGGAGGAGCAGCAGTTCTACTCCGAGTCTCTCTAGGATGACAGTGCTTCTCACCCTATCTCTAAAGGGAGGGTCCAGCCACCCTGCGGAGAGAAAACTCATTTTGGCCGCTTGCACCCACCATCTTGTCCTTTCGGTCACTACCCAAAGATCATGACCATAGGTGAGGGTAGGAACAAAGATCGACCGGTAAATTGGGAGCTTTGCCTTTTGGCTCAGCTCTCTTTTCACCACGACAGATCGGTGCAGAGTCTGCATCACTGCAGACGCCGCACCAATCCGCCTGTCCATTTTGCGTTCCATCCTTCCATCACTCGTGAACAAGATCCCAAAGTACTTAAACTCTTCCATTTGAGGCAGGACCTCATCATCCAGAGATGGCACTCCAACCCTTTTCCGGGCGAGAACCATGGACTGAGATTTGGAGGTGCTGATTCTCATCCCAGCCGCTTCACACTCAGCTGCGCAGCGAACCAGTGAGAGTTGAAGGTCACGGCTCGATGAAGCCAGCAGGACCGCATCATTTGCAAAAATCCTCCAGCCTTTTTTCTCCTAATATTTCGACTTTTTTTTGGGTAAAATTACTGCTCATTTTTAAATTTTTGTTAGTGGTTTGTCAAAAACGTCTATCACCATTTTCCAAAGTCTAAGCTGACATGTGAGTATCTCGTTTTGCCTACAACACAAAGATCAGGGATCTCAAACTTGCAAGCCATTTGCGACATTATATAAAAATCTAATGTTATTTATTTTTGGGAAGAGTAAGATTAAAGTTGTAAATTGTTTATCCCAGCAAGGGAATCGCGGGATCTCAATACTCAACATGACCGTCTTACTCAGTGTGTCATAAACAGACATTTCTAAGACAATCCCGTAAAGGACACTGGGAAGCAGCAAATGCTCCCCGCAACGCTACAATATGAAGGGCACAGGGGGGGCTGACGAACCGACCAATCACAGTGGAGTATAACACTCTCAGGGGTGTGACATCAGCTGGGCTTGACGCAAGCAGAGAAACATTTTTCAGTGAGTGAAAGTTAACGCAGCGTTGCCATGGAGATTTTTCTTCTGTGCAGTGAAGGTAAGCGTGGACGTTCGTCCCAACTCGCTGTGTTAAGTTGCTGCCCTGCGTGACATTACACCACGTGTATGTTATCTTTCTCTCCGAATAAATCAACGTGACGCGTGCCCGGCGAGATAAAAGAAGCGTGGGGAACTCGTTGGTGTGGTCTGCCGTCTGAGTCCAATCGGATCTGCGTGGGGGTGGGGTAGTCGGGATGAGCACGCCGCGCATCATGGCCCCCCATCTCCTCCCATGTTACATGGGAAAAAGAAAAGGCGCTTAGCATGACAGTAGATGGGGTTCGCGGCGCACGGCGTGTGCCGTCTGGTTGTGGTCTGGTCTGCTTCCGAGTGCAGATCGCATCGATGGATTCCTTGCTTTTTTTTTTTTTTTATCAGGGTCTGGGAGTGATATTGATGTCAGGGCTGCACCCGTTCTCCGTGCATCGGCTAAACACGACACGTCGGGTGAATAAAAATACCAAATATTCCACACACCCAACAATGTTTTCTTCTACAGACATGTGAGAGGAAGCGCTGCCAGGACCCTGGGAGTAAAAAGTTGGCCAGAGAAGCCATTTTCAGAAAAAAACATTGACTGAGGTTAAAGAAGTGTACAACTGGACTGAAAACTGAAATGTATTACTACATTTAAATAGTTATTAGTTCTTAATTTGTTGATTGTTTTAATAGTAGCTTTGTAGAGCGTTAACAGTACAGGATGTCCCATACAAATTGACTACCAAAGAAGGGACATACCCGAGGAAAAGGCTACGGGTTCTTTTTATTTTGTGTTGTGTTGATTGAGAATTGTATTAATAGTTTTGCACACAACCTGTATACACCAGTGTCCTTGTCTATCTCATTTTGTGTTAAAAAATGAACGTTTGAGAAGATTGGATTAAAAAATACTAATAATTTAAATTGTGCGCGAGGGCATGTGCGCAGCCAGACTCCGCCTCATGTGACCCCAAGCTAAAGTGACCGAGCGTATCGCAGACTTTGTCTGTTGTAGGGAATTTTCACTTTTGATTTTCATTGTGAATCACAAACTTGTTGTTCCTGTTTATTTCCTCATGTCCGTCTCTGACAAATGAGAGAAAAGAATGTGGCTTCCGATCCAAGCAGGCTGCCTCACCTTGAGCGCATGAGAAGGAAGGATTGGTACCTGAGCACAGCAATGGCATCTTCTATCGTTCTTGCTTCCACCGTTCCTTCCTCAATGAGAATTCTGTTCACGTTCTCTTCCAGTGGAGTCTCCAGATGACTCTTCTCTGGAATTCACCATTTCAAAGTGTTAGGTTGATGAAGCATGTAGCATCTAGAATTCTAACATCGTCTTGGTGCTTACGTTTCGGCTTGAGCTCCTGAGGCTGCTGCACGTTCTGAATGGCCTCCTCAATCTGGGCCCGAGTCACTTTTCCACTGCTTCCGCTATCCTTCTGGGACTTGCCTTTCAGTTTGGCGCTCTCCTCATCCAGAAGTCGCTGGGTCTCCTTTTTCCTTTCCAACATCTCCACCCTCCTCTTCTCCTTGTCGTCCTGCAAATGTAGAGAAACAAAACTTCCAGATCCAGTGTCTTTAAAGTGGTCTGTTCCACCATTTGCACGATGCAGACACGATATCAAGTATTTGGCCATGTACATGCTGTTTCCTGGTTTCTATTGTTATTCCCAAAATATGCATATTTAAGCAAATTTGACACATTATTGGCCTAAATTAAGCATTTTCAAGCATAAAAAATTGCTAAATGAACACATTTTAAAAAATATAAAGCATTCAAGATGATGCATTGAAAGATGTGAGATGTAGTGTTCGTGACTGGCCACTAGGTTTCAGTAATGTTTCAGTCACCAGGAAGTACGCGGTCCACAAAAAACAAGGAACTCTCCCAATGCTAGCGTGTCAGTCTATGTTATGTCTTCTTAATGTCTAATATGTCTTGTTTTCTATTATGTCTACTGTATTGGGTAATACAAGTGTAAAGTTGACAATAGGGGTGTTGATTCATGTCTAGAGGTCTCTAATACTGTTAAAAACTGTATTTCTTTAAGGTATACAGGTTTTCGATGCTCCAACTACAAATACATTAGGTTTATAATTAAGGAATCTTACTTTGCGGAAATTCACTGCACTTAGACGCCCTTGTCTTAGTCTAGCCCAGTTGTATACAATCCGGTTCCACCGTGCTAGAAGCCAAACCGGAGGATGGAGTGGACGTTAAACATCAGTTTGGAGACGGTGCCCACCTTTCTCTGCTCTTTCTTGAGTACATGTTTGTCGGTTTCCTGCCACAGGGCATCGTCCTCCTCCTGCTTCTTGCGGGCATCAGCTACTGCCTTGGCCTCCGCCTTGCGGGCTCTGGCCGTGGCCGCCTTAGAGTTCTCACCCTGGAACTTCTTTGGCATCCCAGCAGCAGCTGTAAAGATGAAATAACTTCGTCATGAGACACATTTCTTGCCATTTCTTCCCCCCAGATGAATGTAATTACTTTCAACTTAAGTCTTTAGAACTGCTTTTGTCTTTGTCTGTTCCTCCTTATTAAAAAATGGGAAATTACAGTGGTGTGAAAACGATTTGCCCCCTTCCTGACTTGTTATTCTTTGGCATGTTTGTCACACTTAAATGTTTCTACTCATAAAAAAATAGTTAACTATTAGTCAAATATAACATAATTGAACACAAAATGATGACTGCCAAGACTTTTGGGAAAATATCTTGTGGACTGACGAGACAAAAGTTGAACTTTTTGGAAGGTGCGTGTCCCGTTACATCTGCCGTAAAAGTAACACAGCATTTCATAGCAACAGTAAAATATGGTGGTGGTAGTGTGATGGTCTGGGCTTGTTTTGCTGCTTCAGGACCTGGAAGGCTTGCTGTGATAGATGGAAGCATGAATTCTACTGTCTAGCAAAAAATCCTGAAGGAGAATGTCCGGCCATCTGTTGGTCAACTCAAGCTAAAGCCATCTTGGGTGCTGCAGCAAGACAATGACCCAAAACACACCAGCAAATCCACCTCTGAATGGCTGAAGAAAAACTAAATGAGGACTTTGGAGTGGCCTAGTCAAAGTCCTGACCTGAATCCCATTGAGATGCTGTGGCATGACCTTAAGAAGGCGCGTCATGCTAGAAAAGCCTCAAATAAAGCTGAATTACAACAATTCTGGAAAGATGAGTGGGCCAAAATTCCTCCAGAGCGTGTAAAAGACTTGTTGCAAGTTATGGCAAACGTTTGATTGCAGTTATTGCTGCTAAGGGTGCCCAACCCGTTATTAGGTGCAGGGGCAATTACTTTTTCACACAGGGCTATGTGGCTTTGATTTTTTCTCCCTAAATAATAAAAACATTCATTTAAAAACTGCATTTTGTGTTTACTTGTGTTATATTTGACTAATATTAAAATGTGTTTGATGATCAGAAACATTTTGTGTGACAATCATGCAAAAGAATAAAAAGTCAAATAGGGGGCAAATAGTTTTTCACACCACTGTATATGATCTTACTGACAAAAAGTTAGGCATGTTTGGCGTGTTCCAGTAACAGCAAAATTGGTCAAACAGGCGTGTGATCCATGAATCTGATCAGCAGTGCCTCATTATGTCCGGCAGGATGACGTCAGAGGGGCGTGGCCACTGAGCTTGGCGTGCCAGAGCTTAACACCCCAAGCTTTTTGGCAGTAGCAGTACTAAACCTACACATTTCAAACACATTTAAAGTACTTCGATGTTCAAAAGGGACAATTACTGCGTCGTTTCCGAACAAGCCCACAAACTTAGGTTAAAATGACGTGATTTCTTTCCGAATAAACGACAGCAGCTAAGGCTAGCGGATGTTAGCCACTCAGACACGGCGGGGTGTTTAGTCACCAAATCCGCCTTTTCGCTTCGCGGGAAAAGAGTGTAAAGAAGCCCGTGCCAGAATACCTGTATCAGACGGACTTGAGGTCGCGGCGGGACGACGGCAGTCTGTCGCTACTTAGAAACATCTGCCACCGCCTCCCCAGGCCTCTCAGCGAGCGGCGCACTTTGATGACGTCACAGCGACAGTGCGTGCAGGGCGCGTTTAGGGCAGTCTAGGCGAGCAACCTCGTTTTTGATTGGTTTCCCTAAAAAGAACACAACAATGGCGATAAAGTATCACTCAGGGCAACAAACCGCGCAGCGTCACAGAGCGCGCAGACGTCATAAGAGTCGGAGACGCCAATGGTAGCATTTGCACGTCTGGTGCCAAGTGCAGGTGGCTGACTCTTCTATCCCATGCGTCTTTCCGTGGGGGTGTCGGGCCGACACATCATGGCAGTGCACTTTTGGGCAGAGAAACGCGAAGATGAGCTGAGCTTCCATCTATGGGGCAAGTTTCAAGTAGTCAGAGCAGAAATACTTTGATATTGCAACACGGCTCTTCTACAAAGAGCTGTGGACTAGTGGTATTTGAAAAAAGATTATGGTGGGTGAAAAGTGTGTAATCACAGATCAAATGGGCTTGAACCTAGGTACCCACAGTGGGGCACGCCAATTGTGATAGAGGGGGGTACAGCAAATCATTTTATCTCCAAAAAGGGGAGTGCTGCAAAAAAAGTTTAAGAACCACTGGGTTAGAATATTTTATTTATTTTGAAAATTCACATGAGGTCGAATTAAACTGCAGAGGATTATTACACAGTCAGTGATGTACAACAGAATAGATATGACGGGCTACAAAAGAAGAGAAAATCAGAAATCGTTGTCGCTCTCTTCTGACAGGGGCGGCCTCGTGCGGCCCCTGACGGAGCGAGTCGCCCTCGAAACAGGGTCTTCCAAACTGTCATCGTCCAATGCTTTGCTCTCCTCTCCTTCGTCGTCATCTTCGTCCACCTCAATCTCACTGTCTTCAGACTAAAAATCATCACAAAATCTTCATTTCACGATTGTAGATTTACAGTGGGAGTTATCTAATACAGGAAGTACCTATGTACTGCTAGAAAGGGGGGGGTCACAAAATGGCAGGGTAAAATCTATCCGAAACAATCTCAACGCAGAGTTAGTGTCCAAGTAGCTGGCAACACAAGTTGTTTACCGTCACGCATGGTGGTGGTACCATCTTGGTCTGGATCAGCATTGTGAGCTGCGGTTCATTAACATGTACCCTGACATTCCGATTCAAAACATGATCCCCACCCTTGACAAAATTTGGCCACATGGCAATTTTCCAACACGCTAAAGAGCCCAAACACCTCCCAGATGAAGTATGCCTCCACACCTGAACTCAGATGAGCACCTGTGGGGTATCTGCAAGTGGAAGGTGGAGGTGTGCGAGTTATCTTAACATCAACCAACAATGGCAGTAACGTGTGCACTTCTGGTGCATTCCATGCCCAAGAGGATTAAGGCAGTGCTGCATAACAATGAAGCTCAAGATAGACGTTGACATTGGCGCCTACGGCAAAATTTGGCCATGTTCTCTGATGTGTACACACTTGTGCTGCCGAGTACTTTGACAATAATGGCTGTGTGTTTACAGTAATCTATACAGTAATCCCTCGCCACTTCACGCTTCAATTTTGTTTTACGTCACTCGCGGTTTTTCAAAAATATATTAAGTAATCAATCGTTCTGTTTCGTGGATGAACGCGGCCTATTAGTCAAAAAATATGCACTTTAAGCAAATGTGCCTGAAGTAAGCATCAAATGGCTGCAAGAACTAAAACACAAACAAGATATTCAGAAGCAATGTCATGTAGTATTCCACACTGATCAGTAGGTGTCAGTAATGTTACCGTAATGTTTGGCAAGACACACTAGCGCCAGACTTGATTGCTGGAACAACAGGCACAATAACCCCTAATTTAAAAAAAAACACACAAAGATAAAACAACACTGACATCACTTCCTGTCCATTCAACCCCCCTAGCACTGGAACACATTTACAGCACCACTCACCAGCACAAGTATTATTTATGTCTAATATGCCTTACTAATCTTTTAATGTCTACTATATTTGGTAATATGAGCGAAAGGGTGAGTATAGGGGTGTTATTACATATCTGGAGAGCTCTAATAATGTTATCTTTTTGCAGTTCATACAAAGGTTGTATATGCTCTTAACTACGAAAATATTCCATTTAATAAATACTTTTGTTGAAATTCACTTGTCACGGTAGGGCTGGGGGAACCAAGTAACCCCAATAAACGAGGGGTTACTGTATTGCAGGAAAGTACAGTATTTACAGTAAAAGTCGCACGTGAGGATGGATTATTATTCTAATTAGAATACACAAAAATAGAGTTTACTAAACGATCACCCGTCACAAACCTTCCCCTTCTGTTGTGGCCTTCTGGAAATGGCTAATGTTGGCTTTAAATAAACAGTGCAAGCGTCAGACGAGATAGACGGTCTTTGTGCATACAGAGACTGAACGTTTGTGGATCCCATTAAAGCATTCTTTACCTCATTACTGTCACCACCTTGCATGGTCCCGATGAATCTGGCGCCTCTTCCTGGAGGGGAAAATGTAATATATTAAGGGGAATACTGGTTGAGATGAAAGCAATACTGTGTGTATCAAAAATCATTTATTTTTGTACAATTTAGTACCTTTCAGTTTATGGTTGCTAGAGAGCGAGACCCACGGAATACCGTAAATTGTGACTATTGAGCGCACCGAAATATAAGACGCACCCAGCAAATTGAAAGTGAAAAAAATGTTTGTACATACAGTTGGCCGCACGTGCCTTTAAGCCGCAGGTGTCCATCTTGTAATATGAGATATTTACATAGAAAGACGCACCCTTCCCTTCCCAGCACCACGCATTAGATCCCAGGAGTGACGTGTGAGACGCTTTTTATTCCCACACCAGAAGCTGTAGGAATTTTACACTTGATCAAACCTACAATTTGTCAGATCAAAACACAGCGTCCACTTCACTAGTACAAAGCACTCCTTTGTGAATTTGCACTTTCAGCGTCATGGGACATGTAGTTCTTTCAACCATAAAATTAACCACATCATTGTTTAAAGCTCAGGGTTCCAAGCATGTGACAAAAAATAGGATCTCGTAGTCCAGAATTTTGGTATTACGTACTGTGATCCTTTTTTTTTTTTTTAATCGAAAAAAAAATATCTGACATACTAAAGTCACTTGTCTGTTTAGCAGCCATCAAGCCATTTCGGGTGGGCCGCGGATTCGGGGGCCGAGATTCTTCTAAGTCGCTGTCCATGTCTGCCTCGTCCACAAGAACGTCCATGTCAGAGTCCACGTCTTTCACTGCAAGAAATACATGCCATAACAACAACACGTATGCTTTCGCGTATTCTGTATTGTACTGTAAGATACGAGCTCTTCTTGTTCTCACACGAGCTCCTCATGAGATCTCTGTCCTCCTCCTTCAGATTTTGCTGCATCATCCTAAGAGTGTTCTCCGCCTCCTACATGGAAAACAATTGGACCACATAGAGAAGACGAGGGAGAGGTAAAGCAGACAGGAGATCTTTACTAAGCAGGTATAGGAAATACATGACATCCTGTAATACTGAGCGTGTTCCACAAGGTAATACATTTCGGAACATTCACTTAACTGGCCTCGCCCTGCCAAGGGCCAGATGCAAGCCTTTGCAATCTTACTGAGATTTTTTTTTAGGCACGCTGTCTATATTTTGGTGCCTGTTAAAATCAGCTGACTAGCTTTGTTATACAGTGGGGCAAAAAAGTATTCAGTCAGCCACCACTTGTGCAAGTTCTTCCACTTGAAAAGATGAGGCATTTTCATCACAGGTACACCTCAATTATGAGACAGAATGAGAAAAAAAAATCACACTGTCTGATTTTTAAAGAATTTATTTGCAAATGATGTTGGAAAATAAGAATTTAGTCAATAACAAAAGTTCATCTCAATACTTTGTTATATAACCTTTGTTGGCAATGACAGAGGTCAAACATTTTCTGTAAGTCCCCCCAAGGTTTTTACACATGGTTGCTGGTACTTTGGCCCATTCCTCCATGCAGATCTCCTCTAGAGCAGGGATGTTTAGGGGCTGCCGCTCGGCAACACGGATTTTCAACTTTCTCCAAAGATTTTTTGTGGGGTTGAGATCTGGAACCTGGCTAGGCCAATGCAGGACCTTGAAATGCTTCTTACCAAACTACTCCTTTGCTGCCCGGGCAGTGTGTTTGGGATTATTGTCATGCTGAAAGACCCAGCCACGTTTCATCTTAACTGCCCTTGCTGATGGAAGGAGGTTTTTACTCAAAATCTCACAGTACATGGTCCCATTCATACTTTCCTTTACACGGATCAGTCGTCCTGGTCCATTTGCAGAAAATACAGCCCCACAGCATGATGTTTCCACCCCTATGCTTCAAAGTAGGTATGGTGTTCTTTGAATGCAACTCAAAATTGCATCCAACTCAACATTTTTTCTCCTCAAAAAGTTCTATTTTGGTTTCATCTGACCATATGACATTCTCCCAGTCCTTCTGTGGATCATCCAAATGCTCTGCAGCAAACTTCAGACCGGCCCGGACATGTAGTGTACTGGCTTAAGCAGGGGGACACGTCTGGCACTGCAGGATTTGAGTCCCTGACAGCGTAGTGTGTTACTGATGGTAGCCTTTGTTACTTTGGTCCCAGCTCTCTGCAGGTCATTCACTAGGCCCCTCCGTGTGGTTCTGGGATTTTTGCTCATAGTTGATGTGAGCATTTTGACCCCACGGGTTGAGATTTTTCATGGAGCCCCAGATCAAGGGAGCTTGTCAAGGGTCTTGTACAGTATGTCTTCTTTTTTCTATTTATTGCTCCCACAGCTGATTTCTTGACACCAAGCTGCTTACCTATTGCAGATTCCGTCTTTCCAGCCTGGTGCAGGTCTACAATTTTGTTTCTGATGTCCTTTGACAGCTCTTTGGTCATAGTGGAGTTTGAAATCTGACTGTTTGAGGTTGTGGACAGGTGTCTTTTATACTGATAATAATGAGTTCAAACAGGTGCCACACGTGCACATACATGTAACGAGTGGAGGACACAGGAGCCTCTTAAAGAAGAAGTCCCAGGTCTTGCTTTTTTGTAGGTGATCAAATACTTACTTTCCACCACAATTTGCAAATAAATTCTTCAAAAATCAGACAATGTGATTTTCTGGATTTTTTTCTGTCTCTCAGAGTTGAAGTGTACCTGTGATGGAAATTACAGGCCTCTCTCATCTTTTGGAGTGGAAGAACTTGCAAAATTGGAGGCTGACTAAATACTTTTTGCCACACTGTAGCTAATGACTATAATCTCCTACTTAATTGAAACATCCTGTTAACCTACCTCAAACCTCTCTTGCTCCAGCTGATGATAGTCTTCCAGCTGAGACTCTAGGAAACAAAGGTTTTTGAACTTTGCCACATAGATCTCATATTGCTTTTGAAGTTCGTCTTCGATCTTCTCATATTCGTCCATGAACGCTGGTCTAACACAAGTGAGAGGACAAAAGAGGCATTAGTAGACCACACCGTCATCTACTTTGCATGACTGGCATGCGCGGGGCATTTTTATGGACGTTGTCCATAAAACACAGTGAGCAAAAAACACAATACATACATACGATCAGTTTCCTTATTTTGCAATATGCACTGTCATAGTGGTCGGCAAAAATGACCAATAATACCAAAAAGGTCGCTAGATTTGTCACTGGTTGCTTTTTTTGCAAAGCCGAATCGAGAGGGGCCCAAATCCTTGCTGATTGGCCAAACTAATCCCTCCCGCCATGTCTTCATATCCTCCTGCAGACCAGGGGCCCCATTTACCAAGCACAATAAAGGGGTTAAATGTGCGCACTCATCTTTTACCATTAATGGTAAAACCCACGCTTTCTTTCAACCATGTCAAGTTTTTCCAGACACTAATCAGCGACGCACAAGGGTCACACCACAAAATTAACGCGACAAGACACAGATGAACTATCATATGTTTCTATAATACCTATATCAGCCTCCCCCACTATACACATGAATAAGACTCATGCTCATGTGTGTTTTAAAAAACATCTTCCGGATGTGCAGACAGGAAGTGACGTCTGGGATTCAGAATTTAGCTGCAGTCTGTGTTACTATTTAGATGACAACAAAGACCATTAGTATTAATACGTCACCATTGCGTCTGCTGTGAGATAAATAATTATAAAAGAATTCAAGCCTTTTGTTGTTAAGTACTGCAAATCAAGTTTGCAAAGGTGTGATAAAAGTGCGGGAGTGATGCTGCAACGACTGCATTGCTTATTTTGCTACAGTTCTTTCATTATTAGTTATTAAAAGGTATTTTTGTGTTATTTTTTGTGTGTGCTCAATGCGACAGCGAACACAGTGAAAATCTTTTTTTCCCCCTTGGTTAACACAAAAACGATTGACTTAGATTTAATCATGCTATGAAATTAGGAAATGATTCAATGATCTTTTTTCATTATATTTTGACTTTTGCTTGGATCCCACATGTAAGCAGCCACTACACTGATGTTATAATTACTGGCCTCACAACTCAAATATCAAGATATAAAGTTAGTAACTGTACTAACAACGGCACTATTGTACCAATCGTGATACTGAAATCATCCTGTATGCACAGTAGGTCACCATAAATTTGTGTGTGGAGAAAAACTCAGATGAATACAGTAGCTCCCCGTACGAAAGGGGAACAGCTACAAAAAAAAAATGGATGCAGCGATAAAAAGGAGTACAGTACATAGTGGATCTGTGATGGAGCATTCACGGCCCTCAATCTCAGAAAACAGGCAGCATTTTTTAAATTCAGAACGACATGATAATGCAGGTGAAATGTACTAAAAGCCCCAAGTGTTTTCATGTTTGTCTTCATGCTTCACTGATTATGTTTTATCATCAACTGTAGACATTTCACACTTTGTTTGGCGTTCCTTGAACGCACCATAGTTGTGTGCTGTGATACGCAAAACTTGATCTGGCACTAGCTTCTACAGTCAATCCGGTTTTGAGTAATTAGTGGCGAGCGCCTAGATAGGGAGTTTTATACTCGCGTCTAATAAGTGAATGAGGAATATTTACGACTTAAACTCGGGTTGAGTGAACAATGGCAAATGAGATGACACGCACCTATTGATAACTGTCACTTTTGTCGAAAATGTCGATCTGAAATTGGCGAACATTAGCACACTGCAAGTAGGAGGGTCAAAACGACATTTTTATAAACGCATAAATGACTTCATTCACTGGTGTTCCCAAAGCTACTGTAAAGTATTGCTATCTTACAAAACATGCAGTTACACACCATAAGCCTTGTGAAAGCTTTTTCCTGCTAGGACATTTTGAGCGTGCTGGGACAGCGCCCTCTGCTGGATTCATGACTGCAGCACACTCTTCCCCATCAAACCACTCAACCATTACAAATAACTAATTACTTCGCCACTTCGTCTAGCTCTTTCCAGCGGATGCTGAGGCGTTCCCAGGCCAGCTGAGAGACATAGTCTCTCCAGCGTGTCCTGGGTCTTCCCCGAGGCCGCCTACCGGTTGGACGTGCCCTGAACAGAATAGTCCAATGTTTTCCTCTTGCTGCTTTTAGCGGGGTTTTGGTTCATTGTCCTGTGACTGAGACTAAGCTTTCTGACGCTGGCCAGCACATTTCCTCTAGAATCCCTTGATGGTCTTGAGATTTCATTGTACCCTGCCCAGAGTAAAGACCCAGACTGTGCCAGACGCAGCAAAGCAGCTCAAGAACATAACAGAGCCTCCCCCATGTTTCACAGTAGGGACAGAGTTCTTTTCCATCTGTGAACATTGAGCTGATGGCAAAAAGTTCAATTTTTGTCTCATCTGACATAGGATATTATCCCACAAGCTTTGTGGCCTGTCAGTCTAGGAAATTCCAATCTGGGTTTTTTATGATTTGTTTTCAGTAATGGTGTCCTGCTTGGTCGTCTCCCATGAAGTCCACTTTGGCTCAAACAACGACGGATGGTGCGATTTGACACTGATGTTGCTTGAGCTTGAAGTTAATCTCTTTAGAAGTTTTTCTGGCCTCTTTTTTTTACCATTCGTATTATCCATCACTTTGATTTGTCATCAATTTCCCTCCTGCGGTCATGTCCTGGAAGTTTGGCTGCAGTCCCATGGATCTTAAATTTCAAAATAATACGTGCACCTGTAGTCACAGGATCATCAAGCTGCTTGGAGATGGTCTTATAGCCTTTACCTTGAAGATGCTTGTCTATAATTTTCTTTGTAATCTCCTGAGACAACTCTTTCCTTTGCATCCTCTGGTCCATGTTGAGTGTGGTACACACCATGTCACCAAGCAGCACAGTGACTCTTCTTTTTCATGAAGTATATTTATTTATATAGATTGTAGATGCCTATGATGCTAATCTGGATTAACATGTCCCTTTGCTCACATATGTTCAGTCTTTTCTAGGGCTGCCATCATCTTTGTCCAGGCCTGTTTCATTAGTAAATATTTTGAATAATTCTGTTAATGCATGGTTGAAAAGCGATGTCTGACTTTCAATGGTTACATTTCATAGAATTTGTATTATTACTTTTGTCAGATTCTGTGACCAACAGTTTTGTCCACACACAATCGTTCCTTCTCCTCACAATGACAGGTTTTCATTCACATGTCAATTTCCACGAGATTCCGTGTAAGCAGTAAATTCCGTTTTTTTGGCCAATTCTGCTAACGCGGAGATCAGAGGGCCCCACATATGTCTTGGAACGCCCACTATGATGTTTGACAGGGAGCTATAGAATAAACACCAGTACTAGGTGCTACTGAATCGTTATTCTGTATTTCATTTAGACAATTCAGATCCACTCACTGTAAATACAAAATGGGCACTAATAAATTCCCAATCGTTGTGGTAACACCGTCAACTCACCGCACACTTTGTAGTGTCTGAAGTCTCTTCCGACTTCTCTCCAAATCCTGCTGTTTCTTTTCTATCTTGGCATCCAGACTGGCCTCGTCAGAAACAATATTATTCAACATTTCTTTGGTCTTCTCCACCGTTCCCTTAATTCCAAGAAATCCATGTAGGTATAAATCTAAGTTCAAACCAAACATGTGATGGTATCAAAAGAAATGCCTACCAAGGCCTCTTTGATGGCAGCTCTGAGGGCCCTTTCAGTGCCATCGATCTCCAGGGGTCTTGCAATGGCTGCAGTTCTCTTTTCCTAAACAGGTGTACATACAAGCATTCATTCTTAAAGACAATAGGGACTCGTTCAAAGTGCCTGTGCTTCCACTCACCCTAAGTTGCACCTCCTTGCCCAGTAAATCATACAGAGATGCTCCTCTAGATGTGACCTCAGACGCCAGCTGTCGAGCTTCTTTAAGGTCTGAAATCTGGAGCGAGGACAGAAGGCTAAATAACTAAAGGGAAAAAAAGGATTTCATCCTAAATGTGGAGGAATACTCCTCATACCCGTGAGCTGATGTCAAACTTGAACTTGCTGCTGTCCTCCAATCCCATCTGCTTGGTGTTCATGGCGCTGTAGAGCACCGAGGCGACCTTCAACATCTCCTTCACTGCGTAGCCATCAGCCTGGTAGAGACGCTTGGTGTTCAGCTTGATGTGAGCTTGAGTCGCCTGGGGAGAATGCCACGCAGAGATACAAGATGACCAGCAGGTGCCTCATGGATGTAACGCGACTGCATCGGCACGCCATACCATGAACTGAGCCACAGCCTTGATGAAGAACACCCGGTCTGACTCCGTGTCCACATCTGCGGGAATCTCCGTTTGAGCCTCATATCTGTTTCATCGAACACAAGAGCTTTATTCCGGATGGAGGGGCGGACACGCAGACAGACGGAACAGAGTACCTTTTAACAAGCCACATCATGATTTCGGCCACCAGCTTGAAGTTTGGTGTTCTGAAATTCTCCATCGATATCAAGCGAGGATAGCCCAACGCCCTCATCGTTTCTGTGAAATCTGCGAAGGCGCGTGCAGTTGCAATGGGTTGTGGACGTGGTGCTTAAGGTGCTCAGCTTAAGGTGGCGACAGCTTACTTCTCAAATCTCGGAAGGACATCGTCAGGACCCTCTCCTCGGCTGCCTGGCAAAAGAACGTTTGAGCACAACGCATGTTCCAGGGTGTGGGCAAAACAGATTTGGAGCGCGGTCGCTGAATTAGTGCGGGAATGGAGGTCGAGTAGATGTTTAGCTCTCGTTGGTGGTTAAAGTTCTCAAGCTTTGTTGTGGTTACAGTAAGCTAGCTAGACGCTCGGACATATCGGGTATCTTTTAAGCTCGTATATTCTCGCTCTTAGCTCGTTGTACGAAATATATATATTATGTCATGTTTACAGGCGTCACCAGTGGTTACCTGTTGACCCGTCAGTCGCGCAGTCGCCCTCAAGAGCAGCGCATCTTGGCAGGAAACCGCTAATGATGCTCTGTCCAACGGGGTACACTTATGCTCAGATATCAACCAATAGGAGACGAGGATGTTGACAGAAGCGCCATTTGCTGTGCCTGAGCGGAATGACCATTCATGTTTCCGCGTTGTTTGCGGTCCATACATATGTCCTCGGGTCCTCGGAGCCTATCCCAGCTGGTACACCCTGGACTGGTCGCCAGTCAATCGCAGGGCACATATAGACAAACAACCAGTCACACTCACATTCACACCTATGGACAATTCAGAGTCGCCAATTAACCTCACATGCATGTTTTAAAGTCACATATCTACCGTTCCAATATGGCTGCCGTACACGCGCATACACCTCAAGTGGCCAAAATAGTGACCGCAATTAGAGAGCCGGTTGGTTTGGCTCAGTTCACTTAAAAGAGCCGGTTCTTTTCGGCTCCCGAGTAGCTCCTCAGATTTTTTTAACCAAACGATGTCTATTGCGTAATATAGTTACTAATGTAAACAAAAAAAATTCAAAATCGACCTTTTTTACTCCCCAATGAACAGCTATCAAATATATAATACAAGACCCATCTCAATCGACAAGGAGAAATCTCTGCATGTAAATGTTTAACTATTAAAACATATAAAACATAATAAATAAAAACACCACACAATAAAATATATATTCAAAAGTGCAAAAGAAAAAGCAGTAACCTAACATCTGTTTTTATTGATAAGCGGTATAGAAAATGGATTGATGGCGTTCATAAACCCCACCCCTATTACGTCACAACTATTCGGCTCTCAATTGGCTCCCAGAGACGGAAGCAGTGTCTTAGAGCCGATTCGTTCACGAAGGACACATCACGAGGCCAAAAGATAAGGTTAAACCTCCAAGCCAGAAAAAAACACAGGTCATTGTCTCGGTTTCAGTCCAATTTTTTGTCTCATTTTTTGTTCAAAACGCCTTAGTATCATTTTAAGTACTGAGAATGAAAATACAAATACAGTATATGGCATTCAAAAGACTGTGACTTGTTGTGCGTACCTTTAAGAGGCGGGGCCTTGTAAGGAACGTTTCACTACTCAGTGAAAAATTCATTCATTCATTCATTCAGAATGCAAAACACAAGATTACATACAATACTGTGCAAAACTGTTCTGGGGCGATCACATCCCGGGCTGGCCAATCAAACAGAGGATCTAGCTTTCCAAAATTGCGGTTATGTGTTAGTTTGTACAGTTATTGCGTTTTAAGGTGTACTTTGGAAATAGTATGAGGTGGTTTCGTTTTCAAGACACAAAAACAGTGCAGCAAATGCAGAAATGCATGTGTTTAACCAACGAGAAACATGAAACTGGCAGTGTGGCATCAAATACAAAATGCCAAAAGCAACAGAAGTTCCCTGTATAGAGTAAGGGCTTTGAAGGTTTTTTCATATCCAATGTTCATATGACTGGAATATTGAGTCTCAATTATATAAGTACGTACAGCTACAAAAATTTGTATTAATATGACAGCGAAATCATTTTGCGGCAAAAACGCCTTTTATTTATTTTGGGGTCTAAAGGGAAAAGGCCATTTTGCAGTACTGCCGATGGGCCACGCGGGGGCGACACCGTCCAGTCTTCGCCAAAGTCAGCTTTTCTATTCCTCCTTCCGCATTCCGGACCCACAGCACCATGGAGCGGAGCGGCCGGCCGCCTCACAGCAACCGCCCGGCAGGAAATGACTCTCTAGTCGGCGGCCTCGGCAGTAAGCGCCTGAAAGAACTGGAAAATGTCGCCCTTCGTGACACAAGTTTAGCATCACGAATGGAGAGCGAATCCAGCGCGGACGCCGGCAGCGCGACCGGGCAGTCGTTGGCGGAGGAAGAGCAGCTTAACGGCGTGGCCTTGAGCCGCCACCGCGCGGCCCCCTCGCAGCTCAGCTCGGACGCCAGCGCGGAGCCAATGGAGGAGGCGAAGGCGCGTGTCGAGGAGGAGAGGACCCTGACGGACCATCTAAACAAACGACTGCTCTCCTCTTTCCTGGAGAAGCTCAACGAAAGGGATCTGGCTCTTCCTGGAGTGGAGCGGCTCGACTGCGCCGTAGCCGCCGAGGACTCCAACAGGGCCGCGGATGAGTGGTGACCCACGCGGAAGTGGCTCCATCATGAACAATGCACGGAGAGACCTGCAACTTCTGTCGAGTGGCTCCATCATGAACAATCCACGGAGAGACCTGCAACTTCTGTCACGGGGTGGGGGTAATACAGCCACATTATTAACATGACGTGTTTATTAAATAAGCATGACTGTGACAGAGTTTGCGTTTCACCCATACTGTATCGTATCTAAACGTGGCTCAGCAGACAATCCTTGCAAGAGCAAATCTGTCTACAGCAGACATGGAGAAATATTGTTTCCTTTTTCTGCATGACTTTCCTCATGTGTGTGCAGGTCCTGCAAGCACACAAGCTGCTGTCTTTCCACACGCGGCTTAGTCTGGAAAAAAATGGCATACGTTAAAAGCATACTACTGTGGAGCCGACTTATCCCAACGTCCCCCAGAACGGCTGATGTGGACGTAAGCGGTTGTCGACATAAAAAAGCTAGCCATCAGTTTACATGAACTGTTGCTTGTGACTTTGAACAGAGGCATGAGGTGCCGTCATAAAAGAGCATTGAACCTGACATTTGTGGTTATTTGTGAATGAATGAATGAATGTATTGGGATGTGATGGTGTAGCAACAAGAGTATTGTGTTGGGTTCTGAGCGGCGACTCGGGTCGTTGGGCAATAGGAGAGAAACATCTGGATCTCTCCAAAATGTACCAGAAGTCCACAGACCAGAATATTTAATGCTGAAAAGGTAAGAGAATCGAGGGCAGTTACCTGGCATTCTGCTAGGATGAGCACCTGCCTGTTCCTCAGGTCCCACCACAGTAAACCCTCTTTAAGATCAGCTCTCTTTGTTGGTCCTACATGTTGAGAGATGCTCAAATGTGCTCAGTTGGACTAAAATGCGATGCCATTCACATGCCAAGACCCGGATAACCGCTTGAATAAGTTTACTACTCGACTTTTGGCTCACGGACTTAAGAGAAGACGACAAAGAAAAGCTAACATTTCTTAGCTTCATGTGCTCCCATGATCCACTTACCTGAAGTGGAGCTTACAAGCATCCCAACTAGGACGGTCGTGACCGTTGCTATGGCGCCAATGTAGAGGTAGGATATGGTGTAGAGATCATGTAGGCCCCTAGATGATACATATCTTGACTTCATATCAACAAAGTTGTACCAACGCCGTGATTAGAATTCCTACGTCGGTGTTATTCCATAAAGTAGAATTAGAAGACCTTTGGGTTTCACTGACCCGGGACTGTCGGGGAGAAATGATACTGAAGTGGAGTGCTGCTGTTGAGTGTCATTCAGGATTCCAGGTTCACACCGGTCTGCTGATGTTGGCAGAATCCCCATGGTCGTCTGGCTGGGCGGGTGAAGAGTGGAACCAACAGAAACCCACAAAGACAAACAAAGACCCACCAACACACCTGAGAAGGCCCCCTGAAACAAACACAGACAGTTGGTCCTGAAGGCCCGCTTCTTCATCGCCGCGTGGCATGCACCTTCTTTGGCAGGGGTGGGCAAACGACAGGCTGGGGGCCACATCCGGCCCACTAGGCACTGGAAAGCAGCCCACCAGCTGCTTCCAAAGTGTGTAATATAAACTTTTAGCATCCAAGACTTGCAAGAGTCAATGGGAGACAACCTTTTGATGTTTAAGTAGCTTTTCACAAGTCTGCAAGTATGACCCAACAAAGGCTGCTAATGCATGTCTGGAAGGAAAAATAAAGTACAAATAAGACAAATAATTCCTGGTGGACTGGTACAGTTATACTATTACTTTAGCTTGTGAAAGATTACACATTTTGATGAAAATCTAAAAATAATCAGCAATGGCCTGTGTTTCCCTAATGGTAGGTCCGCCCCTGCTCCCCTCGGCCAATGTTGTTAGCTCAATGCGGCCGCCAGTCCAAAAGTTGGCCCTCCCCTGCTCTATGGTGAAGTGGAGGTGCCTCCACTCTACAATAGAAGGTGCATGCCAAATGCCATTCATGTTTAAAGAGCCTTAATTGCATTGAAATAACTACTGGATACTGGAATTACAGGAAATGGTATTCTATTCAGAAGACGCGGCGGTCGAGATAGACTTGCTGCTGCGACAGAAGAGGACGGGAAGGTGGTCCGCTCGTCCTTTGACTAGGAGGAGGCGACATGCAAAGCACCATCATTGCTTCTGTAACACCACAAGGTCTGGCAGGGGAATGTGCTTCCGCAAGGCATGCTGAGCATCCAAGGTTTCTTCCCCAGAGGGAGTTTCCCTGCCGCTCTTTTCAAGTGCTTGCTCATGTGGGCTTTCAGTTGGTCCTGTTTGTGAACTTTATGCTTAAAGTGCCATGAGATGACGGCTGTCATACAAATACAGGAAATACATTAAAATGTGGAAGTGCACATTTTCTG
Organism: Oostethus manadensis; assembly: GCA_024372805.1. Lineage (NCBI taxonomy): Eukaryota > Metazoa > Chordata > Actinopteri > Syngnathiformes > Syngnathidae > Oostethus > Oostethus manadensis. The sequence goes on along the minus strand of QODF01000072.1, from coordinate 279,415 downwards.
CATGAAAAGAGTCGCTCGAGGGGGCGCGGGGACCGAAACGACGTCATTTGTCCGCATGGACCTCGCAGACGCGGCAAGCATAAAAGAACCTTATGTGGAACGTTGGAAGATGTTTTTCAACCGCGGGCACCCTGTTAATGACCCTGCTGTAGAGTTAAGTAAATGTGGGATTAAAAAACCTTACAGTTAGCTAATGTGTTAGCAACCTTGCAAAAATGAAAAATGGTTTATTCCACCTAATTGTATGTGCAACATATTTATATATATATATATATGTTTGACGATTCCACAAATACTTCATGTGTACTGAAGAATACCTGGAGCAATGAAACAACTCACCAGTCTGTTGGTGAATGGAACAAACATCCCCAAGATGAAGACACCCAGCAATGGACCGCTGATGGCAGCCATGACTGTAAAGGACGCCTGAGGAGAAAAGCACCGTGTGGACATCACCACCACGTTGTTCCAGAGACAAACAGCAAGTTGAAAAGAGAAGAATGACACAAAGCGCTGCTAACTGTTGGCTCAAGTGCACATATTGGGGTGTTGCATATCAGCTGGTGTGAAAAAGTAACAACAAGGTTTAGTGTTGGCATGTCTGATATTATGAAATGCACAAAGCAAACCCAAAAGGGGCAGCCTGGCATGTACCATGGGCATGTCTGAAGTCTGTGGGGGCTCTTTGTTGTCCCCCAGAACATTCTCAAAAATATGAATTGTAAAAACAGCAAACCTGGAAATATCAGTAACTTTACAAGAATAATGTTGGGGAAAAGAGTTGAAATATAACAAAATGTTTTTTCTGAAAGTTGTAAAAGTAGGAATAAAGATTCAATGTTTGTTTTTCCTATTGTTAGGAAATTGGACAGGTTGCCAGAAAGCAAAAATGTTAGGAGAATAAAGTAAAATATGGCAATGAAATCATCATTTTGAAGGAAAATGTACAAAAAGAAATAGGACTAACTCACAGCCATATTTTACAAGAATTAAGTCATTAAGTGAAAACGTTGCATTCTTACGAGGCAAAAAGTCCCAACTATCTGATAATAACAATAATGAGATTTTAAGTAGCATAGGCTTGCAATATTAATATTAAATATGTCATACGAAACAAGGTTATCATTTCTGGATCATTTTGTTGGGGAACCATAATTGGAATAAAGTCCAAATATTACAAGAACAAAATTGATCAATAATTATTTAGGAAGAATGTTAAAATATTTGGAAAGTAAAAAACGGGGAAAAGGAGCAGACATTTTCACAAACAGTATATCACGCAGCTGAGATGCAGATCTTTTCTGGAGAACATCTTAGCACATGTACATGCTTGCTGTGCAAATGTGTTTGCATATGTGCTTCTTTTCATCTTTCAGGTAAAAAGACCCCCCAATGGAACAGGAAGTAAACACCACTGTGGGAAAAATAACTAGATTAGCCGTGAAACATGTAACTTGCAAAACATGTACTGCAAGGGATGCTGGGAAGCCAGAAGCACTCCCGGTGAGAAAGGCAGGCAAGAGAATATTCTTACAGATTGGAATTGTTTTTGTTTTGCATACTTTTTTTTAATGAAATAATTGATGCGGCCCATCCTCACCCAAACGCCACCTCTTGGTGGGTTGACTTTGAGCCCCCAGACCTGGTAAACGGGGGCCATTAGAGGTATTTATGTGAAACCGTGCGCTCCCACACCTTCACTGTATGTTCACTCGGTTCCTGAGGGCAGAATTCTCTCCCGATGTCCTGTTTTCCTTCCTGTTTTTATTTGCAAATTGCAACCCCTCGACTCGGTCCCTCCCCTTCCGCCAGGTAGCCAAGATGGCGACCATCGATTGCTGCACGTTCAACATTTTCAGGTACTGACGGGCCGCCCCATTTTGCCATACGTCAGCGTGAACGCACGGAAAATGCAAAGTGTAAAAGTGTCCTTTTCTCACAAGCTTATTCTCTTAAAAGTCTTCTCATCAGATTTGCAACTTCTTCCTCTTCATATTTGAACTTTATTCCTGTATAATTACTGCAGGTTTTTTTGAATTTTTGGGTTTTAAATATTGCAGCGATAATGGAATACAAGTAGTTATTGCTCATTTTGTCATTTTTGCTGTTGCGTTATTTATTTTTTGTTATGTTTTGAAAGTGTGCCACGGGCCAATAAACAAGCCGATGTGGGCCGCACTTTGGACACCCGTGTTCTACTACACCAGCTAATAGTTGACGGGACACGTTTTAGGATGGAAATGATAAAAAGTGGGCGTGATGTTTACCTGAAAAACTCCCCAGTCTAGGAGGGAGGAGAGAGCAGCTGCAACGATGCAAACAGCTCCATGGAAAAAGGCTTGAAGGAGAAATTGAATGAGTGTCATGTTACCATCTCCATCAGGGTTGCTGTTCCAAGAAAAACTCACACAGTCCTTTAGAAAGAAGGATCTGTTTTTTCTGGTCCATGTGCCTCAGATGAGGGCGTAAAAGGTCCTCCATTGTGACTGCCGCCATGGCGTTGATACTCGTGGAAACCGTGCTGTAAAAAAAAGCATAAGGGAAATCACTGTGTGTGCGTGCAACGCTTAAACAAATCTTTAGCTTTGAAATGAAGCTTTCTCAAGCATAACCAAAACAAAAGACAAATACAAAAGGATATGTACTATTCCACATCGCTCACTAAGTGCTGGTAATGTTACTGTAATGGCTTCTTTACTCTCATTATGTCTACCATATTTGGTAATACGAATGTAAATGTGACCATAGGGGTGTTAGTTCATGTCTAAAGAGCTCTGATAATGTTAAAAACTGTCTCCAGAGGGTTGTAACAGTTTTCTATGCTCCAACTATAGACACATAAAATGCGTAAACTACAGAAACTGACTTGTCAAGGTCGGGTCTGGAACCAGTCAACCGTGACAATGGAGGGATTTCTAGAATTTGATTTATGGTAATTCTCTGATTCAGCTAGAGTACATTTCGGTCGGACCTTCTTGATGGGATTAATGCTGCTAACCAAGGTTCTGCAGCATCGTACTGAACTCTGTGTTGGGTGCCCAATAAACTCTTTGTGGTATGATGATTAAATGAAAAATGAAGTGTGTGTGACGTACTGGATTATCGAGAAAAACAGGATTCAAATACCTCAGAGTGCCGCTGTATGCACAGGCCAGGAACAGGCCCGGAAAGCCAGGATGGTTCTGGAATATATCCAGCACAAAGTATGGCATATACTGTGGGAAAGGAATAGTTAAATCCTTTTTACAGTGACAGCAGACGTTGGTATTAGTGGCTTATACGTGGCAGACACGCCAGCAGTACTCCACTCACTAGGTCAGGAGAAGAAAATCTGCCAGATCTCAGTGGATCGCAGTCGACATAGTAAGCAAACATGACGATGCCGCAGGTTGCTGCGCTGCTCACAATCAGGCACAAGCCCAACTGGTTGATGAATAAGGCCCTGTGGGGACAAGTCACATGTTCAATTTCTTGTTTGACTATTGTTTACTGGGGCAAGTGATGAGCTTTTTTCACTCAAATATATATCATTTGTTAGGTAATTACCAGGACTAGTAACTTCTTTAGATACATGCTCCAGGGGTGCCCAATCTTTTTTATCACCGCGGACCGGTTAATGCTTGACAAGAAAGCGCGATTTGAAGTCACCATAACTTAAATCAATACAGGCTGCCACCAAGTACGATGTTGTCAGCCCGGTGTCAAGTAGTCTGCGGCCCGGTACCAGTTCACAGATCGGTGGTTGGGGTATGATATACACTACACACACCATGTCTGAGGAAGGTTTCCACTGCTCCCAACTTTTGAGTAGTAAATTGAGCTATTGGCGTTCCTAGAAGTTGCTAGATGAAGTCATTGCCCAATTTGCATATCATTTGCATACGGCGCTGTAAGAAAAAAATATTGCTCTGTTCATTTCCAAGTGTCCATCAAAACAAAATAAATAAAATAATCTCGGCTTTTCCCATCCTGGTTGACTAATAAGAGCTTTTTCAAACTTGTCCCCTTGTTTATTGCAATGTGAGTCGTTAAGTCCAATGAATAGTTGGAAATGGTACAAAGGTACGCGGCAAAGTGAAAAAAAGGGTAAGGTTACCCCAAAGTGAAAAAGAAGGTGTTTTTCAAAATGACACAAAAAGGCCTGTTTCAGGTACCACTAATTGGGTCACCAATTTAGAGCTGTTGTGCTGAAATTGGTGCCACTAATTCCTACAAGAGTACTTCCTAGCTCCTCTGTCAGTGATGGGAACGCACTGTTGAACATGAGTTGGACAGCATTGTACCGGAGAAAACTGCAAAAACAAAAGAAGAAGACAAATAAGGCCAGACAGGCCAACTTAACGTTAAAAAATGTAACTTTTTCCTCCAGAGACATCAGAGAGTTCTGAAACTTTTGATTAGTCGAGTATGTAATAGCAACGGAGCTTGATGAATAACGAGTAGCAATAGACTCAATTTCTCAATTTATTTATTTAAAGAGACAATGCATATTAATGAACACTTATGTGTAAATATGCCAGAATTAGCCAAAGGCTACTTTACATCTGTAGTCCCTGGCAGGTGAAGAAAAGAAAATAACCAGGCCCTCACGTCCCCAAATATCAGAAAAGTGCCCAACTTTTCCGGAAAATTCACTAGATTTGACGCTAGTAGTTTTTGAGCAAATATGTTGTCATGAGGGGGGCCTTCAGAGCTAGCGACAAAATCGCCAAGTTGGCAACACCGGATCCGTCACACCCAAGCGATGAAGTGTTTAAACAACAACCATCCGGTCATAGGTATGGTACTACGATCCAGATCCAGAACAATACGCTTTAAAAACAGTTTTTGCCACAAAGCATTAACAATAATTGTTGGACATTTGTCTCGTCCCTCGTTCTATTGTGTGTTATCAAATATTTCTAAATAAAACTTTGCTGCCCCTCCGTGAATCACCACCTTACCGCGGTGGAGGGGTTTAAGTGCCTGAGTGATCCTAGGAGCTATGTTGTCGGGGGCTTTATGCCCCTGGTAGGGTCTCCCAAGGCAAACAGGTTCTAGGTGACGAGCCAGACTAAGATTGATTCAGAAGACCCCTATGAAAAAAAAACAAGAGGAGTGACCGCACCCGGACGTGGGATACCGGGGCCTCACCCTGGAGCCAGGCCTGGGGGAGGGGACGCAGGCGAGCGCCTGGTGGCCAGGTAGGACCTGGCCGGGCCTAGCCCGAAGAAGCCACATGGGAACTCCCCCCCGCAGACCCACCACCTGCAAGGGCAAGCATAACGATCCGGTGCTGTGTGATTTGGGCAGTGGTCGAGGGCGGGTGTCCGGGCGACCTGGTCTTCGGCGGCCAAATCTGTTTCTTGGGACATGGAATGTCACTTCTCTGGTGGGGAAGGAGCCCAAGTTTGTGGAAGAGGCGGAGAGATTCCGACTAGATATAGTCGGACTCACCTCAACCCACAGTTCCAGGCTCTGGAATCAAATTCCTTGAGAGGGGTTGGACCTTGTTCTTCTCTGGAGTTGCCGCAGGGGAGAGGCGGCGAGCTGGTGTGGGCTTATTGTTACCCCCCCCGGCTTGGTGCCTCTGTGTTGGAGTCATCCCCAGTAAACGAGAGGGTTATTATATCTAGCCTTAGGGCTGGGAAAAGGGTCCTGACTGTGGTTTGTGCGTATGAGCCGAACAGCAGTTCAGAGTACCCAGCCTTCTTGGAGTCTATCAGAGGTCTTCTGGAGAGCACCCCAGCTGGTGACTCCATAGTTCTGCTGGGAGACTTCAACGCCCATGTGGGCAATGACAGTGTGACTTGGAGGGGCGTGGTTGGGAGGAACAGCCTCCCTGACCTGAACCCGTGCGGTGTGTTGTTGCTGGACTTCTGTGCGAATTACAGTTTGTCCATAACAAACACCATGTTCAAACATAAGGATGTCCATAAGTGCACTTGGCACCAGGACACCCTAGGTCGCAGGTCTATGATCGACTTTGTGGTCGTATCATCAGACCTGCGTCCGCATGTTCTGGACACGCGGGTGAAGAGAGGGGCTGAGCTGTCAACTGACCACCACCTGGTGATGAGTTGGATTAGATGGCGGGGAAGGATGCCGGACAGACCTGGCAGACCCAAACGCGTAGTGAGGGTGTGCTGGGAACGTCTGGCAGAATCTCCCGTTCGTCGAGTCTTCAACTCTCATCTCCGGCAGAGCTTCGCCTGCATCTCGAGGGAGGACCGGGATATTGAGTCCGAATGGGCCGTATTCCGTGCCTCTATTGCTGAGGCAGCCAGTTGTGGTTGCGGCCGCAAGGTGGTCGGTGCCAGTCGTGGTGGCAAGCCCCGAACCCGATGGTGGACACCGGGGGTTAGGGCTGC
>QODF01000072.1:252970-271605 GCA_024372805.1 Oostethus manadensis | reverse complement strand
CTGTACCGAACTGTCGTGGTGAAGAGAGAGCTGAGCCGGAAGGCAAAGCTCTCTGTTTACCGATCGGTCTACGTTCCCACCCTCACCTATGGTCATGAGTTATGGGTCATGACCGAAAGAACGAGATCGCGGATACAAGCGGCGGAAATGAGTTTTCTTTGTAGGGTGGCTGGACTCACCCTAAGAGATAGGGTGAGGAGCTCGGCCACCTGGGAGGAGCTCAGAGTAGAGCCGCTGCTCCTTCACATCAAGAGGAGCCAGTTGAGGTGGCTCGGGCATCTAGTCCGGATGCCTCCCGGGCGCCTCCCTGGTGAGGTGTTTCGGGCATGCCCAGACGGGAAAAGGCCCCCGGGAAGACCTAGGACACGCTGCAGGGACTATGTCTCACAGCTGGCCTGGAAACGCCTTGGTGTCCTCCCGGTGGAGCTGAAAGAGGTCGCTGAGAACCGCGAGGTCTGGACTTCCCTACTGAAGCTGCTACCCCCGCGACCCGGACCCGGATAAGCGGAGGAAAATGGATGGATGGATGGAACTTTGCTGTTTTCTGGTTGAATACAGCCTATTTTTAGTTTAAAACGTGCATATTTAAGCAAATTGTACTAATTAACCTACATTAAGCAATGGCAAAGCATAAAAGTGTCAAAGGATCTCACTAGATAAACTAAAATAGCAATAGAAGGCAGAAGAACCAGTACACGATTCTACACTGGCCAGTCATGATCAGTGTGACTGGCACCAGACTCGGCCAGTAATGGTCGGTGTCCAGTAATGGTCGGTGTGACTGGCATCAGACTCGTCACTAAGGTACCCCAGGGAACACATTTACTGTGACACTGCTGGAGCAGCAGTTTTATTTACATCCTAAATGGCTCATTGACTCATATTTGTGTCTATTGTGTTGGGTATTACAAGCGGAAAGCCATTTCAAGCCGCCATTACATAACATCAGTGTATCGTAATGGCGGAAGTACGCTGTCCAGAAAAAACAAGGTGCTGCTCACACGTGAGTGTGTTATCTTGTCTAATATGTTTTTTCTCTGATTTGATCTACTATACTGGGTAATACAAATGTAAAGGTGCCTATAGGGGCGTTATTTCATGTCTTGAGGGTTCTAGTAATGTTTCAACAGGTTTTCTGTGCCATAACTATGAACATTTTCAATTCACTAGGTCGCACGGTGTTCGAGTGGTTAGCATGTTGGCCCCACAGTCAGGGGAAGGGGCTTGGGCATCTCTGTGTGGAGTTTACATGTTCTCTCCCTGCGTTTGTGTGTTTCATCTGGGTACTCTGGTTAGCCCCCACATTCCAAGAAAATGCATGTTATGTAATTGCCCCCACATTCCAAGAAAATGCATGTTATGTAATTGCCCCCACATTCCAAGAAAATGCATGTTATGTAAGTGGTTTTTTATTATTATTATTTATTTAAAAGGGACAATGCATATTGATGAACACGTACGTGTAAATATGCCAGAATTAGCCAGAGGCTACTTTACATCTGTAGTTCCTGGCAGGTGAAAGAAGGGAAAAGCAAACAAAACAAAACAACAATGACACTACAAACAGTAAAATAAAACAAAACACAATAAGAACGTACAAGAATACATAACGTAAACACTATACAAACAAAAGATTATAAAATTAATGGTTGTTAAATTAATGGTCCTCCAAAGCCATTGTTTGAGATTGATTTTAATCGAACTAAAGGTAGTCGAGTCTCTTATAGCAACTGGAATGTTATTCCAAATTTCTGTACCTTTGACTGACAACACCCGTTGGCTGAAGGTTGTGCGTCTGAAAGGAATTACACAATCACCTCGTCTTGTTACCTTACCACTCATGGTGGATTTCATTTGAATAAACTCACCCAGAGGTGGTGGAGCCAGTCCATTTAAACCCTAGAAATAGAACACGCCAATTGAAATGTTCTAAAATTCTCAAAACTAAGAATATTGTATTTCTGGAGAATGAGACAATGATGGAAGTGATTTTCTGTCGAACACTTTTAGAGCTTTTTTAAAAAGCGATTCTATTAATTTTAAAGTTGTCAAACTTGTTAATGACCAGTTGGTAATACAGTATTCAATATGAGAAAAAATCATGGAATGAAGAAACATTTTAGCAGCATTCTCTGGCAATAATGTTCTGGTTTGCCTGAAATTCAGAATATTAACGTTAACAACTATGGATATATTTTTTACATGTTTTTTAAAGGATAAAATAGAATCCAAAGTAACACGTAGATATTTAAATTCATGTACAAACTGCAACTCATCATTTTTCAGAAAGACTTTGCCGGTACGCTAATTTTTTTAGAATTTATTAAAAGACATGATTTAGTAAACCAGTCATCAATACAGGTGATTGCTGATGTCAACTTTTTGTCAGACGTTGCCTTTGTAAAGATGACAGCATCATCTGCATGTAGTACAGTATTGAGATCTTTACATATGTTTGTATAATGAAAATAATATAGGCCCAAGTGTAGAACCTTAGAGTACACCAACTTGACAGTCCAAATATGGGGATTTGATACTGCTGACAGACACACAATTGGTTCGTTAAGTATGATTTCATCCAAAGGATTGATTGTTTAGAGAAGTTGAATTGTTAATCTAGACAATAGTGGTCAACCGTATCCAATGTCTTTTTTAAATCAAGAAAAACGGCACCAACAAAAGGACTAGTATCTAAAGAACACTTCACTTTTTCCAGAAAAACATGAATTGCTGTTTCAGTTGAATAGAAAACCAAACTGCATAGCATGCAAAGGCTTCTTACCCTGACTTAGACGACTTATTGTTTTGTGACCCATTTTTCAATCATTTTAGATGTAACAGGCAGTATACTGATTGGTCTATAATTCCTAACATCTATTCTGCTACCAGATTTGAAAATTGGGGTAATTATAGCCACTTTCCATGCTACAGGAACAACTAAATGAGTAATTGACAAATTAATTAGATGTGTTATTGGATATATCAAGGAGTCTTTGTGCTGCTTTAAAAAATGTGTATCCAGACCATGCACATCTTTAGCTTTTGAACTTTTTAGTTTACTAATAATAGTAGCTACATCCGATTCCTTGATTTGAGCTATGGTAAAAACAGGAAAGGACTTACTATTGGGTAAGATAATTTTTCACAAGAGGTAAAAAGTTGTGTAATTTCTTCAACGGAACTTTTTAGTTTAGTTAGTTGGACACTAACTAAACTGTCCATAGGTATGAATGTTTGTTTTTCTCTATGTGCCCTCTCATTGGCTGGCGACCAGTCCAGAGTGTACCCTGCCACTCAGTGGGAGTCAGCTGGGATAGGCTCCAGCATACTTCCGCAACCCTAATGAGGATAAGCAGCATAGAAAATGGATAGATGGATGGCTTTAACTGCGATGAACAGCTATATAATGTTTACACGTCATGCATCATGTAAGATCATGTTTTAATTGTTGAAGGATAGTGGTATTATATTGTTTTCTGATCATATTTGAGTAATATTTGCACAATTAAATATCTTAAAGACAAACTGGATTGAAGAAAATTATAATAACATAAATGTGGTCCCTTCAGTTATAATGGCACCGTGGGTTCAAAGTAAAAGAAAAAGTGGCATCATCTTTAACACCGTTAACAATATTTATTTGGGGGTTTATTAAAAGAGATAGACAGGCTGTGCCGCACGGTGGAGGAGCGGGTGGCATGTTGGCCTCACAGTCAGGAGGTTCAGGGTTCGAATCTCTGTTGGGCATCTCTGTGTGGAGTTTGCATGTTCTCCTCGTGTGTGTGTGTTTTCTCCGGGTACTCCGGTTTCCTCCCACATTCCAAAAACATGAATGTTAGCTTCATTGGCGACCCTAAATTCTCCATTGAGTGTGAATGTTTGTATGTCTGCCCTGTGATTGACTGGCGACCAGTCCAGGGTGTACCCCACCTCCTGCCCAAAGTCAGCTGGGATAAACTCCACCAAACCCGCATACCCGCTTACGAGGATTAGCGGTATATAAAATGGATGGATGGACAACATTTGGGCTGACGGTGGTCCCGTGGCTTGCCAGACAGCCAATGGGATCCTCCAGCTCATTTGTTTAGTTCTACCACTCAACCTTTTTGATCCATAACAGTCAGGTTCTTTGACGAGGTTTGAAATGACGGGCTTACTGGGACCAACAGCAGCTGCGAGAGGCCTCCCTTATGCAGCTCAACAAGTTCAAAGAGAAAGCCTTTTGGCTTTTGCCATCAAGGAATCAGAAAAGGACAATGACACATTTTTGGAAGGTTGTTGGCTTTTAAAGGCTGTGCTCTTACACTTTTGATTAGCTGATGAAGAGGACAACCAAATATTGCAAGACTGGCAAAATGATCAAGTTTATTATTTATTATAAAAGTAATGTGTTTAACCTACTCACCACTGGGCATCTCTTTCTGTTTTGCAGGAGACATAACGCTGGACTTGAGCTTGGTTAGTTCCATACATGGACAGCCAGACAAATCCACCCCCCACGGACAAGGTCCAGAAGGTGTAACGCCGACGTGGGTCAAGGTCAAAACTGTTCAAATAATTCAGATAGAAGGACTTTTTACAACAATAACCACAATCTAAACTCTGTGTAAAATGCTATACTACAACTTCCACATACTCGTTGAAATTAATTCGTGACCCGTTGTTGGCAATTTCCAGTACCACTGCAGGACCGCCAACAAGAACCGTACCATGGATGAAAATGGCCACAAAGCCTGAAAGCATAACGATGATCTGGAAAACATCTGTCCAGATCACAGCCTTTATTCCGCCCTATCACAGACACATCATTTAGACATTTAGGCGTGCAAGGACATCAGCGGGCATGCTTGATGACTTTACCAGCGTTGTGTACAGGGTGCAGATGGTCCCAGTAGAGAAAAGAGACAGCCACATATTGAGCCCAGTTGCTGGAAGAGAACATGCGGCAAGTTGACTTGCATGTAAGCAATACTTCTTGTAGGTAATGAAACCTACCTTGTTGAAGGATCAGTGCGGGTGCATAGATGACAATCCCTGTGTAAAGCGCCTGGGGAACAGAACCAGACATACACGACAAACATGCAGACTGTGACCCCGCAAAGCCACTGGCAATGTTATGAATATGCGTCGTATGCAACCCCAAGGCAAATTATTGATCTGTCTGCTGTTGAAGCAACAGTTATTACTCACTATGATGTAGAAAATAGCTTCTTCTCTTAGTAATTTAGGAGGTTGTAGAGCAATTAAAAGTAGCAAGGATGCTCCGATCAGGCTTTTATGCTGCCGATACCAAGGACTTAAAATGTCCGATACTGATCACATGGATTAATTAGAGGTTTTTCAATGTGTTTATTTTAATGAGTGCTACCAGCCAGTTTGTATATAAAGGGGAAAAGTCAGGACAATTCACAGCTCCCTTGACTGCCAGGGGACCCAAAAGTCAAAATTTTATGGGAGTAGAGTCATAATTACGAAAACAAAATTTAGTAAAGAAAGTCAAAATAGTTACAAAACAAAGCAAAACACAGCTGTGATTTTATGGAAAAAAGTAAGAGAAAAAATGTGGCAGAAAATTGCAAATTTATGAGACTAAACTTTGCTCGTGACCAGTCCAGGGTGTACCCCGTCTCCTACCCAAAGTCAGCTGGGATAGGCTCCAGCAAACCCACGACCCTAATGAGAATAAGCGGTATAGAAAATGGATGGGTGGATAAACTTGCAATATTATGAAGAATTTATACTACAAATATGCAAACATTCCAGGACGAAGGAAAAAAACACATCAAACCTTATCAGCCACCTGAATCGCCAGCATTGCTACGATGCCCGGAGCTTGTTCCTATCACTGCGGCTTTGAAAAGTGCAAAAAAGGTTTGCTAGAGACAACCTAAGCGATGACCTCTTTCATCATGAAAATGATGGTGCTGAATGACCGGCCATCCTAATGACCATTGTTGCCAACTTCAGCAAGAAAATGTCTTTTAGCCACTGGTAGGTTTGTGCTTCCGAGCCGCCACTATTTATTAAAAATGTTTTCATAATAGTAGTGATGTCATAATATTTGGTATTTGCCAAATCCAGTTTGAGTTGTTCTTACTTCCTGTGTGTGTAATCGGAATTGTTTTTTAAAAACATATAAAAAGTTGTCGGTATCAGGCTTCAAACAAACATTGTGCATCCCTAAAAAAACACAATTACAACAGTGCTTATATATATCAAAGAACAAGACAAAGTGTGTGCTTGTCTTACTGTGGCCACAAGAAACTGGACACTCCCAAGCAGCTGCATCCCTCGGCCGAACCTCATCTTCAGATACTGCGGGACAAACACACACCTGCACTTACAACACACCCCAAAATCTGCACACACATTCCTTGTCAATCTTCACCTCTTTTATTCCTTACCTTTCATCACCGCATTTCAACAATGTGGTCAAAAAAGATGCTGGGCTTGCTTTATGTCTGCACTAGCGCCAAGTGTTATTTCTAAATTCGTCAAAAGAAAAACACCCATTCAATTTGCTCGTTTTCACTCTAAGAGATTTACCACACTATACACTGAAGTATGCAACATGTAATGTAGGTTTTTTCTGGAAATTTCCCAGCAAACCTAAATGCATCGGAATGTATTTGGCATTAAGAGTTACATTAATGAGTGATACAAATGTCTTTGTCTTTCTGTTTAATAAACACGTTTGGAGGGTCTATGAATGCCCCTCGCTGTTGTCTAGTGACAATGCGGAAGTGCTTGTGAGCGGAAGATTAAAGTATGGTGTTGGAATTGCACTGCTATTGTGCCTCAGTCTGTTGTCACAACAGAGCAGTGTGGCTTGACATGCACATGCCTTAAATAGGCTGAAAATGTAATTTTTTTAAGTTAAAAACCTAACTAATGAAATAAATTAGAGACCACCGTTATTTTTGACAGGCCTAATAAATACTCAACGTTCATTATAATCTACAGAGAGATTAGAATGACTTCACTAATAATGAGTGGCCATAATAAGCCTTCTTAAAAATGTTTACTTTTTTCCATTCTTTGGATTTACTGACTCTGATATATCATTGTTACAATTTGATGATGTTTCAAATCAGGGCTACAGTGGAACCCGCTGACCTTGATGCTTGGGATTGGCCGGCATGACTGGTTGGACATGGCCGACATTGCAACTGAAATGACAGAGACATATGGACGGTCGGGCTTAAAGGATTTTTCAACCTACGGACAAATTTGAATTTGATTCTTCTGCTTTCCTATGCTATCGTAGCAACGGGAGTATCGTGTACGTTTGAGCTGTGATTTGTTCGTTGGCCGCGTTGAAGTATGGCTTGAGTCGTGCTGTAAAGCCAAGCTTCCCAAAGCGGGCTGTGTGTACAAATTGTCTTAAGGGATAAGTGAATAAAAAATAAAAACCCGCAGTCCTAGCAGAAAGGAGGTTCATTTCTCTGTGTGAGTTATACGAATAAGTACGTTTGATGATTATGTTGTGTATTAAAAGTGTTTCAATCCTGCATACCTGTCAAGGTATGTGCGTGTCAGGAAGAGAGAGTCGGGATTCCCCTGAAAATGAGACTTTATTTCTGCTCCTATGTATTTTTGTATATCATCTTTGTTCAATATGCTATCCAATACTTTATTCGTCTCTTTATTGATCAGTGTTCACATGAAACTCAGAATGAGTTACATTTACTAACCAGTTAATCATGTTTAATATTGCATTCAGATTCAAATATTTGTGTAGCGCCAAATCACTAGAGCAGGCATCTCATGTGTGCACGGCTTCAAGTCAGACGTGTGAAGGGGTATCTCGCTGTGGAAAGGTCAAGAACCACTGCTGTAAAGCATACAGTGCCGTTTTGTAGAAGCAATAAAAGACTGGTTTTCACGAAACTGGTTTTGTCCTCCTACCTCTTTACGACACATAATAATATTTTATACTCTTACACCTTTTTGTACTGCTGCGGTTGTTTGCTTGCATGACTTGACTACAACGACAATAAAGAGTTTGGACATGTGCAAATCTTTGTTCCCATCTTCTTTTCCTTTCGGCTTATCCCTTCAGGGGTCGCCATAACGAATCAATTGCCTCCATCTAACCCTGTCTTCTGTATCCTCTTCTCTCGCGCCAACTACCTTCATGTCCTCTTTCACTACATCCATAAACCTCCTCTTTGCTCTTCCTCTAGGCCTCCTGCCTGGCAATTCAAAACTCAGCATCCTTCTACCAACATATTCACTATCTCTCCTCCGGACATGTCCCAACCATCTCAGTCTGGCCTCTCTGACTTTATCTCCAAAACATCTAACATGTGCTGTCCCTCTGATGTGCTCATTTCTGATCCTGTCCATCCTGGTCACACCCAAAGAGCATCTTCATCTCTGCCACCTCCAGCTCTGCCTCCTGTTTTTTCCTCAGCGGCACTGTCTCTAAACCAAACAACATGGCTGGTCTCACCACAGTTTTGTACACCTTTCCTTACATTTTAGCTGAAACTCTTCTATCACACATCACACCCGACACTTTTCTCCACCCATTCCAGCCTGCCTGCACACGCTTTTTCACCTCTTTTCCACACTCTCCATTGCTCTGGACTGTTGACCCTAAGTACTTAAAATCCTCCACTTTCTTTATCTCTTCTCCCTGTAACCTCACTCTTCCACTTGGGTCCCTCTCATTTACACACATGTACTCCGTCTTGCTGCGGCTGACCTTCATTCCTCTCCTTTCCAGGGCAAACCTCCACCCCTCAAGCTTCTCCTCCACCTGTTCCCTGCTCTCACTACATATCACAATGTCATCTGCAAACATCATAGTCCATGGAGATTCCTGTCTAACCTCGTCCGTCAGCCTGTCCATCACCATAGCAAACAAGAAGGGGCTCAGAGCTGATCCCTGATGGAGTCCCACCTTCACTCGGAACTCCTCTGTCACACCTGCAGCACACCTCACTACTGTCTTACAGTCCTCGTACATGTCCTGCACCGCTCTAACATACTTCTCTGCCACTCCAGACTTCCTCATACAATACCACAGTTCCTCTCTGGGCACCCTGTCATAAGCTTTCTCCAGATCTACAAAAACACAATGCAGCTCCCTCTGACCTTCCCTGTACTTCTCAATCAACATCCTCAAAGCAAATACTGCATCTGTTGTACTCTTTTTTGGCATAAAACCGTACTGCTGCTCACAAATGCTCACGTTTGCCCTTAGTCTAGCTTCAACTACTCTTTCCCATAACTTCATTGTATGGCTCATCAGCTTTATTCCTCTGTAGTTGCCACAACTCTGCACATCTCCCTTGTTCTTGAAAATGGGCAGCAGCACACTTCTCCTCCATTCCTCAGGCATCTTCTCATTATCTAAGATCCTGTTAAACAACCCGGTCAGGAACTCTATTGCCACCTCTCCTAGACACTTCCATAGCTCCACAGGTATATCATCAGGACCGAGTGCCTTTTCATTCTTTATCCTCTTCAATGCCCTCCTCACTTCTTCCTTACTAATCTTTGCTACTTCCTGGTCCACAAGTCACCTCTTCTACTCGTCGTTCTCTCTCATTTTCTTTATTCATCATCTCTTCAAAGTACTCTTTCCATCTTCCCATGACACTACTGGCACCTGTAAATACCCTTCCATCCCTATCCTTCATCACCCTAACCTGCTGCACGTCCTTCTCATCTCTGTCCCTCTGCCTTGCCAACCTGTATAGATCTTTCTCTCCCTCCTTGCTGTCCAACTTAGCATACAAGTCATCATAAGCCCCTTGTTTGGCCTTTGCCACCTTTACTTTCACCTTACGCTGCATCTCTGTACTCCTGTCTACTCTCTTCAGTCCTCTCAATGTCCCACCTTCCTCCTCTGCATCATGTCAACTAATTTTCTACCTTTTCCTGTTATAGTTCAAACATTCAAAGTCCTTACCCTTAGTTCTAGACTCTTAGCATTCCTCTTCTCTCTCTTCCTACAGAACCTTCCTCACACAACCCTCTGTATTTATCGGGGCACAATAAGACACTGGCCTGTGCCCCGTTGCGGCTACATTACTGTAAATCTTTGTTCCCATGGCCGACAAAATAAAAAAAATCAAACGGGTGCATTTTGTTCCAGGTGAATCCCAGTGAATAGGAATGACCCCTTTGGTGTGGGAAAAGCAGCCTCCCACGCATGTCGACGTTGGCTTAAGTGGCGCATTTTAGCTCTGATAACACGTGAATCAGGACTTGATGAGTTCTTAGACATATACTAGATAGATGGATAAATAAATAGATAGACAGATAGATACCTGTAGATATAGACACAGACAAATCTGCAACGTAAACAGTACCGACTTAAGCGGGTTCCACTGTACAATTATCTCTGAAGACTCTTTGATCTTCATGTTACTCATTTCAAATCAAAGCAAAACATTTTCTTTCAGTGTCGGGGAATGTTGGCATCCAATTGGGTGACAATCTGAATAAAGGTGTACCTTATTACCGTATTTTCCAAGCTATAAGTCACTTTGGAAATGCACATTGATGTTAAAAAAACATATTTAAGAGGCACAGGACTGTAAGTTGCATTTTTGGGGGGAAATGTCTTTTATAAAATCAGAGACCAAGAACAGAGGTTTTATCTTGAAAGGCAAGTTATAGTAATAACAATAAAATGGCAAACAAAAGGCTAAAGAAACTCACGGAAACTTTCAACCTCAGCTTGGAAGTTTCTGCGACATCGTTGCCCGTGCTCTGACGGAGAGGCGATTGGGCTGCATGAACAAGTAACAAGAAGGTCCTCCCGCAAAGTAATTTTTATTCATGGCTTTAGCAACTATCTGGCCAACGAGACGTAACTGCACTGTTCAAGTGTCCATTTGTCAGCTTGTTCCTCTAGCTGTGATCATCTAGCTTTTCACTACTTGCAGCTTGTAATCCGTACAACATGATTTCCTTTTTGGGGGTTTCGTGTTCCGTGACGTTCATGATAGTCTGTGATAGGAGTAGCAGATAGTGGCACACAAGCCTAGATGCCCTCTTGTGGCTGTTAGTGTGAAAATAAAAAATACATATATGAGTCGCTTCAGAGTAGAAGTTGCAGAACCAGCCAAACCAAGTGCAACGTATAGTCTGGACAATACAGAAGTTTTGTCTTTTTGCCGTTACTGCCCACTTGCATTTGGGCCCAAACAGGGATGTGACCAACCTGATCAGATCGACTGGATCTACTGTACTTTGCACATCATATTTTTTCAATCAAAGTTAAGATGACACTGACTGGTATTGAGAATGTTTGTGTCCCATTCAGAGGTAATTGAATTCTTACCTGATTGGTGCTGGTGATACCTAGGCGGAAGAAAACGGGCAGGAACAGGTAGGCTGTCAGTAGAGTGTTAATGCTTTGGCCGAGGCACATGTAGAGGAACTTAAAGCCATAGCGAGAAACTTCAGATGGAACTCCCAAAACCTGGACGCCTGACATAAAGCTGGCACAGAGGGAGAGTCCGACGGGCAAAGCAGACAAACTTCGATGGCCGGTGAAGAAGTCATCTGTGTTTGCATTCTGTGGCTTGTTCCTCACGGCCTGAAAGAGCCCTATGGCCATGGAGATAACGAGCACCGCAGCAAAGACGAGGTAGTCGGCCAAGACAAAGCTCTGTGTGGATGACTTGCTGGTTGACGGCGCCTCCATCATTCTATGCGGCAGAAAGAAAACACATTAAAGATCTCCTTGCATTCACGACTCCCCAAATTTGTGGATTTTTTATTTAAAAAAAAAAAAAAATCTATTTGATTTTTTGATGCGTATGTTACCGGCAGCAGATCTAGGGGAATCTGGACCAGCAGCAAAGGTTACAGAGAGAGAACACTGTGTAGCCAAAAGAAATTACCGTCAACATTAAAGATCCCAAATTAGCATCTTTATTAATGAGCAGTGCATATGCGCATTTTTAGTCATATTTAACAGTATCTAACTGCTTAAAAGCAAATTGCATAACCCCCCCAAAAATGCATCGTATCTACAAGGGTGATGTGAAGCCCTACAAATCTTCACACCAGGTCTTAATGACACGTTAATGTACATTCCTAACAAGATATAAAACATGCTGATTTTTGGGGGTGAAAAAAAAGCTAGATAGCAGTGTGCAGTTTGTGTGAATAGCGCACGTGTTCTTATTGTTACTACTTGTCAACATTACATGTAACACGTACTTTGTAATCACGTTCTCCCCAAACTCGTTACATTTGTATCAATGTGTATGAACATTGTACTACATCAGCATACTCAGACCGCGCAAAAGCATGTTTCATCCCTTCAAAAGCCTTTCTAGTACATTCATATTTCACAGTGAGTCAACCAAGAGGTTGGAAATAAAGTTTCGGCCATACCTGTCAACAATAGAGAGAGATCCAAAATTAGCGTCTTCTCACGCCTGAGCTCTTTTATTAATGAGCAGTGCACGGCTAAACCTAACCGCTAGTCTCCCTATTGAATCGCTCCACACCATTATGCCCCCTCTGCTGGTGTAACCATGTAATTACACCTCCAAAATGAAATTCATAGCAAATAGTAGTTAGTAAGGTTCAATTGTTAACAAAAAATGGTGTGGGGTGCCTGTTTAATTTACAATTCCGCACGTACCGTTTCCAACCTACTACATGTACAGTTTTCTTGCCCACTCGGGCAGATTTTGGTCCTGTTACGGAGGCCTGGGAGTTTAAGGGTTCTGTGCAGAATTTTAGCTGTTCCCTGTTTGCACTCTTCTAAACAGAGATGTCAAATGTTGTTCCTGGTATCTGCTGGATCCATCCACTCGGCATCCACCCCGATCACTATCAGAACGTTTATGCCACGTTTTCTCTAGTTCTTCCTTTTTTTGCTTTCCTTCTTCCGAATGTTGCTGTCTTTCTTGATTGCTACATTGATCTCCAGCGCTATCTTCTGACGTTTATTCACCACCACCATGTCGGGCTGGTTGGCAATCACTTTGTCACTTCCTGTCCACACGTCCGGAATACATTTATTCAAACACACACAAATGGCGTATTTTCTCTGATTATACCTAATATATTGGATAATAAAGGGGATTATTCATCTTATTCTTAGCCCCCATGAGCCTTTGTGCAGTAAAAAACGGTTGCTATACTGGAAGTTCCCCTTAACTCGTTTTACATCAGTGGCCTCAGGAATAAGGTGCATAGGGTTGTTAATTCATGTCTAGAGGGCTCTAACAATGGTGAATAATTGTATTTCAAATGTCATAAAAGGGTTAATTTCAGGAATGTCCGATATTGGCTTTTTTGCCGATATGCATATGCCAATCTTGTCCTTTGATATACTGTAAGAATTTCCGATTCTGATATCGATGTGTGTAAGATGGCATTTCTCCTGTGGCAGAATGAACATATTTGTGTTGTGGAGCTAATGGGTGCAGCATCGGCAGATAACTTGTGGGCGTGGCTGTAAACAACATTTTAAAAGTCCGGGAAGCAATCGCGTGAGAAATACTTGGAATTTGGAATGGAAAAGCGTGGCTCCAGGACCGCCTCAAGTTTGTTGAATCTGGCATCTTCCACGAAAAGGGTTGCTCATCCATTCATTTTCTATACCGCTTATCCAGTGTGATTGATACACTCCATAATGCACGGATTGATGGCTTTGGGAATTGGAAGTATTAAAGGAAGAAGTCTTTGTTCCGCCTGGCATAACCAACCGTAAGTCCTTGCAAAATGGCAAGCTTCATATCCCAAAGAGACGCCACAGACATAACGTTAGTCCGGTACTGAGCCAGCCAGCTTTTTACTAGTCAAACATGCTTGTTTACGCCCTTTGATGAGGTCATCATTTGCGCGCCGGAAAGTACGGGAGCTCATAGACATTTATACAACATTTTTTAAATTGGTTTTCACTATAGGGAATACACCTGATACCAGTATCTACTGATATTACATGTTTATGCCAATATCAGGCCGATCTCGCGGTCAGGAGTTCTGGGTTCGTATCTTCATTAGGCATCTCTGTGTGGAGTTTGCATGTTCTCCCCATGTGCGTGTGTGGGTTTTCTCCGGGTACCCTGGTTTCCTCCCACATTCCAAAAAACATGCATATTAGCATAATTGGCCACTTTAAATGTCCATTAGAGTTTGAGTGCTTGTTTGTCTGCCCTGAGGGTCCAGGGTGTACCTCGCCTCTCGGCCGAAGTCAGCTGGAATAGGCTCCAGCATACCCGCAGCCCTAATGAGGATAAGCGGCATAGAAAATGGATGGATGGATGATGGCTGATAATATCATATTATTATTTTCCATGCTTTAACCAACAAATATTCTGTTTATTAATATTAAATCCTACTTTGCAAATTCACTTATCGCGGTCGGGTCTGGAGCCAAATAAACCGCAATAAACGAGGGATTAGTGTACTCGCAGTTTTTGCCATTCACTGGTGCTCCCGGAATGCACATCCCGTGAGAAGCAGGGATGTACTGCACAGTATGCATTGCCTCACTTTCGAACACTACAGTACACATCAGGACACCTTTTGGTAGATAAAACGGGATTATGCACGGGAGATGCATGATGCAATGTGAAAATATTTGAAGGTCAAAGGACCTTTCAAAACATTTCTTTACCCCTTTACATTGTAGCAGCAAAAAATGTTTTTATAAAAATCCCTTTAGTTAGTAAAAACTTACTTTTCATTCCTAAAAATATATGGAATGCATACATATAAAAATATAGAGCTTCAGTAGATTGTACTCACTGTGTTGATTCAAGATATTTAGATGGGAAAAGGGATAACTATTTTGGTATCATCCAGTTTAGGGGCTTCCCTCGCAGCTCAAAACCACTGAGAGTGGAATGAAAGTCATTTTCAAGACTCACCACTCTTTTGCTGGTCCTGTTTGACTTCCTTGGCAGGAGTGTGCTGATAGTTTGAATAGCAGCCCTCCTGCTCTCCCACAGCTACAGCAAGTGGTGCAGGCAAAGGTGTGCAGCTTGTGTCACGAAGGGAGACGCTATAGAACTTAGCGTTAGTCCTGTGGAGCCAGGACCACGTAGTGAACAATGAAAGGCTGCAACACATTTATGCTGTTGTTTCAGCTTTCTCCTTGAATAATTTCCTCCTAATCTTATACATTTTTGCCCAACCTCTTTTTTCATCAAAAAACACAGCTTGGTTGTTTTGTTTGTGTCACATAACATTCCAACAATCAAAAAAGTCACATATATTTTCTTTAATACTTCAACTCCATGCTACTAAAATAACATTCTTTTTCCTCATAATATGAGCAGTTTATTTGTCGTCTTGTAATACTATAAATCTATTCCCACAATACTACAACTTTCCCCAGCCTGTTTCTTATAATATCAGGACTTAAAAAAACATTGTTTCTTGACGTTTTCAACTTAAATCTACTAAAATGATATTATTTTTCTCATAAAATTACAACTTTTTCCTTAATGGTTTGACTTTATTCTTGTAAATTTACCATTTTTGCAGTTCTTGTTTTGTAAACAAAACAGTTTTTATGGAATAATCTAATTAGAATATGCCGCAGGCCAAAAGAAAAACAGCCATGGCTTGCTAATGCCCCCTGGGGCACACTTTGGACACCCCTGGTTTATACCTCATTGAAGAACGCAGAGGCCACTTTGTTACCATTGACTATTTGTTTACTTAATGACAAGCTGAAACCAATGCAGCGTAGCTCAAGGCCACGTCAATCTTTTTCAGAAATAATCAAACCACCTTGAAAACGTGCATGTGCAGTTTTATAACTAAATAGCTCGTATGGTGATTGTTTTGCTGTGAGGTTGTGTTTTAAATGCACGTATGAGCAAAAAAAACCAAGGCAGACTTTGGACTTCGATATTGAGGCACAGAAAGAGGAAGGATTTCCCTCAAAACATTTCGCCGTCATGCACGAGGCACCCAAGCCAAAACAACCAAAAGGATAGGAATCTTGAGAATGACATTTATTCATGATTTTCTTGTGTTTTTGCAGTGCTCATGGCTAGCTCTGTACTAGTTTGGGAGCTTCGTTTGAAGGCTGATAATGTTTTGATTCCAAGGCTTCACGTGCAGCACACTAAAGTGGAATTTTGAACACATTTTTGGAAGGCTGCATCACTATTATTCTTTTATTATATCTGAGATACCTAAAAATGTTCTGAATATGACCAGAACACGCTGGCCTAAAAGGCAGTACAGGCAGAATTTGTATATATATTGTATATACTGTATATATAATTACTAACTACAAAATTATTTCATTTATGAAGAAGGTATCCCATTTTGTTGTAATTCAGTTATCATGGTCGGGTTTGGAAGCAAATAAAGGAGGGACTAGAGTATACATGGGTCAAAATTCAAATTATATTCTGATTGTAAATTTTGGCAGAAATTCACTTTTTATGGTCGGGTTTGGAACCAATTAACGGTGATTAAACAAGGGATTAGTGTATACACGGGTCAACTTTGCTTTTAAACCGTATGTGGTCTTCAATCCAAGGTCAGGAGTGGCAGGCTTGTTTTGAGCTTTGACACCTTTGTACGACGAGTAAATGTAAAAAGTCAAAAAGTGAACGAAAGCAAATACAAGTAGTGCAGAAAAGGAATAAAGAAGGGTTTGAATGCAACCACTGACATGTTTGCTGTTTTTTTACTGTGACAGGAAACTGCAAAGCACCTCTACACCGAAGAGGGAAACCACAGCAAGCTGTTGCTTCTCTTTTCCAGGAAGATCACAAGTTGACTTCGGCACGTAAGTGAATCAACTTTGGCTCAAACATACAATTCAGTCTGAAATTAGAATTCCACCAAAAATAACAGCATAATCTTTCAGCTGTCGAACTTACAGTTTTGGCAAACATAATTCAAAGGCAGCATTCTTGCCAAGCAAATGACTTTTCCATCGAGTGTGATGAAACAGCTGCTGACAGTGCCGCACTAACTTAACACTTTTACTAAAAAATTATTATTAACAACCTAAGGCAATATTTATGTGTGACAATGTGTGATGTGACTTCTGTAATTAAAGTAATACGAGCACTGAAATGTTCTTATCACTGAGGCACGGCGCTACGGCAGACGCAGTGACATCCATGCCGCCCGACAGTACTTCTGTTATGGCAGTAATACGGTTTACTTGTTTCCTATTACTTCTCATGTGGACATTAACTTTTCTCAGTCCCATACCTCTTTGGACTTTTGACTTCAAGTCATGTCTCGCCTACCCAAACAAACAAAGCACACACTCCTCAGCAACAACAGTGTGACCTGGAGAAGCGTGATTGGGAGTTACTCCGTGGCGGGTTCTCCTATCTCTGGGCTGAGGTTACCGAGGTGCTCAAAAAGCTCCTCGGTGGCAAAGTGGATAAGATCCGCCCAGAGTTCCTTAAGGCCCTGGATGTTTTGGGCGCGTCTTGGTTGACATGACTCCTGGTCGTGGAACTGTGGATCAACGCTATAGGGTCCTTGAGCATGCATGGGAGTTTGCCCAACCAGTCTACATGTGTTTTGTGGAATTGGAGAAGGCATTACAGCGTGTTGCTCAAGGAATACTGTGGGGAGTGCTCTGGAAATATGGGGTATCGGACCCGCTAATTTAGGTGTTTGTTCCCTGTATGACCGGTGTCAGAGTTTGGTTCGCATTGCCGGCAATAAGTTGGGCCCATTTCCAGCAAGGGTTGGACTCCGCCAAGGCTGCCCTTTGTCACCGATTCTGCTCATTACTTTTATGGACAAAATTTCTAGGCACAGTCAGGTTATGGGGTTCCAGTTTGGTGGCGGCAGAATTGGGTGTCGGCTTTTGCAGATGATGTGGTCCTGTTGGCGTCATCGAGTCGTGGCCTTCACCTCTTGCTGGATTGGTTGACATAAACTAAGAAGCGGCTGGGATGAGAATAAGCACCTCCAAGTCTGAGTTAATGGTTCTTGCCTGGAAAAGGGTGGCGTGCCATCTCCAGGTTGGGGATGGGATCCTGCCCTAAGTGGAAGAGTACCTCGGGTAAGTACCTCGGGTTTTGTTCTCGAGCGAGGAAAGAATGGAACGCAAGATGGAGAGACGGATCGATGCGGCGTCTGCAGTAATGCGGAAACTGCATCAGTACGTTGTGGTAAAGAGAGCTGAGTCGAAAGGCAAAGCTCTTAATTTACTGGTGGATCTACATTCCTACCCGCACCTTTGGTCATGAGCTTTGGGTAGTGAGCCAAAGGACAAGATTGTGAGTACAAGCGGCTGAAATGAGTTTCCTCTGCAGGGTGGCTGGGCTCTCCTTTAGAGATAGGGTGAAAAGCACTGTCATTCGGGGAGAGAACCACTGCTCCTCAACATTGAGAAGAGCCAGATGAGGTGGCTCAGGCATCTGGTTAGGATGCCTTCCGGACACCTCCCTGGTGAGGTGTTCTGGGCACGCCCAGCCAGGAGAAGGCCCAGAGGGAGACCTAGGACACGCTGTAGGGATTATATCTCACAGCTGGTCCCCGTGGCGGAGCTGTAAGAGGTAGCTGGAGACCGGGAAGTTATGAGCTTTCCTGCTGAGACTGCTGCCCCTCTGACCTGAACTCGGATAGGCGGGGTAAAATGGAATCGAATTTTTCAACAGTGCCAACAGTAACAATGTCTTTATAGCTTGGTATATATATATATATATATA
>QODF01000072.1:229702-244554 GCA_024372805.1 Oostethus manadensis | reverse complement strand
TTACTAATCTTTGCTACTTCCTGGTCCACAACAGTCACCTCTTCTACTCTTTGTTCTGGCTACACGCTCCCCTACCACTGCTTTGCAGTCACTGACCTCCTTCAGGTTACAGCTTCTACACAAGATGTAGTCTACCTGTGTGCTCCTACTTCCACTCTTATAGATCACTCTATGTTCCTGTCTCTTCTGGAAGAAAGTATTCACTGCAGCCATTTCCATCCTTTTTGCAAAGTCGACCACCATCTGTCCTTCTGCGTTCTTCTCCTGGATACCAAACTTGCCCATCACCTCCTCATCATCTTGGTTTCCTGCACTAACATGTCCATTGAAGTCTGCACCAATGACAACTCTCTCAATTCTGGGGATGTTCTGCATCACTTCATGCAGGTCTGACCAGAATTTCCCTTTCTCCTCCATCTCACATCCTACCTGTGGAGCATACTCACTAACAACATTGAACATCACACCTTCAAGTTCTAGCTTCAAGCTCATCACTCTATCTGACACACATTTTATCTCCAGGACATAGCTAACTCCTCCTTCAAAATCACCCCTACTTCATTTCTCTTCCTATCTACACCATGATAGAATAGCTTGAACCCTGCTCCTAAGCTTCTAGCCTTTCTACCTTTCCACTTGGTCTCCTGGACACACAACGTGTCTACCTACTTCCTCTGCATCACGTCAACTAATTCTAATCCATTTTCCACCGACACCCTGTCGGTGAACAACACCGGTGGCGGGCGTTGTTAACCCGGGCCACGTCCGATCCGGTATGGAAGTCATTTGTTTAATTCGCATGTTCTGGTTTGGCAAAGTTTTACGTCGGATGCCCTTGCTGACACAACCCTCTGTATTTATCCGGGCTTGGGACCGGCACAATAAGACACTGGCTTGTGCCCATTGCGGCTACATTACTCGTTTCATGCTCGTACTCAGCAAAAATGAATTAACCAAAATGGATATTCATCTGAAACGAGTACCCTGCTCATCACTTTTTTTTTCTTTAAGAGCAGCACACAAGGCAGGATTTTCATCTTGAAACTCCTTGATTTCTTGTCTTGGTGTTACGGTATCCTGCTTTTTTTTCCTCCATAAGGTTCATGGTCCCCATAATTATTTCCATGAGATTTTTGTGGCACTCCTCCATTGTTATGAAAGCCCAGGTTGCTCTGATAGTGGCTTTCAGCTATATATTCCATTTTCCTTTCGACAATACCCCATAGATTTTCTACAGGGTTGAGGTCAGGCCAGTTTGCTGGCCAATTAAGGACAGGGATACCATGGTCCTTAAACCAGGTACTGGTAGTTTTGGCACTGTGTGCAGATGCCAAGTCCTGTCGGAAAATGAAATCTGGATCTTCTTAAAGTTGATTAGCAGCAGGAAGCATGAAGTGCTCTAAAACGTCCTGGTAGATGGCTTCACCTTAGAGCGCAGAAAATACAGTGGACCAACACCAGCAGATGACATGGCACCCCAACCATCACTGACCGTGGAAACTTCACACCTCACACCTCACACCTCAAGCAACATGGATTCTGTGCCTCTCCTCTCTTTCTCCACACTCTGGAACCTTTGTTTTCCAAAGGAAATGCAAAATTGAGAACATAACATTTCATCAGAGAACATAACTTTGGACCACTCAGCAACAGTCTAGTCCTTTTTGTCCTTAGCCCTAACTTTTTTGTTCAAGAGTTCTTTCCTGGTCGCGCTAACCCCTATTATCAGAACACTTTTCTTTTCTTACCCTGCAACCTTCTGTTAATATGCTTGGACACAGAGCTCCGGCTTCTTCAGCAATCCCCTTTTGTGTCATGCCCTCCTTGTGCAAGGTGTCAGTGATGTTTTTTTGGGCAACTGTCAAGTCAGCAGTTGTCCCCATGATTGTGTAGCTTGCTGCACTAGACTGAGAGGCCATTTAAAGGCCTTTGCACGTGTTTTGAGTTTATTAGCTGACTAGATTGGGACAATGTGCAATGCATCTATATCATCCGAGTTTCACTATTTGAATAGAATTACTGAATACTAGACGGCCTTAAAGTCAGAAACCTTGGTGTCATCTTCAATTAGGACCTTTTCTTTAGTTTCCAAATAGGACAGGTGTCAAGAACAGCATTTGTCCACTTACCAAACATGAAGACATTTATTATTGCATTATTCTAACTCTCTGATTATTGGTTGTCCTTAGAAATCTTAAAGACCCTTCAGTCAGTCGCAAATCCTGTCACACGAGTCTTAACTGTAACCAGAAGAAATTCTTTATTGTATTGTAATGTATTGAGTAGCATCTGTATATGCTGCTAATACCCATCATCAGTGAGATTGGCGGATTCCGATCACATGGATTAACCGTACATGTATTGATGAGTGCTTTTGGCCAGGGCCACCATTAGAATTACATTTCCAAAGGCATCTGGAAAATAGGTGATTTGGGTGGTCTTTTTTTTGCCTTGATATGAGTGGAAACATTTTTGTACTATTTAACACAAACCTGAATTTAATTTGATGCATGTTTTGGAGTAATAGCAATACAAGATAAATCTATTACATTATATTATATGCTACATATAAACCAGTCCAGGGTCCAGTCCCGCCCGAAGTCAGCTGGGATAGGCTCCAGCATACCCGCTCCAGCATAGAAAATGGATGGATGGATTATATATAAGTATTTTCAAAATGTGTGTTCATTAAACAACAACACACAAATAGTGTTTGGAGGACAAGACATAATTAGTATTAATTAGCAGACGCTTTAAAAAGTTAGTACACACTCGATGGACGTAATCCATTTACCCATGGGACAAAAATGAGCTCCAAACTAATCGCATTGTTTGGTTGTTAAAAAAACAAAATATCACCGTGGTAGAAAGTTACATTTAGAGTCCAAAGACAATAAGCTAGGCGGCTAATTCTAGCTGGCTAGCTAGTTAGCTGCGGCCTTTGAAACATCAATAGATTGGCCAAGGGAGTGATCGAACACGCTGGCATGGATTGGCGTAATCTGTGTCAAGATGCCAAAATGAAACCTTTGAGGTTTTACAGACAAGTACATGTCTGTGATGCCTTACAAAAGAACCCCAAAATCAAATGAATTGATCCAGTAAATCATTTGAAGTTATTTACACTTATAAGTTTTATGAGATTTATTAAAGTTGACAGTGGTGGAGATTTTTTTGTTGTCTAACATTGTGACTGCCAAGGTGTTCAGTCCACAATCTAATAGTGGTCCTGTTTTTTTTACTCCTCCTGTAAGGGTGAAAGCCTTGGACAGGGATCCTTTACTCGAGTTTTTAAAGGCTCCAAAATAGACATTCGTGATGGGGAGAAACATGTGACAGATGTTCTACTGAAAGAACTCCATGGTGTTCACAAGAACTGCTGGGAAGTGAGTTTAACGTGATCAAAATACAGCCACAATGTTGTACTTTTACAATATTAAACCTGGGATGTTGACTTGTATTTCTGTCACTCAGTCCTTTTTTGAAGCTGCCAGCATAATGAGTCAAATATCTCACAAGCACCTCCTATTGGTTTACGGCATCAGTGTTCATGGAACAAAAAGTAAGTTGAAAACCAGAGGTTCTTCAATTGCATTTCTTCTACATGCTGCTTGGCTTGATACTTTTTGCTTTGCAGATCGTAATCCACATTTGTTTGAAGTTAGTACACCCAAGGTCAAAAGATTTTAGACGTAAAATATTAATTTTTAAAAAGTCAACTATCTCAGGTTTTATGATGGAAATTTGCATATGCTCCAGAATGTTATAAAGTAGGTGCCTGGCTGGCCCAGCCCAGAGAAGCCTCGCCGCCCCCAACTTGCAGAGGCAAGCACAAGGGTCAAGTGCAATTTGGGTGGAAGTCGAGGGTGGGCATTTGGGTGACATAGTTTTCGGCGGCCAAATCTGGTTCTTAGAACTTTGGTGGGGAAGAAGCCTGAGCTTGTGCGAGAAATTCCGACAAGATATAGTCAGACTCACCTCGACCAACAGTTTGGGCTCTGAAACCAAATTCATCGAGAGGGGCTGTACCTTGTTAAGATTGCACCTAAAGCCACCATTCATCAGACCATTAAGAACTTCAAGGAGAAATTTTCAATTGTTGTGAAGAAGGCTTCAGCGCATCCAAGAAAGTATAGCAACCGCCTGGACTGTCTCTGAAAGTTGATTTAGCTGCAGGATCGGGGCGCCACTAGTGCATCAACATCAAGAAGGGCACATAGAAGCCACTTCTCTCTAGAAAAACAAACTGGTGTTCTGCAAAAGATACAGGTATCGAACTCCTGAAAACTTGGGTAAAACCATTTTCTTCTCTAAATCCCCTTTCTGGTTGTTTGGGGCATCCAGAAGAAAGCTTGTCTAGAGAAGAAAAAGGTGAGCATTATTATCAGTCCTGTGTCATGTCCATCCTGAAATCATTCATGTGTGGGCTCACTCAGAATTTTGCATAAGAACACAGCACAGTCATGAATAAAGAACGGTACCAAAACAAACTCCGGATCCAAGAAGAGTTTACTGAAAAACAATGCCGTTTCCCATGACAAAAGTGGTAACTAAGTGGCCTAGAGAACAACAAAGTAACATCTGACAAAAATATCTAAAAATGCTGAAGCAGCAAACTAATGCAGAAAACTAACACTTATGTATTATTATCAAAACTTTTGACCACAACTGTACAATATTTAGGAATTTAGGAGATATGGGTTAGCCTTGGTTTAGTCAGCTTTATTCCTGCACATCTGCAAAAATACAAATATGCATGGATTATCAGAGCTGGCTGGCCTCAAAACATCAGGGGAAAAAAGGAACTGTCAATACTGCACTACACAATACTACAACTAGGATACGTGGCATAGGTGGATGGATGACACTTAATATGGAAAAGCTCATATTTTGTGTATAGTTGTATATAGGATTTTTCATAGCTTTTGTATGTTTTTCTATTATCTTACATAATCAAGATGGAAGCAATGCCAATCATTTTCTTTTGTAATAGTATGGAAGGGGGTACCATATAATATCACCCCTAAGCCACCACTTTGGGTAGGGTAGGCTCTGACGATTCTTATTCTGAAAGCTTCACCTCACATGACCACAGCCCGCTTTCCTTGACCCTTTGCTGACTTATGAGTCCAGCCGTTAAAGCAAACTTCTTTGCAGACATAATGGTCCAAGAGTTTGTAAAGTATGGAGCCCTCGACCTTTATCTGAAGAGGGGGAGATCCGTGTCAGTGAGCTGGAAACTTGACGTCGCCAAACAACTTGCCTGCGCTCTCAACTTTCTGGTGAGAAAAAGTTGATGTAAATCATGACAGGTTGAAAAGCATGACTACAGCGTTTCTGAAAAGTAATCATCTTCCAGGAAGAAAAGAACATTGTTCATGGAAACATCTGTGCAAAAAACCTGCTACTGGCCAGAGAAGGTGACATATCTGAGGGCAGCTCTCCTTTCATCAAGCTTAGCGACCCAGGTGTCAGCGTTGCAATGATGGACAGTGACGGTAAAGAACAAGGGCTTTTCCAAAAGATGTAATAAAATATGGACGAAATGCTGTGTTCCACTACACAACTGGCAACCCATTATAGTTTGCTAATGATGCATACATACAGACTTCTGTGTGGTATTCAGTTATCCTGGACAGAATTCCCTGGGTGGCGCCTGAGGTACTGAAGGCACCAGTCAACCTGACCCTGGAGTGTGATAAGTGGAGCTTTGGTGCCACTGTGTGGGAAATCTTTAACAGCGGTAATGCTCCACTGCAAGACTGGGACATTCAACAGGTATGCTCGAATAGAAAATCAAGTGCCCATCGCTCAATAATCCTTGAGCAAAATGTATAACAATGTCCATCTAGTAGCGTCAGAGCCTGGGACTGCAATGGCATCAAACACAATAGCTTGGCCTGAATCAGACAATAGAACAGAGTTTGGCCTGAATCAGACAATAGAACAGAGTTTCTACAATCTGACAGCAAATATGAAACTCTCCTTCTGAAGAAGCAGCAGTTTTACAAGAGCTACCAACAGCTGGCGCCATCTCAGTGGACAGAACTGGCTGAGCTGATCAGCCAGTGTATGAATTACAACGCAGCCTTCAGACCTTCATGTCGCAGTCTCATCCGTGACCTCAACAGTCTCATCACATCAGGTACTGATGCTGTATGTACACTTCTTCATTGTGTAGGTCACATTGAGATCCACCTACTTAAGACACCCTACGATGCAATGACACCAGTTTATGAATAATACCTACCTTCAATGAGAATGTTTTTATGGTTTCATAATAGACTATGTGATACTTCACGCCACTGAACCTGTCACATTGAGCCCAGTGTGTCGAACATCCGGCCCCTCCCTGCATGACCAGACGTTATTTGAGGAGAGACACCTTCGTTTCATCTCACTACTGGGGAAGGTAAGCATGACCTCACCGTTGTTTTCCTGGGGAAAATGGTGGGGGACCACTTCATAAAGATATGTGCAAAATATATGTGTTGAAATCAGAAATAGCTTTATTGCCCGTATGTGTTGGCACATGTGGAATATTTACTCCGATCAATATCACTCTCTCTACAATAATAATAATAATAGCTGTACATAGTGGGGAACTATACATATTTATATGGGATGTATACAGTTGTGATTATATACATGATAGCCTGATTATATTTATGATATTTATAATGTTGCAGGGTACAATACAATTCAGAGTGACATTCAAAAGTACGTAGTGCAAATGATCATGATTAAAAAAAAAATTGAAATATGTATATACACACATATACTGTATATATATATATATATATATATATATATATATACAGTATATACATATACAAATATACACACACTAATCCCTTGTTTATCGCAGCTAATTGGTTCCAGACCGTAAAGTAGGATTCAATATTAATAAACAGAAAATTTTTCTAGTTAGATGACTCGATGATTGTTTATGACTTTCTAAGTATGTTTTTTACCATTAGTACAGCCCTCTAACCATGAAATAACACCCCTATAATCGCTGTTACACTTATCTTGCCCAGATTAGTAACTATAAACATAATATGAAAATAAGGCCAATTTAAGACTTAAATGAGACTTTTGCTTGTGTGTGTTTCAATAAATGTCTTCTGGACGTGTGGACAGGAAGCGACGTCGAGGATTCAAAGCTGGACTACAGGGCACAACAGTAGCCTGTGGTATTATGATGATGACTAGATACTAGTATATATTACATTAGATTGATATGTTATCCATTCATCCATTTTCGGTGCCACTTATCCTCGTTAGGGTTGTAATTATATTATTTTATTGTATATATACATATTCATCCCATCCATCCACTTTCTATACCGCTTATCCTCATTAGGGTCGCGGATATGCTAGAGCCTATCCCAGCTGACGTCGGGCGGGAGGTGGGTTACACCCTGGACTGGTCGCCAGTCAACTGCATGGCAGAAAAAAAAACATTCACACTCACATTCATGAGCTTATGTTTTTATGTTTACCCCAGGGAAACTTTGGAAGAGTTGAACTGTGTCGTTATGACCCATTGGGAGATGACACAGGTGAGATGGTTGCTGTGAAGAAGCTGCAGCCCAATAAACATTCAACCCTGGAAGACTTTCGCAAGGAGATCAAAACCCTCAGCATGATGCACTGCGACTACGTTGTCAAGTACAGAGGCGTCTGCTACAGCATGGGTAAAGCAAACGTCCCAAGTCATTCAAAACAGACTTTTATAATTTTGCTTACTAGCTTAAAGGTATATAATAAAATAAAGTGGATCCTTGTATATTTGCAAGCCTGCAAATTTGCAGATTTTTGGTCCAAAAAATTGTCACAGAAAACAGGCTGTCTTTTGTGCCGAAAACACACCACACTCATTCACCGTAATCATTTCTATACATGATAACACATCAAATGTACAGCATACATGTACCACTGTTAGAAAGCCCACAATTTCTACATGTTTACGTCTTTATGCTTCATTGAGTCAATGTTTTTGCATCAAGGCTTGAGATTTTGCACTTTTTTTGACTGACCTCGAATGCACCATAGTTGCGTGCTGTGAAGAGACAAAGAAACAGAAATATGACACTTTACCCCTCGTTAACAATTCAACCGTGGCAGAGATCTATGCTCTTGAGTGCTAGTGAAGTTCTGTAGTGTACTGTGGTTCTGATATTAATGTGATTTTAAAAGCGGCTCAACTAAAATGCAAAGATGATCTCTTTGGATTCTTTTCACAGGTCGGCAGAATATGAGTTTGGTGATGGAATACTTACCCCATGGAAGTCTTATTGGATATCTGCAAAACAACAGACACAACATCATCATCAGGCGTCTGCTACTTTTTGCATCACAGATATGTAAGGTGGGAATCAAATCTAAAAGCAAATCTACAGTATATGAGGGTGGTCAAAAATAGCGCATTAACGGCACTAACTCATTAATCACATGACATTTTTAGTTAAGTGACGCATGCCCATCACGGCAAGAGAGGTGTGCCTCTCTGTCATGACGACAGATGGGGCACAGTGTAGTGTCCCGACAGAGTGTGACGCTCTTTAATAACTTTATTCTGACCTGAACACATCTACAACAGTGCGATTCCAGTGCAACATCATAAAGGTATTTCCTGTGTCACAAACACGTCTCTACTTCCTCCGTCATCAGAACGACACTTCCTTATTGCCGCCGCACAGCCAAGAGGTGCGTTCACAGACACATCTCGACACTGTCTTGTATGTGTGGTCTGAAAAAACAAATACAAAAAAACCACAGAAAGTGGATATTCTTATCGTTCACCTTGGAACTCTAAATGTGGAGGTACAATTTGATGCATTTAACACAAACTCAAAAGACACCTTACGTGGTACAAATACAAAAAATCAAAAGGGGAAAGTGAAAACCAAAAATCAGAGTTCAGAACAAACAGTTAAACATGCATACAAACGACAAGATTAAAAGTAATGCAATGCATTACTAAATATATACTTTGGAAAGAGTCAAATGGTCAAATGATTGAGACCGTGCTTTTAGCTTGATTTAAAAGCTGCCAATGCACACAAATATATATACTGTACATATATACAGTATATATATAAAATCCTGTCCTATCATTTAATTTTTCTTACAATAAATTACCATCAAATGGGCATATTTCAGTCATAGCAAATGGTGTTTCCTCGTGATTAATTCATTTGAAAACGTGATTAATCCAGGGTACCCTGCAACCCTAGTTGCAAATGGATAGATGGATGGATTTATCTGATGAAACATTTAAGTCATTTGACAGCCCTTGTCTATATATAAACAATAATAAATCCATCCTCATTCCATATAAATTTATGTTTCCACATTTACAATCGCTTTATAAAGGCAAGCATATGTATATATTTTCTAGGGGATGGCATACCTGCAGACATTACGTTACGTGCACCGAGACCTGGCAGCCAGAAACATCCTTGTGGCTAGTGAATCACTGGTGAAAATTGCAGATTTCGGACTGACCAAGGTTGTTCCTTTGGACAAAGAGTACTACCGAGTCACACAGCCCGGAGAGAGCCCGGTCTTCTGGTAAGCTTCCATTTGTTTCAAAACAGTGGTTCTGAACTGGTTTTGGCTGTTGGCCCACCATCATCCCTTACTGACAAGCAGCAACTCAAAGTGCGGAAATGTCTCAAATATCGTCCATATTTCATGATAAAAATCTGCAGTTTGAATTTGATGCAGGAAAAATAACACAGAAGCACCAGGTTTTCTGTAAAAACTCCACTTAAAGTTCCATTTTAGTGCATTTACTTTCAAGTAGGGCTTTTTCAATTCCGATACAATAACGATTTTGCAGCCTTGAATATCAGCCGATATCGATATTGGTCCGATATCGACTTGAATTATACTTAGGCTACATTTATTTTGTAGTGTGGAATGTTGGAAAAGCATGAGTCATGTGTACTTTTTAATGACTTCATTGTGGTGTGGAATGTTAGAAAAGGCTTGAACAAGCGATACTAGTTCAAGCAGAGAACAAAATTCAGCAACGGTAGGTACGAGAAAAAATGTACTTCTTTATGCATGTGAGCTATAGTTTCACCCACAATGTAGTGTGCATGACAAGTTTTACACTGAGTTGCTGCATCTTATTACTGCAACACAAGCTGACGTCACTCCTGCTCCTTGCTACTTTGTTAGCATGCTAGCAAACACTTGTGAGCCGGTTGCTGCTGAATGGGAGTGCTGGGGTTAAGTCTGGAATCTACTGCTTGTTTTGAAGTGCCATATTTGAGATGTAAGCCCATTTTGTTTTGTTTTGCCGTACTTTGTAGCACTGGTAAACTGAACGTACAGAAAAAAAGCACGTCAGTTACAGCTTACATAAGATACAAAATCATTTCTCTTTGACATTTAACAAACTACATTTAAAGAAATGCGCTAGTACTTTGAAAATACCATGTACACGCTAGCGATTGGCATTAGCAACTTTTTATGCTAAATCCAGACTTCAAGAGCACCTTGGACGACCAGGCAAGTGTTGGTAGCTCCACTGCACATCAGCAGCTATAGCACACGGCTGTCAAGTTCAAGCACATGAACATGACATCAACTCCTTTGGAATGCCAGAATACAAAGAAATTGTCTAAAATAATAACAGCTTGTTTTTTGTGGCCAAACCTGCCTGTCAAAGCCTAATCCCGTTAGATCTAAGAAGCTAAGCAGGGCAGGGCCTGGTCTGTACTCGGATGGGAGACCTCAGAGAAACACCAGGTGCCACAGTGGGAGGAAATAAACTTTCCTTGTGCCCTTAGGCAAGGCACTTCACCCACATTGCCTAGTATGAAAGTGGTGTGTCGGTGGTGGTCGGAGGGTTTGATGGCGCACACTGGCAGCCTCGCTTTCCGTCGGTCTGCCCCAGGACAGCTGTGGCTACATAATGGCTTACCATCACCAAGTGTGGTGTGAATGAATAATGATGACTTCAATGTAAGTGCTTTGAGAGTCTTTGATAAAGCGCATAACAAGTGTAATTCACTATAAAATAATAACAGTTTGTTTTTTCTATCTTAAGAGCTTACGTCATTCTTCAGCTCGACTGTTGTCTTGGCTCCTTAAAGTATTCCAACTGCAGCAGGACACATGCAGCCTAATTTCAAGCGTCAGGATCAAAACTCGTCAGGACCTCCTTGAACACGCGATAATGGTCATTGTGCTGGAAGAACCATTGAATTGTACTGCCCACCATTTTATCTGTTGAATACTTTGACATAACTTTTATTAAAAAGGGTTACTTAGAGCAGTACAGAAACTGGCAACACTCAAAAGCAAATACAATTCTATACTTGTTTAACAAATTGTTTCATCTCAGCATATTTTCTACTTACTTTGTTTGAAGCACATTCCAGTCATGCTTAATTAATGTTAAAATAATATCAGTCGACAATGATAACTTCATAGCAAGTGTTAGCAACCATGCTAACGTTAGCTACATAGCACCTAGCTAAGTGTCTCTCACACACACAATGCAAATAGCTACTTAGCTAACGTTAGCAGGAAATAATATTACTGCTAACAAGCTCGTGTTGGTATTAGCTTGTTAACAGTAATATTATTAAACACGTTTGGGTTATTTCATGCCTACAATGTTCACCCATTTACAATAAAAAATGACATTACCTTTTTCCCCGCATCTGACCCGTTTCGCTAGGCCTCGAGAAAAGGGCGGGCTGTTCGCGAGGCGCCCCGGAAGAGCTTCTTCCTCTTTTTATTTTTCCCGCTAACTTTCACGTCACACTGCCCCCTGCTGTACAATTATGTCTTGTTTTTGTTTTTTTTTACAGGTATCTACTGCGATAGTACAGCAGAGTTGGATTGCATTACTTTGCTGTGAAATAACAGTTACATACTTTAAAAAGCAAGAGTACTGTAAATTTTACAGCTATTTGTTGTACTATTACAGGGGAAATGGTTACGATATTTCAATGTGAAATTATACTGTTAAATGCTGTCAAATCCGGGTAATATTTTACAGTGACTTAGAGAGCAGATACAGTTTATATCTGACAAAGTTATTATAGAATATATTTAAAGAGCAGATACAGTATATATGACAATGTTATTATAGAATATATTTAAAGAGCAGATACAGTATATATGACAATGTTATTATAAAATATATTTAAAGAGCAGATACAGAATTTACTTCATTAACTTTTGAATTTGCTAGTGTTGTTGTAAATCGGCAGTGTAGTGGCTGGAACTATTTTTTCTCTGTTCCGCTTTGCCTTTTGGCTCGCTTTTGGATATTGACGGCACATAGACAAAAATCCCAAACAGAATAAACGCATGGGATTATTTATTTATTTATTTTTTATTATTTTGTTTTGGGCCAGAAAAAGCCCAGAGACCCAACCTACCAGTTTAGAATCCCTTCCATGTCATGTTAAAAATGTCTGTCTAACGAGATGCAAAATGGCACAGATTTCAGTTGTGTACAAATGTCTACCCGATAACGATTCAATCTTCTTGATGCAGGTATGCCCCAGAGTCCATCAACGAGTCCAGATTCTCTCAAAAGTCAGATGTCTGGAGTTTTGGAGTTGTTCTTCATGAGCTTTTTTCCTACTGCGATACAAAATCCAGCCCCCAAAAAGTGAGATTAATTATCCAACTTTATTATCATGCAGTATTTTGGTATCTCGGGTTTTGTAGTTAGATGAAAACGGAGTCCCTGTCTGCACGGCGATGATTCGTGCCGGATTAGTAAATAGTTCCGTCCAGACGGGAACGGATCACAGAGTGAAAATGATGTAATACACCAGTGTGACCAAACACGCCGCGAGACAAACCAAACCAAACGCAAAAAATATTTGCGGATGTACATGAATGCTAAACGCATGTCACACTCGCTGCTCTGTATATCAGTCGAGTGACAAACGTCATAATGAAACTTTTCCCAGTGCTAACGTGTGAGTTGTAATGTCTTAATGTTGTCCACACGTCCGGAAGACAGGCTGTAGAACCTTTCGGGGAAAATGAGTGTAAAGGTGACTATAGGGGTGTTATTGCACGTCCACAGGGCTCTAATAATGATACAAGTCCATATTTACAAGGTCATTCAAAAGTTCTCTGTGAAAATATTTCATGTATTAATATTGGATCCTACTTATCTAAAGCCAATTAACCACAATAAATGAGGGCCGATTGACGAAGTGGATAAATGAATATTTACCATCACTTTAATGCCACGCTATACTGTCTAATTCTGCTGAAAACTGAATCTTGCAATCAAGAATTGAGGCTGTATTTGGATTCCAACCGTGCATTTTCCAGTTGTGTATGCAGGAGATTGGAAGCAGTGTACACGGACCATCCATTTCCATGCATCTGCTAAATATCCTGAAGAATAACTGGAGGTTGCCTCCTCCTCCCAACTGCCCAGGGAAGGTAAGTCCTGCTATTTGCTCACATGAATCTAATTAGAACTTTCATAAGATTCAAAGTTTTTCACCGATTCATGGCAGGGGCCACCAAAGCGGAGGTAATTCTTGGCTTATTTGATATACACATCACATAGCTGTCATGTTTTTAATGGGATAGGACAATCTCTTTCTGAAAGTTCTCAGCTCCTGTTTCAACGCCAGTGTCAGTGTAATGATGGCAGGAGGTGTAGTGACATGCGGGAGGTCTGTGTGGATGTGGGCCTAATTGCAGCCAAGTACTGATCAAGATGAACGGATCAATTGCACACAAAAGATCAGCCCAGCTGAGCTGCATACAATCTCCCGGGAAAAATAACTGCAAATGTTCTCACTCTCACACCAGGTCTACAGTTTGATGGCAGAGTGCTGGACTTACAACTTCGAGGAGAGGCCATGTTTCTCCAGCCTGGAGGATCAAATTGACAGCATCCTGCGATCAGA
Organism: Oostethus manadensis; assembly: GCA_024372805.1. Classification (NCBI taxonomy): domain Eukaryota; kingdom Metazoa; phylum Chordata; class Actinopteri; order Syngnathiformes; family Syngnathidae; genus Oostethus; species Oostethus manadensis. The sequence continues at coordinate 230,635 of QODF01000072.1, read as the reverse complement.
GCGAGACAACCTGAAAAGTTAACCGGGCGAGCATATGATGGCGTACTTTTGTGATTCCTTTGAAGAATAAAGTTTGACTTTGTCATTTTGCATTTTGTATTGCATGGAGGTGGCTTGAGTTTGACTGCTTGAACCTTACACCTTAAAGCAACGCGACGCTCAGACACACCAATGTCACAAACACAGAGTGCCAAAAATCAACAACAGAAGAAACAGTGGAGGATGACTTCTGGCCAACCAGCAAACACCCTCACGCAAGTTCAGGCGCTGGAGTGACACAGAGAAAAAACTGCAGTTCCAACGGATGAACACCTTGAGCGGGCGTTTTCCATTTGGTCCTGGTGTTTGACTGTTCTCCGTTGCGTGAAATTGCTGGGGAACAAAAACCCTCCTTGAAAAAGTGTAGTGGCGTCCTCTCACGTCCAATCAGTTAAACACGTTTGCAGAAGCTTGAGGCGTTCCCGGGCCACTTATCCTGGGTCTTCCCCGAGGCCTCCTACCGGCCGGACAGGCCCTGAACACCTCACCGGTGAAAAAAGTCATTTCGGCTGCTTGTACCTTGTCCTTTTGGTCACTGCCCAAAGCTCATGAGCATCGACTGGTGAATTAAGAGCTCAGTCCAGAATGGAAATATAGTTTCAGATATGTCACAATATCATATATTTTATAATACATCAAAGATGTTTCATTGTGTGGTTTATGTTTTTAAGTGTGTAGGAGTTGGGCTACCCTCCGTGAATCACCACCTTACCGCGGTGGAGGGGTTTGAGTGCCCGAGTGATCCTAGGAGCTATGTTGTCGGGGGCTTTATGCCCCTGGTAGGGTCTCCCAAGACAAACAGGTTCTAGGTGACGGGCCAGACTAAGAGTGATTCAGAAGACCCTAATGAAGAAGAGCAAGAGGAGTGACCGCACCTCGCCCGGACGTGGGATA
>QODF01000072.1:98458-226932 GCA_024372805.1 Oostethus manadensis | reverse complement strand
GAGATCGCGGATACAAGCGGCGGAAATGAGTTTCCTTCGTAGGGTGGCTGGACTCACCCTAAGAGATAGGGTGAGGAGCTCGGCCATCCGGGAGGAGCTCAGAGTAGAGCCGCTGCTCCTTCACATCGAGAGGAGCCAGTTGAGGTGGCTCGGGCATCTAGTCCGGATGCCTCCCGGGCGCCTCCCTGGTGAGGTGTTTCGGGCATGCCCAGTCGGGAGAAGGCCCCCGGGAAGACCTAGGACACGCTGGAGGGACTATGTCTCACAGCTGGCCTGGGAACGCCTTGGTGTCCTCCCGATGGAGCTGGAAGAGGTCGCTGGGGACCGGGAAGTCTGGACTTCCCTACTGAAGCTGCTGCCCCCGCAACCCGGACCCGGATAAGCGGTGGAAAATGGATGGATGGATGGATGGAGTTGGGCTTACATGACTTCCAGTCATATGTCTGAAGGGGTACACAACTGTGAAAAGTTTGGGAACCACTGACCGGCGACCGGTCCAGGGTGTACCCCGCCTCCCGCCCAAAGTCAGCTGGTATAGGCTCCAGCATACCCGCGACCCTAATGAGGATAAGTTGCACAGAAAATGGATGGATGGATGCCATAGGCTATACATTCTATGCTAGGTTTTTGCAGGCTGGGTCTTTAGGGGCCTGTTCCGGATGTGCCCGCTCCTTTGGGTTGAAAATCCGTGTAATATCTAATCATATCTCTCCATAATAATAAGATCATTCTATTTTTAGATTATTATCAAGATTATTGGCCAATCAGCTTAATTGGCCAAGTATGCTCACGCAAACAAGGAACTTGACTTGGTCAAAGTAGCTCTCACTGTAAATATACACAGACACTTATAAATAAGAATTAAATACATCATGGACAAGTAAGAAAGAGTTAGATTGTTATGTGACAGTGTTTACATTTAAAGAGAAACAGGATTGTTTTTTGACAAGTACATCTGAGCTGGGAGAAACCTGTGCACCAGCAGCACTTCCTTATAGTAGCACGGACCATAGCCATCTATTTTGCTAGGGGGGGATGTGCAGTCCTGCGTCCTGTGTTAAAATAGCACTTGATAAATCATATCGTACCCCTTTGTATTCCCAAAAAGCAGGTTATGGAAACTTCAGGCGGCATACAGTGATGGCATGAGGATGCTGTCTAAGGTGCCTGCTGGACTAGTGCCAGTCAATCTTTGTTCAGAGTACTGTACCTGTTCATGCTCATGTACAGACGTATGTGTAGGTTATCTTCTGTAATCGGCATCATGCATACTTGGGCAACACCGGGCAAAGCTCGGTTAGGTTCTTTTCCAGTTTGTGGAAACACTGGCGCCTTAACTTGCATAGCTTAGGATAGCCATCCTTTACGGTGCCGTGTTGGTAATGTCTGTTTTTAATGTTCTTTGGACCGTGTATAGGTCTGAAATAAAGCTGACGAAGATAAATCATCCTCCTTCCTCAACCCCATCCAGCAAATTTGGGGCATGTTGGATGAGAAACTCGCTATGGTACATTCAAAGGAGGGCCTTTGAGTTGCAGAAGGTGCGGATAACATTAGTGCTGAAATTGTCAGAACATAGACAGACACCCTGCCACAGACGTGTGCTTCAAAAGGTAGCAAATATTAGAAACAGTAGGCCTTCATTTCAAAGCAACCATCTGCAGTTTTCATGAACATTATCAAATGAAATTATGTTTTGGAGGCAAAAAATGTCTATTTTCAGATCGGTCAGGTCTTCTAATGATTTTGCCCAACGCTGCGTATACTGGAAGGTATCTCTTAACTTTATTTACAATTTTGAATGATTGATTGTTTGTTTGAGCCACATAAAAAACACAGAATATTACAGTCAAAATGCACATATAGACAACAATTGGCTCGAAAAGGAGTGGGAAGCTTATTTCCCCCCAGTCGTAATACTAAAGCCAGTTGTACGAACACAATATCTTATTCATTGTAATACAAAGTATGACACCTACACATGTCACGCCACGGGACAGGTTGGCTCCAAAAAAATGCTGGCATGCGGGATAGTGCAATTACAATGTCTTTTTTGGCTGTTCAACTGAACACCAAAAGGCCGATAGTAAAATATGTAACAACAAAAAACTATGGGGCGTGTAACAAAAGAAACAAAAAGGCACTACGCAAAATGGTTATAGCAAAAAAAAAGATGCAATGGATTAACAAAAGAGAGCGAGCACTACTGACCGGGAGGAGCTACCAGACTGGCAGGAAGGCGACAAAAAATACAGGACGGATTTTGCTTCACTGTTCCGTTCCTCCTGCCACTTTTTCCTGATTTCACTCTTAACTATACTTCTAACTTCTTCTTTGCTATACCTTATTTCCAAATTTATTTCTGCCTTTCTTGTTCCACATTTTGCATATTTATCTGCCAATTCATTTCCTAAAATGCCTATGTGAGGCGGCACCCAAATAAATGCGATAATTCCTATCTTATTTAATTGAAATATTGACAGAACTATTTACAATATTATATCCTGTCTTGATTCTGACCATATATTTTTCTTGGGCTAATTGTAATTTTTTCTTTTTCTTGACAATTTAACAGCACTTTCTCTGTTGGATGTGTTTTCTCGTGTCCTTTAAGTTTGCCCAACACAATGTTGCCAGTTCGTCTCTCCTCATTTGTAATGGAATTTTATTCATTTCCTCTTGCAGAGCTGCACCCGGGGTTGTCTTTGTAGCGCCACAACACAGTCTTTATGCTTGATAATGTATTCTATCTAATTAGACGCCTTCCTGCCACCACAGGGGTGACTAAGAAGGTGTGCTCTGATGAGAAACACCTGTGGCTTGTCAGGTAGCTTCTCCCCACAATTAAGCCCAGAGCCTGAAAAGAGAGAACAAAATGAGTGAAGGAGGAGAGACCAAACCAAAACAAACTGAACAAACCACAAAGTCGCTCACCTGCAGCAACTACCACAGCAGGGTGTGACACCACACCTTTGTTATGCATTATTGTCAATCTCATTGATACTAATGTGTCATGAATCATTATTATACTGTCGTCACATATCAATCATACAAATGATGGGATTTACTGTACACTAGATATATTTTTTAATGCATACCAAGAGAATTTAGATTGATAAATATAATAGGTATTAGTGGTGATGGTAATAATAGTTAGTTTGGATAGAATTTGCCCAGCTGCGCCCTTCACAGCAAAACATACTGTGAAAATGTTCTAGGAAGTTTCAGGTGGTCGGAGGACAGTCCGGGGAGAGCGCGGGGTGGAAGAAACAAAGGAAGTCAAGAGTAAGTGTTTCTCTCCTTGTTTTTCTTTGCCCCCGGCCTGTCTAACGTGTCAAACCTCTGTTTTTTTCTATGCTTTTGCATTTTCACCTCGCAGTCCGTGGCGTGAAGAGGCTGTATGGAAAAGAGTTGAGCCAGATACATTTTCTACTGGAAAGCCTTCATTGGTCATCCGACCTCCACATCCTAGCTGCGAAGTAACAGCACTGTGCGACTAGAGGCGCACTAAAATTATGTCGCATGTCAGCGCTAAAGGATTAGATGTCTTCAACAGCACGTACATTTGTACCTTTTGATACAATTTCACTTGTTTCCAATGGTAATGGTTGAATTGGATTGGAACATGCATGCAAAGGACATTGGAATACGTCACTTAATACAACGGACAGTTCCACATGTCCAAAAGGAGTAGGAAGAAGCAAAGCTTAATCAATCCTACCCCCGTAGACTCTCCCCTATTTCAATACCTTTGTACACTTCCTGCACTTACTAAGTTTGTATGCATGAGTAAGGTCATGTGACATGTGTTAGATAGTAGTCCTTGTCATTGTAAATAACTTATACTGCAGTTCTGTTGAATGATAATCATAACAAATAATAATAGTGATGGGTGGTGTATAACAATTGTAACAAAACATTGTTGTACTACAGACAATGTTCTCACTAGCATGAAAGGTTCCTAGTACAAGTATAGGGTGATATTAACAAACATTGCATTGAAAATGTACTCTCCAAGAAATGAAGTAATATGACCTTGGAAGTACACAATATTTCACGAGTCTTCTTCCTTGTATTTTGTAAACATCAACTGTTTGTAATGTTTCATTGTAGAGCATTGTTTTACTTCGTCATCCATTCCATAGTTTGATTCCACATACTGAAGTACTGAAAGTTTTTTGTGTTGTTCTTGCATATTTGTGTTTTAAGTTTAGTTTTTTCCTAAGATCATATTTCTCCTCTCTGGTTGAGAAAAATGGTATGACATTCTTTGGTAACTGCTTGTTGTTTGCTTTATGCATCATTTTAGCGCTTTGAAGGTTTACCAGATCAGCAAATTTTAATAACTGTGATTTTTAAAATAGTGGATTTGTGTGTTTTCTGTACGCCGCGTTATGGACTATCCTAATTGATCTTTTTTGCAGTACATCAAGCGAGTTGCAGGCAAGATATTCCGACCAGAACACCGCTGCAACTGATGACCTTGACATGCAACAAGTTGACATTTGAACATTGTTTCATTTGAGCACATTGAAATAAAACCAAATGGATGCTTAGTGTTAGTGTCTGTACTTCCACTGGGAAGAAAGAAGTACGTTAAAAGCATCTCATTCTCACTGATACGTGATGAGAATGAATTTATGGGAATTGCACGGAATTCAATTCAACTTCCTGTGGGGTGCTGTCAGTTAAAATTAAAAGCCTGTTCTGAATTTCGGAGCTTTGCACTTGCTTGTTGTGCCGAAATAAAAGCTGTTATTTATAACTGTGCTCAGGCAAAGCAGTACATTTTGCAAGAACAAAGCGCTTACGCGCCTCGGATCGACACGCAATCTGAACCCAACCATTGCTTGCACATTTACAGTACTTCTAAAAAGGAGGCAGGGTGAGAGCAGTGGGCCCATAGACAGATCACAATAGGAAAGGAGCAGCTTTGTGATCTCTGAGCCCCTCCCATCAAACCGCAACAATAATTAGGGCGCTTTTAATAGCAGTGCATGTACCTGTAGAGCTCGCCAAAAAATGCAAACTACACTTCCTGACATGGGAGGGTTGGGTTGGGTAGCTGACAGATACAATCAGGCATGTACAAGTGCAGTACATTCATAAACAGCTGACAAAAGCTTCCAGGACAAAAAAAGCCGTAGTCAAGGAACACCAAGTGGCCACATGCCTTGTCAGTCACGGGTACTGCTTAGGTTGGCACCCTTTCTTGTGCAGGCAAGGCTGGTGTTCCTGCAGGTGCATAGATCTAGCGGTGGTCTCACGGAGGCAGGAGTGCTGAAAGCGCACAAGGCTCCTTCCTGAGCCACCTTATCATGGTGGAGGAGTTCCCAATGATCCTGGGAGCTTCCATGCCCCTGCTAGGGTCACCCACCACAAACAGGTTCTAAGTCAAAGAGACCCTAATAAAGAGGAATAATGCTGGACCTAACTTTACCTCGCCCGGATGCGGGTCACCAGGGCACGATGGCGAGCCTGCATCCATGGGGCCCGGTCGGGCACAGCTGGATAAGGTATCGTGGGTCGCCCCTCCCATGAGCTCACCACTCGTGGGAGGGGCCAAAGGGGTGGGGTGCAGAGTGAAGTGGGTGACGGCGGAAGCCGGGAACCTTGGCGGTCCGATCCTCGGCTGCAGAAGATACAGAGCTTTTGGTACATGGAACGTCACCTCTCTGGTGGGAAGGAAGCCTGAGCTGGTGCATGAGGTGGAGAAGTTCCGGCTGGATGTAGTAGTGTAGTAGGTGCCGTGGAACCAGTCCTCTCCAGAGGGGCTGGACTTTATTCCACTCTGGGGTTGCCGGCAATGAGAGGCAACAGGCAGGGGTGGACATTCTTGCTCCCCCTTGGGGTCGGGGCCTGTACGTTGGTAGCTTCACTTGGCCGTCGGGTGGGGGTACGGGTCCTGACGGGTCCTGACGGGTCCTGACGGGTCCTGGCATGAGATCAATGATATGAACTGACATGTCATTGAACAGAGTTGCTCACCTTCTTCACTTATGGGGAGGTTTGCTGCTGACTCATCTGTAATCTGCTAAAAGGGGAAGGGACTACTGATTTCATCATTTACCTGCGCTGATGAAATGTTCCTTAAAAAGGTGTGAGAAGCTAACAGCATGCTAACATTTCATGGTGGACTTTAGGTGCATTTCAACCACACACAGACCAGCGAGGCTCCATTTAGTTTGACTCCCTTCTTAGCTTTTTCTCTTTCCGTTTTTCACTCCCAGACTTTATTTTAGTAGGCACTTGTGGCACGGTGACCCTTACCATTCCATGTACCTACAGGAAGGGTCCTCAGCCAACACGGAAGCTTCCCTTTGGCAATGTGAATACTTAGTCACGGTTCATCTTGAGCATTGTGGCGACGACCACAGGATGCGTGAGACTCGGACCCCCGAGTAGGTAGAAAGCTGAGCTTTGAATATTCTGCCCAAGATTTTTGTATACAAACTGTAAACAAAAGTGGGCTCAACACAGAGCCTTGGGGAATACCTCTTCTAAACCTACGAAACATTAGAGGAAGAACCCTCAAACTAATGGGATGTGCTTATCATGTCATTTATAAACAATCAATCAGCCTGTTGAGGAAGAACAAGAAGTAAAAGTCTTCTGAAGGTTCATTGCCAGTCATAGTAAAGCATGATGAGCTGAATTGCAGTATTATAAAATTCACAAACATTTTTCAAAACCATACAATAATTTAAAGGTTACACTCAGAGATCAGAATCAGTACCAGTACACAAACATGACAAGGAATTGTGTACACATATACTGTGTATATATACTCTCTATATGTGTGTGTATATATACACTGAATATATATACACACCTTGTTCTATATACAGTATATATATATATATACACACACACACACACACAGTGGCGGGAAAAACTATTTAAAACCCAGCTGATTGTGTAAGTTTGCCCACTAACAAAGAAATGATCAGTCTATAATTTCAATGGTAGCTTTATTTGAACACTGAGAGACAACAATGACAAAAAAAATCCAGAAAAATGCGTTTCAAAAAGAGTTATAAATTCAATTGCATTTCCATGAAATAAATAAGTATTTGATTCCTATCCGTCAGCAAGATCTCTAGCTCCCAGGTGGCTCTTGTACAGGTAACAGGCTGACATTGGCAGCCCTCTCAGCTCGTTACCTGTATAAAAGAGACCTGTCCACAGAAGCAATCAATCAATCCAGATGCCAAACTCTGCACCATGGCTAAGACCAAAAAGCTTGTCAAGGATGTCAGGGACAAGATTGTGGACCTACACAAGGCTCGAATGGGCTGGAAGACCATCGCCAAGCAGCTGGGTGAGAAGGTGACAACAGTTGGTGCAATCATTCGCAAAAGGAAGAAACATAAATTAACTGCCAATCTCCCTCGGTCTGGAGCGCCATGCAAGATCTCACCTCGTGAAGTTTCCACTCGGGAGGAACTTGTCAATGATCTCAAGGCAGGTGGGACCATAGTCACCACAAAAACAGTTGGTAACACACTACGTCGTGAAGGACTGAAATCCTGCTGTGCCCGCAAGGTCCCCCTGCTCAAGAAAGTCCATCTACAGGCCCGTTTGAAGTTTGCCACTGAACATCTGATTTATTCAGATTAAGACTTGGTGAAAGTGTTGTGGTCAGATGAGACCAAAATTGAGTTCTTTTTTATCAATTTAACTCGCCGTGTTTGGAGGAGGAGGAATGCTTCCTATGACTCCAAAAACATCGTCCCCACCGTCAAATATGGAGGAGGAAACATTATGCTTTGGGGGTGTTTTTCTGCCAAGGGGACAGGACAATTGCACCGCATCAAAGGGAGGATGGATGGGGCCATGTACCATCAAGTGTTGGGTGAGATGGGTCGTGGTTGGGTATTCCAGCATGACAATGATCCAAAACACACGGCCAAGGAAACAAAAGATTGGCTCAAAAAGAAGCATATTAAGGTCATGGAGTGGCCTAGTCAGTCTCCAGACCTAATCCCAGAGAAAATCCGTGGAGGGAGCTGAAGGTTGGAGTTGCCAAACATCAGCCACGAAACAGTGGCAGATGCTCTCCTGAGGGATCTCCTCCCAGACCTGGGCTAAAGAATTCGGCAACTCCTGGACAGTCTGTGGTGCAACGTGGCGTTGGTGGATGGAGCAAGACATGATGTCCCAGATGTGCTCAATTGGGTTCAGGTCTGGGGAACGGGTGGGCCGGTCCATAGCATCAATGCCTCCGTCTTGCAGGAACTGCTGACACACTCCAGCCACATGAGGTCTAGCATTGTCTTGCATTATCATTCACAAAATATTATTCCCAATTTTTTGTTTTGTTTTTGTCCAAACAAATAGGAATAATCTGCTCCAGTGGTAAACTCTTGTATTATATGCAGTACATGTTATAAACCTGTTATTACCTGCACAAGGCACATTGTAACATTCATGTAAGTTAAATGTAACATATAAGTTATACCCAAACCTTTTCCCCATTGGTAAAATTTTCCCTAAAGCTGTACCTCTCAGACAAACAATTGTACCTTAACTTTGGTAACAAGCGTTGCAAAAAAGGTTACGAAAGAGCAAAAGAGTCCTTTTCTGCTGCCAGTTGGACTGGGCTCTCATGAGGTACGCTGGCATTCCGCTCCGTATGTGGAAGGGCCAAGTTTTTCCCGTCTATGACCTCAGTGCTACTCAAATTGTCAGGGCTTTTTTTGCTGGACAATCATGACTGAAATATACTCTTTGACTTTGTTCTTATTTGAAATACTATTCAAAGAGTCAAATTTGCCTCCTTCTGCTGTGTATGGTGTTGCATTTCGCTTGTTCCTTCTAGTGGCAGCTGCTTGTCAACATCAAAATGTCCTTGTTGAGGACAAGCAGCCTCACCAGCTTCAGTGCAACAATCAGTTCAGTCATCCAGTGAAGGTGAGGAGGCTAACTCTCGTGAATCCCGTCCGCTTGAATCGTAGAAGTAGAGTAGATTTCATCATTCAATCATTTCATAGAGTAGAAATGATTTAAGTTGAACCACATTTCAAAGCGGAGTCATGTGTTCTGTGCCACATCAGGTACATCTGAGCTGGGAGAAACCTGTGCACCAGCAGGACTTCCTTATAGTAGCACGGATCATAGCCATCTATTTTGCTGGAGGGGACGTACAGTCCTTTTTTTTTTACCCCCATATGGGAGCTTGGTGCAAGTCCCGCTTTGGCCAGACACATCCCCATGTAAACATCATCAATGGGAAGAATGGGAATAGAGCGGGACATCTTGGATATGACCAAAGTTGTGTAGCCTGACAGCAGGAAGCCCCCACCAGAACAGTAAGGCGGGTATGACTCTGACTCGTGCAGCTGAACGGGGATGTAGTACTTGCTCCCGGGTGACCTAACAGGTCTCTTATTCTCCATCAGATTGCCAGTGAAGAGGTGTTTGCTACCATTGTTGCCTTTAAGGCTCTGGAGATAGTTCACCATGTTGTCTGTGTGAGCAAAAACATCATCATCACCATTTAAAATGAAACGAGCCTTTGGACAGTTTCTTTCCATCCACTCCAGGAAGAGAACTTGCTTCAAGGTGAGGTTGTAGAACGAGTCCGCAAAGTCCCACTGGAGGATGTCTTTGTGTTCCTGTTGCTCTGCTTTCAGGAGCTTGTTCAGCTTGGTCTTTTCAAAGCCTTCATTCATTGTCCCTGAGAGGAAAACCCTTCTGATCCACACGCCGTTGTGTGTTCTCTCTTTAGCCCAGGTCTTACGCAGCACCTCTCGCCGCTCGTAGTTCACAGGGGAGCTTTTTATGACCAGGAGTAGGAAGACCTCTTCTGATCCATCAACTCCACCACATTTCTGAGGAAGGTCCAGCAGCATAGGGAAGTGGCGACAATGCCGATAGTACAGAAAGTCTTTTATACCACCAGGAAGAGAGGTGAAGGCTGAGATGTTGGCAACAGATGTGTTTTGTTGACATCTTGGCCAGATGAAGGAGTCGTGTGTGGCGGTGGATGCTGGTATTTCATCATCATCTTCTCTCATGTTGTCTTGGAGGGGAATGGGCTTTTGGTCCATAACATTTTTAAAGAGATAGAGGACCAGCAGACTTAGACACACAAGCAGCAAGAAGGCTTGGACTCTGATGGGTTTCATCCTGGAAAAGCCGCTGAAAGAAAGAATGACAACCATCATGAGAAGGGACGTATGCCGAAAGAGCATACTATCAGGTATCTAAGACAAAAAAATTACATTTTTTTAACCCTTGCATGGTGTTTGGGTCAAATTGACCAGTTTCAAATGTTTACAAGAATAAAAATGTTAGAAGTATACATTTGTTCTATCTGAAACTTCATGGGCTTAGTTTATTTTCTGTGATAAACATGTACAAACAAACCAAAATAATTGAGCACACTTGCTACCATAACCCACACATTTACATCCTTCATATGGCATTCGGGTCACTTTGACCATGGTTACGTGTTACGTGTACCAGGGCCCACACCATTTGCAGTGACACATGTTCAGGATAAAAAGTCAACCTTTGAGCTGCTCATTCCTCACTCCTTCTCTTCCTTTGGGCTTATCCCTTCAGGGGTCGCCACAGTGAATCAATTGCCTCCATCTAACCCTGTCTTCTGTATCCTCTTCTCTTGCGCCAACTACCTTCATGTCCTCTTTCACTACATCCATAAACCTCCTCTTTGGTCTTCCTCTAGGCCTCCTGCCTGGCAATTCAAAACTCAGCATCCTTCTACCAATATATTCACTATCTCTCCTCTGGACATGTCCCAACCATCTCAGTCTGGCCTCTCTGACTTTATCTCCAAAACCTCTAACATGTGCTGTCCCTCTGATGTGCTCATTCCTGATCCTGTCCATCCTGGTCACACCCAAAGAGAACCTCAGCATCTTCATCTCTGCTACCTCCAGCTCTGCCTCCTGTCTTTTCCTCAGCGGCACTGTCTCTAAACCAAACAACATCGCTGGTCTCACCACAGTTTTGTACACCTTTCCTTTCATTTTAGCTGAAACTCTTCTATCACACATCACACCCGACACTTTTCTCCACCCATTCCAGCCTGCCTGCACACGCTTCTTCACCTCTTTTCCACACTCTCCATTGCTCTGGACTGTTGACCCTAAGTACTTAAAATCCTCCACTTTCTTTATCTCTTCTCCCTGTAACCTCACTCTTCCACTTGGGTCCCTCTCATTTACACACATGTACTCCGTCTTGCTGCGGCTGACCTTCATTCCTCTCCTTTCCAGGGCAAACCTCCACCCCTCAAGCTTCTCCTCCACCTGTTCCCTGCTCTCACTACATATCACAATGTCATCTGCAAACATCATAGTCCATGGAGATTCCTGTCTAACCTCGTCCGTCAGCCTGTCCATCACCATAGCAAACAAGAAGGGGCTCAGAGCTGATCCCTGATGGAGTCCCACCTTCACTCGGAACTCCTCTGTCACACCTGCAGCACACCTCACTACTGTCTTACAGTCCTCGTACATGTCCTGCACCGCTCTAACATACTTCTCTGCCACTCCAGACTTCCTCATACAATACCACAGTTCCTCTCTGGGCACCCTGTCATAAGCTTTCTCCAGATCTACAAAAACACAATGCAGCTCCCTCTGACCTTCCCTGTACTTCTCAATCAACATCCTCAAAGCAAATACTGCATCTGTTGTACTCTTTTTTGGCATAAAACCGTACTGCTGCTCACAAATGCTCACGTTTGCCCTTAGTCTAGCTTCAACTACTCTTTCCCATAACTTCATTGTATGGCTCATCAGCTTTATTCCTCTGTAGTTGCCACAACTCTGCACATCTCCCTTGTTCTTAAAAATGGGCACCAGCACACTTCTCCTCCATTCCTTAGGCATCCTTTCATTATCTAAGATCCTGTTAAACAACCCGGTCAGGAACTCTACTGCCACCTCTCCTAGACACTTCCATACCTCCACAGGTATATCATCAGGACCGAGTGCCTTTCCATTCTTCATCCTCTTCAATGCCCTCCTCACTTCCTTACTGATCTTTACAACTTACTGGTCCACAAGTCACCTCTTCTACTCGTCGTTCTCTATCATTTTCTTTATTCATCAACTCTTCAAAGTACTCTTTCCATCTTCCCATGACACTACTGGCACCTGTCAATACCCTTCCATCCCTATCCTTCATCACCCTAACCTGCTCCAAGTCCTTCCCATCTCTGTCCCTCTGCCTTGCCAACCTGTATAGATCTTTCTCTCCCTTCTTGCTGTCCAACCTAGCATAGAAGTCATCATAAGCCCCTTGTTTGGCCTTTGCCACCTTTACTTTCCCCTTACGCTGCATCTCTCTGTACTCCTGTCTACTCTCTTCAGTCCTTTCTCATGTTGAACCTTATTGACGGTCTTTCACGCAGTTTTTGTGTCTAGGGCTGGTGTCAGCCTGTCACTGGTGCGCAACTTCTCCTTCCTCCCCCTCAGTAGAGGTGCGTGTATTGGACACCCGGTGAGGGTTTCAGGGATTCTCCTGGGTAAGTGTGCTTATGGTCTGCGTTCTATTCGGTCCTTGGCTTGTGGCTGATTTTATTTCTGCCATCGAGCCTGGGCTGCTGTGGGATTGTGCCGTCTTTACCCTGCGGCCCTTGCCCCTCCTTTTGCTTTCCGTAGGTGTGCGCAGCTACGCACACCAGTCAGCCGGTACGAGGATTTTGGCGGGTGGCCGCCCGTCAGGCCGTCACCTCCTGTAAGGGGGCCCTTGTTTTGTCCTTTTTTAGTTATACGTCTGTTAGAAAATGTACATACATATTATCATTTATTTGCTCCTATAGACACATTATTTTTTTAATTTGCTTCGTATACATAGTAGTTCTCTGTTCTTAAGAATCGTCTTGAAACTTATGCTGTCATGGTTTTTGTATGTGGGTGTGCTCAGCGATTGAAACATGCAGCTGCGTCAACATTCTGTTTTAACGATGACTGGATTATCCTCCATGTCCCAAGAACCAGATTTGGCCGCCGAGGACCAGGTCGCCCAGACACCCGACCTCGACCACTGCCCAAATCGCATTGCACCGGACCCTTATGCTTGCCCCTGCAGGTGGTGAGTCTGCGGGGGGGAGTTCCCGTGTGGCTTCTTCGAGCTAAGCCCGGCCAGGCCCCACGGGTGAAGGCCTGGCCACCAGGCGCTCGCCTGCGAGTCCCTCCCCCAGGCCTGGCTCCAGGGTGAGGCCCCGGTATCCCACATCCGGGCGAGGTGCGGTCACTCCTCTAGCTCTTCTTCATTAGGGTCTTCTGAATCACTCTTAGTCTGGCCCGTCACCTAGAACCTGTTTGTCTTGGGAAACCCTACCAGGGGCATAAAGCCTCCGACAACATAGCTCCTAGGATCACTCTGGCACTCAAACCCCTCCACCACGATAAGGTGGTGATTCACGGAGGGAAATCACCACCACCATCGCCTACAAATCCGAGGCCATGATTCTTAGTCGGAAACGGGTGGACTGTACCCTCCGGGTTGGGAGTGAGGTCTTGCCTCAGGTGGAGGAGTTCAAGTATCTCGGGGTCTTGTTCACGAGTGAGGGAAGGTTGGAGCGTGAGATCGACAGACGGATCGGTACAGCGTTCGCGGTAATGCGGTCGCTGTACCGGACCATCGTGGTGAAGAGAGAGCTGAGCCGGAAGGCAAAGCTCTCTGTTTACCGATCAATCTTTGTTCCCACCCTCACCTATGGTCATGAGTTATGGATCATGACGAAAGAACGAGATCGCGGATACAAGCGGCGGAAATGAGTTTCCTCCGTAGGGTGGCTGGACTCACCCTAAGAGATAGGGTGAGGAGCTCGGCCATCCGGGAGGAGCTCAGAGTAGAGCCGCTGCTCCTTCACATCGGGAGGAGCCAGTTGAGCATCTGGCATCTAGTCCGGATGCCTCCCGGGCGCCTCCCTGGTGAGGTGTTTCGGGCATGCCCAGTCGGGAGAAGGCCCCCGGAAAGACCTAGGACACGCTGGAGGGACTATGTCTCACAGCTGGCCTGGGAACGCCTTGGTGTCCTCCCGGTGGAGCTGGAAGAGGTCGCCGGAGACCGGGAAGTCTGGACTTCCCTACTGAAACTGCTGCCCCGCGACCCGGATAAGTGGAGGAAAATGGAATGGAATGAAATGGATTATCCTCCCACCAATTGCAGCTTGAGTAGGGCCACTTCTTTTTAGGGCTGCAATGTGAGATATGTAACTAGGAACACCCAAAGAAAATAAAAAGAGAGGAGACGGCAGAGTGTTTTTCAGAGTGGCTGGAAGATGTAACTGAGTACATTTCTGTCCGTTCTCCTCACGAGTAAAAAGCAATTTCAGTTGTCTTCTTTCTTGTTATGAATGTTTTAGGTAGCTTAAACCTGACATTTAGTTGGTCCTTCGAGTCGGATCTCAAGATATATATGAGGATTCCAGCTGTGGGGGGCGACAACTAGTAAGACCCTGGCCACGGCAAACTAGACCCTTTCCGGGACTGGTTTTCACCCCACTGGCTGGGGTTTGACGGTTGACGAGATACCGGAGGAAGAAGACAACTGGGGTGAGTTGAATTCCCTTAGGGGAAAGGGAAAGTGTGACTGGGGGTCAAGAGTACTGTTAAAACCTTGTGGATACTAGTCAATGACAAGTAAAAAGGGACGGCGGAGTCCTATGCAGGTTTAAATTCTGTAATAAAAAATAAAATAAATAAATAAAAATGTGAAAAAGGACGGCGGAGTCCTATGCGCATTTAAGTTCCATGCTGTTTGTCTCTATATGTAATGTCCGGTAAATGTTAAAGGGGGTGTGATTGTGTGTGAGATTGGAGGATAAGTTTTACTAGAAACTTCCCTCATTCCAAAGCAGTGAGACAGCAACTGGTGTCACCCTTCAACTTGGTTGCAGGGTAGAAGCGAGGATTGTCACACCAAGTTGTTTGTCACCACCTCACTGGCACCATAAACCCAGTTATTAGTATTCCCTAGGAATAAACACACTGACTGGGTCCAAAACGACATCAAAATGGGGTAATCAGGAAGCAACATAAAAAGTAAGAATACCTGATTAAATAAAGATTGGAGATTCGTCGACCAACAAATTGCGTTTCTTAGATGTCTGGGTAAAAAAGTACAACTTTGATGGTCATATTTACAAAATCTATTTAGTTGACGGGACCAAATTTGATAAAACCCAATTCTGGTTGAAACTAGCGTCGTGAAGGGAGGAAGGAAAGAAGAAGAAAAGGGAAAGTATTAAAGAAGCAAAAAAAGAACAAGAAAGTAGACAGACGGAACTGAGTACTGGGCAAGATCCAGAAACAGAAGGGGAAAAAGTAATGTTTCACAGATCAGAAGATGATGAAACAGGACCACGTATTACAACGAGAGAGGATGTTAATGTAGTGGGGCGGGGCCTAGAACACCTTTATACGCACCACTGCCTACTAGTCCTCCTCAATATGACGAAGAAATCAAGTCAACCCCACAAAGACCACTTAGGTCAAAGCAAATATGGAATGGTCTAAAAGGTTGGGAGGATTATTGTCGTAATTATAAATACAATATATAAATATAATTTATACAAATTTAAAATCATGTTAAGATTTAGGCCCTTTTTGTGAATCAAAGGGCAGCACTGACTGACTGACCGACTGAATGAATGACGAACAGATTGACTATCCTGACATTTTCGTATGCACTGTTATTTTTGCTAAAGGAGTTCATGATATATTACTTTATCTTTATATTTAGTTATACCTACATTTGCATTGCATTACCAACAGCTGGGATAGGCTTCAGCCTAAATGTGACACAACAACAAACTATTGGGTGAATTTACAATACACAATTTAAGAAATATTGGGAGCTGTACATTATTTAGACAAAAATATTTGTCAAATAAATTGAGTAATTTAGGACTTATAGAATAAAAGAGAAATACAACAATTTCAAGTATTTCTAAGCAACCACTGTAGTTGACAGAGAACTTCTATTCATTTTTAGGTAGATGGATGATAGATACTTTATTCAGCTTCAAGAGAAATTTGCATTTAAATAGATGCTTAAAGATGAAGATCATGTTTTCTACCTTGATGTGATGGAAAAAGGGGGAATTGTTAATGTGGTAATATGGCAAATTAAACCAAACAATAAAAAGGAATATAGTAGTTTATATACACTGCTCATGCAATGAGGAACTGCTTGCTTGATAAGCTCATATTACCTTTTTTGTGCAATGACTGGAAACACAGAGGCATGATCACGTCAACAGGCAAACCAGTTACACACGCCCAACTGCTGCAACATTTGTTAGATGCTGTTCAGCTTCCAAAAAAAAAAAAAAAGTTGCTATTAGCAAATGTACTGCACATACACATGGTACTGATGATGTCACAAAAGCAAACACATTTGCTGACAAAACAGCAAAAGCATTATCAGCTGAACAACAACACCCAGACAACAACATTATCAAAGATATGCAGTAACCAAGTCTATCATCTGAAATTGAGTTTTGGAAAAAACAAGGAGCCACACAAACATGTTGACCAACAATCTAGCCCATTTTTAGCCAATAATGTGTGTAAATGGGTGGCTATATTGAGCCATGGTGTGTCTCAAAAGGCCGATAGTTAGTCAGATACACCATTTTACCAGATATGGCTTTATTTTCTATTCAAAAAAATGTTGTAGAGCCTGCTTGACATGCGCCAAACATAATCCGCAAGGGAACTTCCATCCAGAACGGGGACGGTTTCCAACGCCAAAATACCCTTTCCAAACTATACACATGGATTTTATTGAACTAAGCCAGAGTGAGGGAAAGAAATTCTGTTTGGCCATCATAGATACGTTCTCTAAATGGGTCGAAATATTCCCAACAAAACATCCCGATGCTTTGACGGTGGCAAAAGCGCTTTGTAAAGATATCATCCCCAGGTATGGCATACCAGGAACAAGCTATAGTGATAATGGCACCCATTTCGGGAATCAGGTGGTAAATAAAATGGGGGCGATGTTTCATATTAACCTAAAAAAATCATTGCGCTTACCACCCTCAAAGAGCTGGACTTGTAGAACGCATGAACGGAACGATAAAGAATGGACTTGAAAAATGTATGGATGAGACAGGACAACCTTGGACTCAATGTCTTGATTTAGTGAAACTATATATCAACACAACGGCAACAAATGGTTTAACTCCATACAAAACTTTATTTGGCAGACCATACAAATTATGGCATTTTAAAAATTATTGGGAAACGGATGTGGGCTCTAATTTGACAGATTATATGAGGAAAATGCTGCAACAAACGGCGGCTGGTGCAACCAGGGGATTGGATCCTGACTGGAAGCATCGGGAGGAAACATTGACACTTCCCCAAGAGGGAAGGTCCATGCCAAGTGTTATTGACAACACCAACAGCATTGAAAATAGCAGATAGATCAACCAGGATACATTTAACACATTGCAGAAAAGTCCTTTCAGCAGAAAACCCCAATGGGAAAGGTGAGCAAAGTTCTGACAACAAGGTGGGTGCAGACAGATAGAGTCTGAAAACACCTGAAGGTCAGTGAAGACATTCTAAGACACCGATCCTAATAGAGGCGAACTATCTAAGGTTTTCTGCGAAATGATCAAGGGAATAAGATACATTGTGGGAGGATGGATCTCTGCCATGCTCCTAAGAAAGGTGGGATTGCTTATATGGGATCAAACCGATAATGTCAAAACCACCAAGCTAGGAGTTAACAACGTAACTCAGTTAGCAGATAGACCAAAACGAAGTATAACACATACGGTACATACACCAGGGATTATTAGTTGGGCCTATAATAATTCTATCCAGGTGACCATTGGTCCAAACACCACCACAGAGGTTCAAATACCCATTTCTTCATTAAAACAACTATCAACTCTCAAGTGTCTGGAAAAACATATAACGAATATTGGTGGTATATGACTGGGCACGTATTAAACACAGGTTGGAGACCCAGCAGGGAGATTATTGGTCACCAGGTACTACGACAGAGGCGAAGCATTTTCATAATAAGGTCACTATAAGAAAACAAAATACCCTTTTGAGTTTAACATTTGCCTTCAGTTCCGCCAAACTTAACCCCCATCTCGAATCACTAAGTACCATTTTTAATACTTCTGGCTGGGGTTTCCTGCTATGAGCCTATTCCTCTGGGACCATCCTTATTTTCCTATCCTAATTTGTGAAAAGACGACAATTGTACTACCACTATTTATTTAACTTGCATATTTAAACCAGTATCTCGTAGCGACATCTAGTGATTCCTTACCAAAAAATGCTTCTGGAAGATGTGCATTGATTACTTCAATATTACCTGTATCTGTTTTTCCCCTAACGGTAGTATCTTTGCCTGAAGTGAATCTTTGGCCATTTTCTACGAGGACAAAACGAGAAACACAAAACAATGCCTGGCTGGGAAACGACGATCCGACATACATCGGTGCCATCGGAGTACCGAGGGGTGTGCCAGATGAGTATAAATAGGTTAACCAAATTGCAGCAGGTTTTGAATCTATTTTGCCATGGATCACTTCAAACAAAAATGTGGACAGAATAAACTACATCCACTACAATGTACAAAAGCTGGACAATTGGACACAATTTGGCTTCGAGGCGGTGCGAGACCAGCCCAAGGCCACCTCCCTTATGGCCTACCAAAACAGGTTGGCCCTGGACATGTTGTTGGCAAAAGAGTATGGTGTGTGTGCTCTCTTCGGAGATCAGTGTTGCACCTTCATCCCCAACAACACGGCTGTAGACGGCAGCCTGACACAAGCCATTGAGGGCTTGCGCATTCTCAATGTGCGCATGAAGGAACGTTTGGGGTTAACACCGACTGGTGGTCAAACTGGCTGGATGTGTTCGGGAAGTACAAAAACCTCCTCCATTTTGGTGTCCATTGCAGTGTTTACGTCAGTTTTGACATTGTGTGGATGTTTGATTGTTCCTTGTCTACGTGGGGGTTTTAATAAATTAATCAATGCGGCACTAAGACCTATTTAAATTCAGATGGCACAGGTGTATCTCCTCCTAGACCCTACAGGCCTAGACAAAGAGTATAACACAACAATCACCATGGAAGAAGATCTAAACTTGCCGGACCTGTTTGGCGGTGAATGTGGGACATTTTCTCTCTGAATGTAAATGATTGAGTTCACACCAATGAAGCATAAACTGAAAATCTGAAAAGAAGAGGTTTGTGTAGATACAACTTGTGAGCAAAGTCATGATAAAAAGGAGGGGTTGTGGGCAAATGTACATAAATATTATCATTGATTTGCTCCTATATACACATTATTTTCTAATTTGCTTTATATACATAGTTGTTCTCTGTTCTTAAGAATCGTCTTGAAACGTATGCTGTCATGGTCTTTGTATGTGAGTGTGCTCAGCGATTGAAACATGCAGCTGTGGGGTAGAAGGTCAAGAACAGACTGACTATAGATAAGAGTGAAAACATTCTGTTTTAACGATGACTGGATTACCCTCTCACTAATATATCAAAAGACTGTGTTGGCACATTGCAGCTTGAGTAGGGCCCCTTTAGGGCTGCAACGTGTGATATGTGGCTAGGAACACCCAAAGAAAATAAAAAGAGAGGAGATGGCAGAGTGTTTTTTCAAAGCGGCTGGAAGATGTAACTGAGTACATTTCTGTTTGTTCCCCTTGCGAGTAAAAAGCAATTTCAGCTGTCTTCCTTCCTGTTGTGAATGTTTTAGGTAGCTTGAACCTGACAACGTTGTTACTGACTACTTGACAGGGGAGTTTCCAACCCCACAAAGTAGGCACTTTACATGAAATCATTATGCACCTCATTACGTTGATTTGTCTCGCCGTTGTCGCGTGCCTGCATGTTTGACATTATTTTTGCAGTTGTTTTGATGCTTGTGTGTTTTAGATTTATCTTGCAGCATGTTATTTGCTTTGTTGTTTGCATGATTTACTAGTTTTCATTTGCATGGCTTTTCATTGTTTTCTAAATTGCTTGTTTCTGTGGTGGTTGCTACAGTATATTCTGTTTAATTTAGCTTTTGCTTAGTTTTGTTCCAATTTGTGTTTAAAATCCTGCAATTGTGCATTCCATTTTTCTTATATTTTATATCAGGCCTGTTTGAAAAGACTATTTCAACAAATAAAATGTATTTTTGTAATTATATTCCACCTCTCTTTATTGTCCAGACCTATTCTATTCCATTCCATTTTCTTGCGCTTATCCTGGTCCGGGTCGCAGGGGCAGCAATCGCAGTAGAGAAATCCAGACTTCCCGGTCTCCGGCGACCTCTTCCAGCTCCACCTGGAGGACACCAAGGCGTTCCCAGGCCAGCTGTGAGACATAGTCCCTCTAGCGTGTCCTAGGTCTTCCCCGGGGCCTTCTCCTGGCTGGGCATAGCCAAAACACCTCACCAGGGAGGCGCCCGGGAGGCATTCCGGACAAGCCACCTCAACTGGCTCCTCTCGATGTGAAGGAGCAGCAGCTCTACTCTAAGCTCCTCCCGGATGGGCGAGCTCCTCACCCTATCTCTTAGGGTGAGTCCAGCCACCCTACGAAGGAAACTCATTTCCGCCGCTTGTATCCGCGATCTGGTTCTTTCCGTCATGACCCATAACTCATGACCATAGGTGAGGGTGGGAACGTAGATCGATCGGTAAACAGAGAGCTTTGCCTACCGGCTCAGCTCTCTCTTCACCGCGACGGTCCGGTACAGCGACCGCATTACTGCAGACGCTGCACCGATCCGTCTGTCGATCTCACGCTCCAACCGTACCTCACCCGTGAACAAGACCCCAAGATACTTAAACTTCTCCACTCGAGGCAAGACCTCACTCCCAACCCGGAGGGTACAGTCCACCCGTTTCCGACTCAGAATCAAGGCTTCGGATTTGGAGGTGCTGAGTCTCATCCCAGAAGCTTCACACTCAGCTGCAAACCGCTCCAGTAAACGCTGAAGGTAAGGTTAGGTAAGGTAACGCCTGATAAGGCCATAAGAACCACATCGTCTGCAAATAGCAGAGACGAGATCCTAGGTCACCAAGCTGGACTCGCTCAACGCCTTGACTGCGCCTAGAAATTCTGATTCGATTCAAAATTTGATTGTACAAGGACCGAATGGCACGTTGTAGCGGACCACCAATCCCGTACTCCCGTAGCACCCCCCACAGGATACCATGAGGGACACGGTCGAAAGCCTTTTCCAAGTCTACAAAGCACATGTATACCGGTTGGGCAAACTCCCACATAACCTCCAGGACCCTTGCAAGGGTGTAGAGCTGGTCCAGTGTTCCGCGACTGGGACGAAAACCACATTGCAGCTCCTGTAACCGAGGTTTGACTAACGGTCGTACCCTTCTTTTCAGCACCCTGGAGTAGACTTTCCTAGGGAGGCTGAGGAGTGTGATCCCCCTATAGTTGGAACACACCCTCTGGTCACCCTTTTTAAAAATGGGGACCACCACCCCGGTCTGCCAGTCCAGAGGTACTGTTCCCGACTTCCATACAATGTTGAAGAGGCGTGTCAACCAAGAAAGGTCTTCCTACATCCAGAGCCTTGAGGAACTCAGGGCGAAACTCGTCCACCTCTGCATCTGGAGAGAAGATCTTTGGTGTTGCAGGCAAGATATTCCGACCAGAACATCGCTGCAACTGATGACCTCGACATGCAACAAGTTGACATTTGAACATTGTTTCATTTGAGCACATTGAAATAAAACCAAATGGATGCTTAGTGTTAGTGTCTGTACTTCCACTGGGAAGAAAGAAGTCTGTTAAAAGCATCTCATTCTCACTGATACGTGATGAGAATGAATTTCTGGGAATTGCACGGAATTCAATTCAACTTCCTGTGGGGTGCTGTCAGTTCAAATTAAAAGCCTGTTCTGAAATTCTGACCTTTGCACTTGCTTGTTGTGCCGAAATAAAGGTGTTTTCTATAGCTGTGCTCAGGCAAAGCAGGACATTTTGCCAGAACAAAGCGTGCCTCGGATCGACACGCAATCTGAACCCGACCGTTGCTTGCTGCTTGACAGTACTTCTAAAAAGGATGCAGGGTGAGGGCAGTGGGCATTTGGCTGACATGGGTTTCCTCAGTTGGCGCATGTTTTATTTAGATTCTTCTGTTATTGTGCTGTTGTAAAAGATATTGAGATATGCTTATGTACTACAGCTGTAATTCAGGGAGTGAAGCTGCTAGTTACAGCCAAGCCAAGTTGCGTGAAGCCTCTCATGGTGTGAGCTATACACCAGTAAAAAGCTGATTTGTCATCGGCATTCGGCCGACATCACAGTACTTTAGACTACACTTTATACTAGAATTCCATTGTATTTACAAAAAAAACTCGATCCGACAAGTTGCCACGGTGAGCTGAGCCAGATGGAGACGTCAACCCCCTTGTTGTTTTGAGCGGGACAAGGACTACTCAAGTTGGTGGAAAGAGGAAAACAGCCGACATTTTGGAGGCAAGCTGTGAGATGTGCCTTTGCGAGGCGGTCACTTTTAAACGTTGTATTACTGTAAAACAAACCTAACGCGGTGAAGCTTGATGAGTTCTTGTTAGACCAACAAGGGCTTTCATTTTTTTTTTTGTGTGTGTGTTTTACTCCTGTATTTATTTATACAATATTACACACACACACACTATCAATCCCATCCTATTTTTGTAGTCTTGCCATCCATTCCTACCCAGTACCAAAGTTTTGTTACAAACATTAAGTATGGTTATTAAATAGCTCTTCAAAACATTAAAAATGATGCAAGGAAATGGTGGCTAAACTTACTATCTTTGTTTCACAGCATGACCAACAATATTGTTTGGTTTTTGTAACAAACCTCTGTGAGTCAGACCCCTATTGAGAATAACAGTCCATCCGATAAAAGCTCAAATTGGAAGAAATGGGCCAGCACTGTAGCGACGAGTATGCAGTATTCTTTTGTTCCAAGCTGCTGTTTAGTGGAACTAGAAAAACTAGGAAGTGCTCTTTGTTCACGTGCAAATAAATAGTCAACTGAATTACAGCCATCCTTTTTTTTTTTTTTTTTGTGTCTTGTCCAGCATCATAACAGCTGAATGGGAGTCAAGCCGCCTTTAAATGCTGAGCAAAACAACAAGGGCTTTCAAATGGTGACCCAGACGTGACATGTCCGCTTAGACGACTAAGGAGACAGTATGATTGATTGAACCTATTCCATATTTTCTTTGTTTTTCTTTAGTTGTCTTCCCTGTTTTGCAATGCAACAATCAATGCAACAGATTTAGACAAGGAATTCATTTGTTGTTGAAATTCGCTAAAAATGGACTTAGTGTTTTCCCTGGTACAACATGCTACTTAAGGAGAGGTTAAAGGTCATGACAAGATTACACATTAATGGTCGGAACATTTCACGAGACTCAGATTAGTAAGTAGAAGGAGACATCGGCTCAGCTGGAAAAACAAGCAAGGATGAAGGAAAAGGAGGAAAAGTAGTACATTTCAGAAGTATGAGCCAAGCATGTGACAGACAGACAAGCCGACGCGTTCAAGGTGTGCAGGCAATAAAGACGCTTCGAATAATGAAGGTTATGAGAACTATTTGCCACCACCTTATCCCAAACTAAAAGTTCTTGTGCCCCAAATGAGATGATTTGACCACTGTGACCTGGCATCAAGGCCCGTGGGTCTAATTCAGTACATTTCACTGATTGAAACAAGACAATCCACTTTATGGCCCTCAGGGCAGATGACGGGGAAAGGCACCCCACCTCCTCTATACATTTACTTTACGGCAAAACACATTCCACAGACACGCTCCTCTTTTTGATTGGACTGCCCTAGAATAAAAAGATCAACGAGGGATATATGGCCCGCGTATATGGATTCTGAGAAACATAAGAGGGCTGTGGGCCCCCAAAGTGAGCTCCATGTTACGTTCTCTTGTTGGCTTTTCTTTCCTTCCTTCCTTCATTATGCCATTGAATATTCTCCATGTCCCTTGAATTACAGCGCAGTGCAGAAACAGGAACTAAGGAAGGAATAAACAAAAGACAACCGTCATGCCGGCTTACACGTGGATCATGACACTCCTTATCTCAACGGCACCCCCTCATGGAGCTACACAGCTACACGCTGCCCCCGCCATCCAATATAATTGTACATACAGCACATTGTAAATGCCCTGCCCCTGGTCGGGGTGGAACAATTCCCACATTTCTTTTACATGTGAAGGCATCAATACGGCAACAGAACTGCATTTTACGCAAGAAAAGCAGGATTGTCAACTAACCTCTGAAGAAACAAACTTGCACTTTGCATTCCAATTTCTCCCAACGTGGGCTCCAAATGTCATCGTCTAGCCAACATCTACTTGCTGAATGACACACACGCTGACATGGAAAGACCTTGCGTCTTGAGGCAACGCTCACACAGATATACACGCAGACAGACCACAATGGGAAAGGAGCAGTTTTGTAATCTCTGAGGCCCTCCCATCAAACTGCAACAATACATAGGGCGCTTTTAACAGCAGTGCATGTACCTGTAGAGTTAGTCAAAAAATGCGAACTACGCTTCCTGACAAAGGGTTGGGTAGCTGACAGATACAATTAGGCATGTACAAGTGCAGTACATTCATAAACAGCTGACAAAAGCTTCCAGGACAAAAAAAGCCGTAGTCAAGGAACACCAAGTGGCCAAATGCCTTGTCAGTCACGGGTACTGCTTAGGTTGGCATAGTAAAACATGATGAGCTGAATTACAGAATTAGAAAACTTCACAAACATTTTTTAAAACCGTAGAATAATTTAAAGGTTACACTCAAGAGATCAGAATCAGTACCAGTACACAAACAAGACAAGGGATTGTGTACACATATACTGTGTATATATACTCTCTCTATATGTGTGTGTGTGTATAACATCAGCCAGAGAGCAGAGCTTGCAAGCAGGACGCAAAGAATTGGATTTGTTCAAAGAGTGTTTCAAAGCACCAATTTTTAAATAATTGAATTACATTTTTTCTGGATTATTCTACTCCAGAAGATTTGATTGCACTTATTAATGGACACCTTGTATATCTGCTTAGTCTGTGTCACATACAGCTCTTTGGCAGTGAGAGGACATGTGCCTGCTGCTCCTTCCTGACCCACCTTATCATGGTGGAGGAGTTCCCAATGATCCTGGGAGCTTCCATGCCCCTTCTAGGGTCACCCACGACAAACAGATTCTAAGTCAAAGAGACCCTAATAAAGAGGAATAATGCTGGACCTAACTTTACCTCGCCCGGATGCGGGTCACCAGGGCACGATGGCGAGCCTGCATCCATGGGGCCCGGTCGGGCACAGCTGGATAAGGTATCGTGGGTCGCCCCTCCCATGAGCTCACCACTCGTGGGAGGGGCCAAAGGGGTGGGGTGCAGAGTGAAGTGGGTGACGGCGGAAGCCGGGAACCTTGGCGGTCCGATCCTTGGCTGCAGACGATACAGAGCTCTTGGTACATGGAACGTCACCTCTCTGGTGGGAAGGAAGCCTGAGCTGGTGCATGAGGTGGAGAAGTTCCGGCTGGATGTAGTAGTGTAGTAGGTGAGTAGAACCAGTCCTCTCCAGAGGGGCTGGACTTTATTCCACTCTGGGTTGCCGGCAATGAGAGGCAACAGGCAGGGGTGGACATTCTTGCTCCCCCTTGGGCTCGGGGCCTGTACGTTGGTAGCTTCACTTGGCCGTCGGGTGGGGGTACGGGTCCTGACGGGTCCTGACGGGTCCTGACGGGTCCTGGCATGAGATCAATGATATGAACTGACATGTCATTGAACAGAGTTGCTCACCTTCTTCACTTATGGGGAGGTTTGCTGCTGACTCATCTGTAATCTGCTAAAAGGGGAAGGGACTACTGATTTCATCATTTACCTGCGCTGATGAAATGTTCCTTAAAAAGGTGTGAGAAGCTAACAGCATGCTAACATTTCATGGTGGACTTTAGGTGCATTTCAACCACACACAGACCAGCGAGGCTCCATTTAGTTTGACTCCCTTCTTAGCTTTTTCTCTTTCCGTTTTTCACTCCCAGACTTTATTTTAATAGGCACTGGTGGCACGGTGACCCTTACCATTCCATGTACCTACAGGAAGGGTCCTCAGCCAACACGGAAGCTTCCCTTTGGCAATGTGAATACTTAGTCACGGTTCATCTTGAGCATTGTGGCGACGACCACAGGATGCGTGAGACTC
This sequence comes from Oostethus manadensis, assembly GCA_024372805.1. Taxonomy (NCBI): domain Eukaryota; kingdom Metazoa; phylum Chordata; class Actinopteri; order Syngnathiformes; family Syngnathidae; genus Oostethus; species Oostethus manadensis. Next base: position 200,723 of record QODF01000072.1, on the reverse strand, counting down.
GGACCCCCGAGTAGGTAGAAAGCTGAGCTTTGAATATTCTGCCCAAAATTTTTGTATACAAACTGTAAACAAAAGTGGGCTCAACACAGAGCCTTGGGGAATACCTCTTCTAAACCTACGAAACATTAGAGGAAGAACCCTCAAACTGATGGAATGTGTTTATCATGTCATTTATAAACAATCAATCACCCTGTTGAGGAAGAACAAGAAGTAAAAGTCTTCTGAAGGTTCATTGCCAGTCATAGTAAAGCATGATGAGCTGAATTACAGTATTATAAAATTCACAAACATTTTTCAAAACCTTACAATAATTTAAAGGTTAAAGGTCAGAGATCAGAATCAGTACCAGTACACAAACATGACAAGGAATTGTGTACACATATACTGTGTATATATACTCTCACTATATGTGTGTGTGTGTGTGTGTATATATATACTGAATATATATACACACCTTGTTCTATATACAGTATATATATATATACAGTATATATACACATATATACACAGTATATATACTTATATATATATACATTTTCACATATGCACCTCGAGTNTGTAAGTTTGCCCACTAACAAAGAAATGATCAGTCTATAATTTCAATGGTAGCTTTATTTGAACACTGAGAGACAACAATGACAAAAAAAATCCAGAAAAATGCGTTTCAAAAAGAGTTATAAATTAATTTGCATTTCCATGAAATAAATAAGTATTTGATCCCTATCTGTCAGCAAGATCTCTAGCTCCCAGGTGGATCTTTTGCAGGGAACAGGCTCCATCTACAGGCCCGTTTGAAGTTTGCCACTGAACATCTGAGTAATTCAGAGGAAGACTGGGTGAAAGTGTTGTGGTCACATGAGACCAAAATTGAGCTCTTTAACATCAATTCAACTTGCCGTGTTTGGAGGAGGAGGAATGCTGCCTATGACTCCAAAAACATCGTCCCCACTGTCAAATATGGAGGAGGAAACATTATGCTCTGGGGGTGTTTTTCTGCCAAGGGGACAGGACAATTGCACCGCATCAAAGGGAGGATGGATGGGGCCATGTACCGTCAAGTGTTGGGTGAGATGGGTCGTGGTTGGGTATTCCAGCATGACAATGATCCAAAACACACGGCCAAGGCAACAAAAGATTGGCTCAAAAAGAAGCATATTAAGGTCATGGAGTGGCCTAGTCAGTCTCCAGACCTAATCCCATAGAAAATCCGTGGAGGGAGCTGAAGGTTGGAGTTGCCAAACATCAGCCACGAAACAGTGGCAGATGCTCTCCTGAGGGATCTCCTCCCAAACCTGGGCTAAAGAATTCGACAACTCCTGGACAGTCTGTGGTGCAACGTGGCGTTGGTGGATGGAGCAAGACATGATGTCCCAGATGTGCTCAATTGGGTTCAGGTCTGGGGAACGGGCGGGCCGGTCCATAGCATCAATGCCTTCGTCTTGCAGGAACTGCTGACACACTCCAGCCACATGAGGTCTAGCATTGTCTTGCATTATCATTCACAAAATATTATTCACAGTAGATGAGTACTTCTCATATGGCTGCATTTGTCCCTCTCGTATTCTTAAAAACCCCAATTAAACGTGATGCTATTCGAATCATAATGCTGAAGTAACTGGAAGGAGAGCACTTTTTTGTGATAACATGATGGACTCTAACCAGTAAAACATGCTAATAGACAATCCTAATCCATTTTGTGCATTAAAGATGCTAAAACCAAGTCAAGGTAGGTTAATATATGCCAAGACTCTTGAACAAAACAACATCATGGCTTCCTGTTGTAAGGCAAAAAGCAAATGAGCGAAGTATTTCATAATAAATGTCATTAATAATGAATTACTGCAAACCAAACAAACCAAAAAATGCCCCCAGGCCACACTGTGGACACTCCTGCACTAAATGCTCTGAAAGCCACAAAATGCAGCAATTTTGTGGTGAAATATAACATTTGAATTGCTGCGTGTGCATCCTGTTTTTGGGCTGAGCTGTGTGGCGTGACTTGCCACTTTTGGGGTGTATTTTTTGTTTTGTTTTTGTCCAAACAAATAGGAATAATCTGCTCCAGTGGTAAACTCTTGTATTATATACAGTACATGTTATAAACCTGTTATTACCTGCACAAGGCACATTGTAACATTCATACATATAAGTTATACCCAAACCTTTTCCCCATTGGTAAAATTTTCCCTAAAGCTGTACCTCTCAGACAAACTAATTGTACCTTAACTTTGGTAACAAGCGTTGCAAAAAAGGTTACGAAAGAGCAAAAGAGTCCTTTTCTGCTGCCAGTTGGACTGGGCTCTCATGAGGTACGCTGGCATTCCGCTCCGTATGTGGAAGGGCCAAGTTTTTCCCGTCTATGACCTCAGTGCTACTCAAATTGTCAGGGCTTTTTTTGCTGGACAATCATGACTGAAATATACTCTTTGACTTTGTTCTTATTTGAAATACTATTCAAAGAGTCAAATTTGCCTCCTTCTGCTGTGTATGGTGTTGCATTTCGCTTGTTCCTTCTAGTGGCAGCTGCTTGTCAACATCAAAATGTCCTTGTTGAGGACAAGCAGCCTCACCAGCTTCAGTGCAACAATCAGTTCAGTCATCCAGTGAAGGTGAGGAGGCTAACTCTCGTGAATCCCGTCCGCTTGAATCGTAGAAGTAGAGTAGATTTCATCATTCAATCATTTCATAGAGTAGAAATGATTTAAGTTGAACCACATTTCAAAGCGGAGTCATGTGTTCTGTGCCACATCAAGTACATCTGAGCTGGGAGAAACCTGTGCACCAGCAGCACTTCCTTATAGTAGCACGGATCATAGCCATCTATTTTGCTGGAGGGGATGTGCAGTCCTTTTTTTTTTACCCCCATATGGGAGCTTGGTGCAAGTCCCGCTTTGGCCAGACACATCCCCATGTAAACATCATCAATGGGAAGAATGGGAATAGAGCGGGACATCTTAGATATGACCAAAGTTGTGTAGCCTGACAGCAGGAAGCCCCCACCCCCACAGTAGGGAGGGTATGACTCTGACTCCTGCACCTGAACGGGGATGTAGTACTTGCTCCCGGGTGACCTAATAGGCCCCACATTCTGGATCAGATGGCCAGTGAAGAGGTGTTTGCTACCATTGTTGCCTTTAAGGCTCTGGAGATAGTCCACCATGTTGTCTGTGTGAGCAAAAACATCATCATCACCATTTAAAATGAAACGAGCCTTTGGACAGTTTCTTTCCATCCACTCCAGGAAGAGAACTTGCTTCAAGGTGAGGTTGTAGAACGAGTCAGCAAAGTCCCACTGGAGGATGTCTTTGTGTTCCTGTTGCTCTGCTTCAAGGAGCTTGTTCAGCTTGGTCTTTTCAAAGCCTTCCTTCATTGTCCCTGAGAGGAAAACCCTTCTGATCCACACGCCGTTGTGTGTTCTCTCTTTAGCCCAGGTCTTACGCAGCACCTCTCGCCGCTCGTAGTTCCCAGGGGAGCTTTTTATGACCAGGAGTAGGAAGACCTCTTCTGATCCATCAACTCCACCACATTTCTGAGGAAGGTCCAGCAGCATAGGGAAGTGGCGACAATGCCGATAGTACAGAAAGTCTTTTATATCACCAGGAAGAGAGGTGAAGGCTGAGATGTTGGCAACAGATGTGTTTTGTTGACAACTTGGCCAGATGAAGGAGTCATGTGTGGCGGTGGATGCTGGTATTTCATCTCCATCTTCTCTCATGTTGTCTTGGCGGTGAGTGGTCTTCTGGTCTATAACATTTTTAAAGAGATGGAGGACCAGCAGACTTAGACTCACAAGCAGCAAGAAGGCTTGGACTCTGATGGGTTTCATCCTGGAAAAGCCGCTGAAAGAAAGCATGACAGTGTTTATTATTTGCATCAACACTTGGTCTTATGAAAGCCACTACAACGTTTGCTCTTGTAAAGAACTCATGTTGTCACACCGAGGATCAGAGCGGGAAAGTGGAACCCGCTTATCCCAGCGGCCCTTGAACATAAATGGTTGTCAAAATGAAAAAGTAAGCATTGCTTTGTATGTGTGTGCATACATGGGCCTTTGGAAAAAGACATAACATGGGCGAGAAGAAAGGATTTTTGAGCCACAGGGCAGTTTGCTGACATCAGAATCAGAATCAGAAAAAACTTTATTGCAAATGTAAGTGAACAATTCCCGAACTAGGAACTTTCTTTGGCGACTCAGTGCAACGTAGAATTCTAAGTAAACATAGAGTATTAAATAAACATAGAACTAACTAAACATAGAGTATTAAATAAACATAGAACTAACTAAACATAGAACCTGAGTAAAAAGTTGAAATCACTGATAAGTAAAGGCATGAGAGTGTTTTTAGTGCAGGTAGTATAAGGTGCCAAAAATACTGGTTATAAAGTGAGCATAGTGCAAATGTTATAAAGTGTTCATGAGTTCAACAGCAGCAGGAAAGAAACTGTTCTTGTGACGAGAGGTTCTGGTCCGAATGGACCGTAAACTTCTGCCAGAGTGGAGTGGCTCAAATAGTCCATGTCCAGGGTGGGAAGGGTCAGCAAGTATCCGGTCTGCTCGCCCCCGAGTTCTGGAGACGTACAGGTCCTGGAGATGGAAGGCTGCAGCCGATCACTTTCTCGGCGGAGCGCACGATGCGCTGCAGTCTTTGTTTGTCCCTGGCAGTGGCCCCAGCGAACCACACTGTGATGGAGGAGGTGAGGATGGACTCAATAATGGCCGTGTAGAATTGCACCATCGTCTGGACAGGCAGCTTGGCTTTCCTCAGCTGCCTCAGGAAGTACATCCTCTGCTGAGCCTTCTTGATGATGGAGCTGATGGTCTGCTCCCACTTGAGGTCGTGGGTGATGTTAGTGCCCAGGAAGCGGAAGGAGTCCACAGTTGTGATGGGAGAGTCTGTCAAGACGGGGGGGGGCAGGGGGGCTTTGACTTTCCTGAAGTCCACGATCATCTCCACTGTCTTCTGAGCATTGAGCTCCAGGTTTTTGCAGCTGCACCACGACACCAGCCGGTCCAACTCCTTCCTGTAAGCAGTCTCATCACCGTCTGAGATGAGCCCGATGAGGGTGGTGTCATCCGCAAACTTAATCAGTTTCACCGAGTCGTGGCTGGAGGTGCAGCTGTTGTTGTACAGGGAGAAGAGCAGGGGGGGAAGTACACAGCCCTGTGGGGATCCCGTGCTGATAGTCCGAGTGTCCGAGACATTCTTCCCCAGCCGCACGCGCTGCTTCCGGTCCGTCAGGAAGTCAGTGATCCACCTGCAGGTGGAGTCAAGCACGTTGAGCTGGGTGAGCTTGTCCTGGAGCAGAGCAGGGAGGATGGTGTTGAATGCAGAGCTGAAGTCCACAAACAGGATCCTGGCGTAGGTTCCTGGGGAGTCCAGATGCTGCAGGATGTAGTGGAGGGCCAGGTTGATGGCGTCATCTACAGACAGTTGGCTCTGTAGGCGAACTGCAGAGGGTCCAGGAGCGGGGAGGTAAAGGACTTCAGATGAACATGCTTTTCTTTCATTTGTGTTTTTTCATATGATATCGTGACAACAGGAAGGAGTATTGTGTAAGGTTTTGACGTGTGATTGTCGGGCTCTATGGGGCGTTAGAGAAAGAGAAGAAGAGTTGCCAGCCGTATTGGCCTAATTTAAGTGTTTTATAAATGCCAATAAAAGGCTCATTTGCGTCCTCCTGCTTTGTCTTCGTTCTGCCACACACTTTATACCCGCCTCCTGCTGCCTCCTGCTGCCTCCTGCACACCCATGAAGTAATATTTAGATTTCCGAATACAGTAGTGTTGAAAATAATAGCAGGCTAATGTGACTAACCAGATGAAGTACTGTTATTACTATAATTGTATTGCTACATGGCAAACAAGTTACCAGTAGGTGCAGTAGATTCTCAGAAAACAAGACCCAGCATTCATGATATGCACGCTCTTAAGGCTGTGCAATTGGCCTAATAGTTGAAAAGGGTGTGTTCAAAAAAAATAGCAGTGTCTGCCATTGGATTTAAAAACTCCAAACTATTACACGCAGGTTTGGGGGCCACAGTCACTCCTGTCACACACCTTTGATGGTTAATATGTCCGAAACAAAAACGACAAAAATGATGGTTTAAACTGAAACTAGTAGCACAAACGAGGACGGTCAAAATGAGACCGCTTGTGTTTCATTCGGAGCTTGTTGACAAGTGAGTTACATCAGGTGACCTTTAATAAATGTGTAATAACTCCAAACCGAACGCTGCACAAATCTTGATTTTAACAGCACAAAACTCCACTCAACGAGACGAAAAAAATGAGACTAATTGGGTTTTTTTCGGAGCATGTTGACGGACCGATTATGTAATAGCTCAAAACTTTAATTGTTAATATCTTAAAAACAAAAGTAGCAAAATTGTTCATTTTAATTGCACAAAACAGCACAAACAAATGAGATTATTTTAGTTTCATTTGGAGAAAATGGGAAGCTGCATGACATTTGGTTGACCTATAAAAGAAACTGTAATAACTCAAAAACGAAAGTAGCACAAACGCTAATTTTAATTGCACAAAACAGCACAAACGCAGCACAAACAAATGAGACTATTTGAGACGAGTTTTGAGAAGGTTGGGGGGCCAACTTCACTCAGGTCACAAACGTTCATTTTAATTGCACAAAACAGCACAAACGCAGCACAAACAAATGAGACTATTTGAGTAGAGTTTTGTGCAGGTTGGGGGGCCAACTTCACTCAGGTAGAGGAGCCAGATGAGGTGGCTCGGGCTTCTGGTTAGGATGCCTCCCGGACACCTCCCTGGGGAGGAATGGATGGATAGATGGATGGATGGATGGACTTTGGGGGGGAATCTTGTAAATAGAATAGCTTCACACAGATGTCTTAACTGTCACAGTACTTACAGGTAACTTCAGACTGTGTTTGATCATCCTCAACAATGTCTTGAAAGACCCATTTTTCTCAGGCTCAGAGAAATGCATGTTCAACAAGTGTTGGTTTCATCCTTAAATAGGGGTCACCTGATTCACAAATGTTTTTTCACTTACTTGATCACTGATTGAAAGCCACATTGCTATTTTTTTAACACCCCTTTCAATTTTCCAACTACACAGCCTTAAGAGCGTGCACATAATAATAATAATAATGCATTTTATTTGTTAGGCACCTTTCAAGGCACTCGAGGTCGCCTTACATAGTGACAAATACAATAAAACAGTTAAAAACATAAAATTCAATTAAAGCAAATACATGATAAAAAGACAGTTATGGTCACAGTGCATAAGCTTTGAACATTATGAAACATTATGAATGCTGGGTCTTGTTTGTTTTCTGAGAATCTACTGCACCTACTGGTAACTTGCTTGCAGTGTAGCAATAAAAACACAATTGCTAATAACAGTAATTAATCACATTGGACTGCTATTATTTTGGACACCACTGTACTTTCACTCAGCTTTGTGTTGGGTGTTGCTGCGCATCGCATGGTTTGGCTCATATCCGCTGTTTTTTTGTGTTAGTGCAGTCAACGTTCATACATTCCTCACTCAGGACTACAATCCGCTAGCAGGCGGACCGAGGCGGTCTTGGTCTACCCGGTCTGGTCCTGAGTTAGGTGGTGTCCACTTGACCAAGCAAAAACTGTACTGCCAATCCTGCTAGCTCCCTTTCACGCTCCGTAAGGAAGCTTTTTCGCCACCGTTTTGCCATGTTTAGTTCGGGAGGGGTTGGGTTAGTGTGAGATCCCAGCATGATGGAGCGGTCCAACAAGAAAATACTTCCCAACATGAGCGTTCCTTCTGGTCACGACGACATTATTTCATTCACATTATTTCACTTTCTGCAAGATTCTGCATTTAATAGTTAGTTCTGTTTTTATTGGCCAATTGCACGATTCCATCCGTCCATCCCTAATTTTTATTTTTGTATTTTTTTTTTATTATGTTCTTTATTTTCTTTAGGACCTCTTGACATTCCAAAATTCTAATGTTTAATACTCCTAACAAATTCAAGTTTATTGCTTTTGATGCATGTGTATTCACATGATTATGCCGTACAATATTAGATGAAAAAATGGTCTCAAAATGATGTTGACAATAATATCGTTTATCGGCAATAACCTGTAAAGAAAAAATGGCCTTCATATTGATAAATGCATTACTTAGTCAGCATTTTATTGATATTATTCATTTCAATTTTAATTAATATTCTGTTCAACTTGCATGTCACAAAATTCCATAAATTTGCTTTCACTTTTTTCAAGTACGGGTTTAGGCAACGTTTAAGCACTAGCACCATTAGCACCAAGATTGAAATATATAATATAATATAGATAATAATATTTATTTATAAATATATAATTTTTTCCACTTGTAAAGTGTTTGTAGGAGTCGTTGCTTCTCGTTCCCCACAAAAGACTGGCTGCTGTCCCAATGACACATCACTACCATAAGCAGGCATGTATGTGCACTTACAGTACCCCCCATGGACTGTTGACACATGACCCCGCGTAAGTGAGCAGTGAGCTGCAGACGTGAGCTAAAAGCAGACATGGGGTGACAGGGCAAGAACGCTTGGATGCTAGGTTGGCGCGGTGGGCGTGTTGCAGAAACGAATTACGAGCAGGCATGTCTCCTTCAGCCGGGCGGAATAAGTAAACACGGGTGGTCATTAAGTCATTGGAAAAAACTATATTGCAATCAGACATGAGTCAGCATGTTGGGAAACGACCTCACCCTGTTTGCCTAACGTGACAAAAGCCGCTAAACAGCAGGAACAATATGAAAGGTGTTCGCACACAATGGCAAACAGGGAAGTTATGTTTTAGTAAAAGAGTAGCCTCGACTTCTCTGTGTGTGCAGAATTCCAATTGTGCACTAACTGTCTGGAAAGATGTGTTTTTCAACAGCACATCGTTTCATTTGTTGTTGTCGTTTATCCAAAGATGTGCCGCTGAAATAACTACAAAACGTCTACAAAACTCCCTTTACTTCACAGCAAGACACGCACCATACACTTTGCTCTTGGGTAGGCTCCAACTTCCCCCTACGGCCCAACCCCCGACTCACAGCCCAGAGCCGTCCTCAGTACAGTTGCCCCTCGTCACTTTGAGCTTCCAATTTCCTGATTTGTCTCTAGCATCTCTTTTCTAAATCTATTCAAGATTCAGGACTACTGTCGATACACCATACATCAGATGGCCTTTTCCCCTCCATCTAGTTAACAGAATAAATGTGCAAGAGGGTGCACAGTATATATAAAAAAAATATAAATGGGGCATATACAGTATGTACATACTAATACATTAATTATTGGTGCACATGTATACATTATTAAATGGTACTGTTTTATGGTTGAATACGGCCTATTATTAGTCAAACAACATGCTAAAGTTACATTTCTGGCCTAACTTAAGCATTTTTAAGCATTAAAACTGCTAAATGAACTAACAATACAAAACACATTCAAAGACAATGATGATAGGTAGTATTGTACACAGGTCGCTAGGTGTCAGTAATGTTACTGTGATGTTCGGTGAGACGCACAAAGATCAGACTTGATCGCCACAACAAAAAGGCTTTTGTTGCACGTTTTAATGATCTCACAGGCACAATAATCCCAATTGAACATCCCTAATACAAACACAGGCTACTTTTGCAGACCATGCAAAGCTGAAAGCCAACTCTAACCCACCAACATCACTTCCTGTCTACCTTCCTTTCACATTCATCATAACACAAATTGGGCATTAAAGGTGACTGTAGGGAAATGTTTCATGTCTAGACAGCTCTAGACAGCTCTAACGATGTTACAAACCGTACGTTTTCTAACTACAAAAATATATTTATATATGCATATACTGTATGTGTATATATATCAATCGATTAAAATATTTAATCCACTTTTTGCCCATAGTTAACTCAATTAATTGCATTGAACCATAGCTAGAAATAGATTTTTATCTATAATGAGTAGGAATGGGGTCGCACGGTGGTTGAGTGGGTAGCACGTTGGCCTCACAGGAGGTTCAGGGTTGGAATCTCCGTTGGGCATCTCTGTGTGGAGTTTGCATGTTCTCCCTGTGCGTGCGTGGCTTTTCTCCGGGTACTACGGTTTCCTCCCACATTCCTAAAACATGCATGTTAGCTTCATTGGCCACTCTAAATTGTCCATTAGAGTGTGAATGTGAGAGTGAATGTCTGTCTGCCCTGCGATTGACTGGCGACCAGTCCAGGTTGTACCCCGCCTCTCGCCCAAAGTCAGCTGGGATAGGCTCCAGCATACCCGCGACCCTAATGAGGATAAGCGGCATAAAAAATGAATGAATGAATGAGTAGGAATGTAAATCACTGGGTTCACAAATCCTTCATTTTTGCCTATTCTCCTCACATCTCTGGCCAAGGTCACATGTTCACGTGCAAGGCTAAGGGACGTTGAGGTAAGCAGATTCCACGATATAACCTACATTATCTATCTACCTATTACTAGAAGACAGAAACACAGATGTTAGTAAAGTACTTCACAATGTGTTGCACTCCAAGTACTACCAATTATAATAATCAACATGGCTGTACTATCATCTGAACTCATATGAACCCACACAAAACAACAGTTCTCATGCCCGTGATGGCTTTCTTATGACGTGTACCATAAAATCCACTTGTCACAGCGAAGCGGAACCTTTGAACTACAACATTTATGAAGAAGGCGTGTAAAGCTTGATGCATCACCAGAAGGTTCCCTTTTGTGTACGCTCACCACTAGGGCTGAAATGATCATTTGCGTACTTCAATTACAAAAATTGAAGACACCTCGAAGAAATGTCACGTAAGGTTCCGTCACCCACGCACAGGAAGAAGTGGATGTTTGGTTGAAGGAGCAGGACGACAAAAGAGGCGAGGGAGAACATCAAAAGTGATGTTTATCTGTCGTAGCGCGGCCAGTACATACCACACCCAGGAAGTGATATTTGGACTTTCAAATACAGTAGTGTTGAAATTAATAGCAGTCCAATGTGACTAACCAGATGAAGTACTGTTATTAGTATATTTTTATTGCTACATGGCAAACAAGTTACCAGTAGGTGCAGTAGATTCTCAGAAAACAAACAAGACCCGGCATTCATAATATGCACGCTCTTAAGCCTGCGTAATTGGAAAATTGAAAGGGGTGTTTAAAAAATAGCAATGTGGCTTTCAGTCAGTGATCAAAGAAGTGAAAAATCATTTGTGAATCAGGTGACCCCTATTTAAGGATGAAACCAACACTTGTTGAACATGCATTTCTCTGAGCCTGGCAAAAAAGTTACCAGTAGGAAGTAGATTCCCAGAAAACAAGACCCACCATTCATGATATGCACACTCTTAAGGCTGTGCAATTGGCCAATTAGTTGAAAGGGGTGTGTTAAAAAAATAGCAGTGTCTGCTGTTGACTTCACAAACTCAAAAATATTTTTTGTTTCTAGGATTTGTCATTCCTGTGAATGACTAAAGTAATATTTAGTTTTTTTATAAGTGCTTCACATCTGTGTGGCATGGACTCTACCAACTTGTGGCACCTTTCAGTTGTTATTCCCCTCCAACATTCTTCCAGAATTCATCAACATTTCTTGCTTCTGCTTCACAAACAGCATTTTTGATGTCACCCCTCATGTTCTCAATGGGATTGGGATGGAAAGGTCCGGGGATTGGGCTAGACCTCCATAACATAAAAACATAAGAAGATGTTGCTGGTTTACTAGTGTGTTTGGGGTGATTGTCTTGTTGTTTTCAAAGGCATTGTTAGGGTAGCGTCGTCGCGGCATGGTGTAACGACCCCGAGGATGCAGAGAGCTGGACGCCAGGCAGGTAAGGTTCTTTAAGAATCTTTAATACAGATGCTGCGACGCAAGTAGAGGCAAAAAGTAACAATGAACCGACAACCACTGGCACGCACACCTGAACAAAAATAGCCAGGCACTAAATGAGGAACAGGTGCTCGTAATTAACTAAGTGACCAAACTAAGAAACGGCCCAGAAAACACATGAAAATAACACAAGAAAACTAACCCAAACTGTCACGAGTAAGGAATATAGAACGTGACAGGCATGTCCTCTTCAGCATAAGGAAACATGACCTCTTGAAGTATTCTGACATATTCAAACTCATCCATGATCCCTGCTATAGGATAAATAGTAGGAGAAACATGCCCATATCATGATGCTTCTATTATACTAATAACAGTGATTGATCACATTGTACTGATATTATTTCTGATATACCGTATATACAGGTACAGCTCAACCAACAAAGAGGCCCGGGAGGTTTTGAGCTTCCTTTGCTTAGAGTGTGAAGCAGTAGCAACTATCTGAGATAGCAACTATCTGAGGTAGCAACTATCTGAAGTATGAACTATTTCAGGTATCAACTATATGAAATAGCAACTATCTGGGATAGCAACTATCTGGGATAGCAACTATCTGAGGTAGCAACTATCTGGGATAGCAACTATCTGAGATAGCAACTATCTGAGGTAGCCACTATCTGAGATAGCAACTATCTGAGGTAGCAACTATCTGAAGTAGCCACTATCTGAGGTAGCCACTATCTGAGGTAGCAACTATCTTAAATATAAACTATCTGAGGTAGCAACTATCTGAGGTAGCCACTATCTGAGATAGCAACTATCTGTGGTAGCAACTATCTGAGGTAGCAACTATCTGAGGTAGCAACTATCTGAGATAGCAACTATCTGAGATAGCAACTATCTGAGGTAGCAACTATCTGAGGTAGCAACTATCTGAGGTAGCAACTATCTGAGGTAGCAACTATCTGAGGTAGCAACTATCTGAGGTAGCAACTATCTGAGGTAGCAACTATCTGAGGTAGCAACTATCTGAGGTAGCAACTATCTGAGGTAGCAACTATCTGAGGTAGCAACTATCTGAGGTAGCAACTATCTGAGGTAGCAACTATCTGAGGTAGCAACTATCTGAGGTAGCAACTATCTGAGGTAGCAACTATCTGAGGTAGCAACTATCTGAGGTAGCAACTATCTGAGGTAGCAACTATCTGAGGTAGCAACTATCTGAGGTAGCAACTATCTGAGGTAGCAACTATCTGAGGTAGCAACTATCTGAGGTAGCAACTATCTGAGGTAGCAACTATCTGAGGTAGCAACTATCTGAGGTAGCAACTATCTGAGGTAGCAACTATCTGAGGTAGCAACTATCTGAGGTAGCAACTATCTGAGGTAGCAACTATCTGAGATAGCAACTATCTGAGATAGGCCAGTTTGCTGTTCCTCAGATGAAAAGATAAGACATGGCTCGGAAAGGTTTGAGCAAAATGCTATCCTTGCAGTCATGGAAGTGAGCCAAGTTGTCTTATTTCCACGAAGACTTCGGTTTGAGATGAAACAGCGTTCTACCAATAGCAGGAACTTGCCCTTTCAACCCGAACCGGGTCGGGACGAGCCCGCTAACGGCCCGTTCGAACATGAAAAAAAAGATTGAAGCTGAAGCAGAAGTTGGGATGAGAGGACTTACTTGGTGTCGAGCCGAGGAAGAGCCCTTCCACTGTGCGTGCGCGTGCGAGATGATATACCCGAGCGGGGCGGGCGGGTCGTGTCCAATACCGATGCTGTCGACACAGAAGGCAGCAGCCGTATCGGATGGATATCTTCTTCTTCCGCGGTTCCCGAAATCTCCACTTTCTGGTCGTCAAGCCAGCAAGTCCGCGTGATGGCTTTCCTGATATCACACCAAGGCGGTCCGGTAGTTGTGCTTCTTGTGTGCTGCGTCTGATTCGGACCACAGTTTCCATCATCACCTGCCAAGCTCTTCTCCGTCGCTCCTCCTCGCTCTCACATGCTCGGCCTTCAATGTTAGCTACGTGGATGTCGTCCGCTGAGCTTGGAATCGGCGCGCTGCAAAAGTATCATCCCCGGGGCCATCCTCGAATGAACGGGGTCCCGGTTCGCTGCCAGTGCGTCAACGAGAGCCTGCTTGCGCTGCCGTCGGGGGATCCAAAAGCGACGTCCGTCGATAGTGTCCGGCTTGTTTGGTATCGAGTCGACGCCAACATTAGTAGTATCGCACCGCCTAACTGTCACGGGATGAGGGGGTGGGCGCGGCAGCCAGCAGTGAAGTACTACTACCGCTGCTACTACTACTACTACCACTGCATTTGGCCTGAAGGTGGTATTGAAGGTGAGTAAGGATTACAGTACGCAACACAAGGTGATGATTTTTAGCATGCCCCCCCCCCAGCCTCCCCCCCTCGCCCTTTAGCTGTATGTGACATCAAGCACACCTTGATCATGTCTTTGTGCTCCACAAGCAGCGCTGCGGAGAAGAAAGACTTGATGTTTGCAAGATGAGTGATTTGGGGAAACTGCACAGTCGACGTGGCAACCTCCTGACAGGTGCAATCCCAGTACGTCTGCTGGCATGTTCCCAGCATGAAGCGGGGAGTGGGTGACCTTGAGCAAAAGGTAGAAAAGGCGCAAACGGGACAAAAAGGGTAACCACAGAAATGATTCGCTTGTTAACAGGACAAGCCTTTTGTCTTTGGGGCTTTCACACGGCATCCAAAAGGAGCATGAACGCTGGCCCGGCAGATACGGTAATGGTTGAATTGGATAAGAGAAGAAGCAAAGCGTATTTATTGCTACACTTTTTCGGTACATGTGCACACTTCCGGCATCTGTCGAGGTTACAATGCATGCGTTTACTGGGTCATGTGACCTTGTAGAATAGCTCATAAAGATATGCTGTAAACAGTCAGTCAGTACAAAGGAATAGAACAGAACTGTGGGTGAGCCCGATGTTCTCACACAGGAATGAAGGCTGAGTGATAAGGTGATAGTGATTTGACGTCACGCTGACAGTAAGACGTGCTCTTCTCCCTGCTATTTTCTGATCAATTGCTGTGTGGAGTTTGCATGTTCTCCCCGTGCGTGCGTGGGTTTTCTCCGGGTACTCCGCTTCCTTCCTCCCACATTCCAAAAACACGCATGTTAGCTTCATTGGCCACTCTAAATTGTCCGTTAAGCATGAATGTGAGTGTGAATGTTTGTTTGTCTGTATGTGCCCTGCGATTGGTTGCCGACCAGTCCAGGGTGTACCCCGCCTCCCGCCCAAAGCCAGCTGGGATAGGCTCCAGCATAAGCGGCACAGAAAATGAATGAATGAATGTTTGTATTGTTGTCCTTAGCTGTGGGGGTAGATGTACTTATGCACTTCTATACCCAGACACTCTAACGATCGCACGTACGACGCTACAACGCAAATCAGAGGACGAGGGTGGATATCAGCTGGGAGAAAAACATCGACGGAAATCACACTTGGCCTTCACACGGTGGTTTAATTTCCTCAAATGAATCCCGCATACGGCATTCCCTCCCACCGACGCGTCGTCAGCCCACACCCCAACAATAACCACTCCACGTTCCCACCAATGTCTCCAAAGTCACAAACACGGCAGTTCATGCTCCTCCCGTGGAAGCCGCAGATCACTCACGATCCTACGCATCCACGTTGAAGATCCTTCCTGGCGCTGATCCTGCCCGTCCAGTAGTCCACGGCGAAAAATAAATCCAGTGGCAGGAGAGAATACACCTTTTTCCAAAAACGTGCCCGCAAAGGTTTTGCCTCTGTGGTCATTAACGCTGGACTGCCGGATCCCAGGTTGGCGTGTGACGTCACTGTTTCGGCGCGCCCCGACGCGCAGCACCTGCCTACCTTTAATACACGCCCCCAAGCCGCACCACTTCAGGCTGAGCCTCCAACAGTGGAATGTCTGACATATTGTCTTTGGGTCCCTCAATGACTGCCATGTAAAAGTTAATCGAGGGAGTAGAATGTTCCCAACGTAGCTTATCTCCGGCCTCGTGGAGAAATTTAAACTCTTTCCCGCCCGGCATGGCATACCTGCGGAGATGAGGCTTCAGTATTATCTGTGTCATAGTCATGAAGTCGAGACCCAGCAACAATGGCATGACACCATCAACTTGGGAACCCCCCAGCGAGTGAAAATGTCGTTTTTTAAAACCTGGCAAACTTTAGGTGTTCTAGCGTCCCTCAGTGCAAAAAACTCCACCCACTTGGTTTAATAATCCACCACCACCATCAGTATTGAGTTGCGGGCCTTGCTAAGTGGAAATGGACCCATGAAGTCAACTCCAATCATCTCTCCAGGGGCTTTAACTTCGGAGGACTGTAGATGACCACCAGGCTTATCGTTGGGGCTTTTGTACTGCTGTCAGGTACCACATCCTCTCACGTGATCCCAAACATCTCGCACAGTGGGCCCCAATTCACAAGCCAGTTAATGTCCCGTCTGTGTGAAGCTTGGGGAGTGTCCCATAAACTAACCACCGCTTACCACCCCCAGACCAACATGACCGAGCGAGTCAATCGGACCCTCAAGACCATGATTGCCTCTTTTGTTGGTAACCATCATCAGGATTGGGATAGATGGTTGCCGGAGTTCCGTCTCGCCCTCAATACAGCAGTTCATGAGACGACAGGCACAACTCCTGCCATGTTGGCTCTGGGAAGAAATTAGATGGGCCCCTGGAACGGCTCGTGCACAAGGCTCCTTCACCACATACATCCGCTTACCACACCTTACATATAAACAAACAATTGTGTGATGAAGTGGAGAGGCATGTGGGGACGTCCAAAGCTCGACAAGCCAGATATTATAATGCACGACGCAGAGATGTACACTTTGCGCTTGGGGATCTGGTCTGGATTAGGGCACACCCCCTGTCAAAAGCTTCAGCCAAATTCTCTGCCAAACTTGCGCCTCGTTGGATAGGACCTACCCGGGTAGAGAATAAATTAGGTCCTGTAAACGATAGTGTTCGGTGGATGTCGGATAAGTTAAAGGTGGACACGATAAATGTGGTTGACATGAAGCCCTATTATGGATGCGGTAAGCCGCTGGCTGGGGGGGGGGGGGGGGGGGGGGGGGGTTCTCCAGAGCAAAGAGCGGTGGTATCATCTGCAAATAGTACTAGCTTTAGGTGATTTGTCACTTTATAGGTCTCAATGTATAGGTTAAATAATTCTGGTCCCAGTATTGACCCATGTGGTACGCCACATAATATTTTTGAACTTCTGTATGTATATTCTGCTAGCTTCACATATTGCTAGTTAGATTTCCATGATTTTGGAAAGTTGTGGTTGAACCAATGAAACTGGTCGGTAGTTTGTGAACGGATGTTTATCTCCATTTTTGAGCTGTTTTCATTTGGTCTGGGAATTTAAATGTCTGAAATGACAGGGGGGGAAAAGTACTGATGTACGTCAGCAGTTCTGTGATCTCACTGATATGCATTTTTAGTTTCCATTTCGATTCCAGATACGAATCACCGGCGAATGATTTTATTTTACCAGCAGCCTGGTAAAATTTCCAAATGTGAGAACGTGACTCTTTGTCAAATTCAAACACTAGATTATCCATGATGTTCCTGTTTCTTTTCATGTGCAGGCACTGACGTTTCAATCCCGAGTATTTGCTTCTCCAGCATGAGTCGCATGAGGAATGCCAGATGCTTGGGAAGGATTGTCCTCTTCCTCCGTGGGACAAAAACTTGTGTCCATTCTGTGTCGGAGGCGTTTCCTGAGCTGCAAGCGGCGCTCGACCGTGGTAGTGTGGTTCTCCTGGGTCTTCAGCTTGGAGTAGTAATCTGAGAACTTGTTAAAGAGGAAGGAAATGGGCATTCCGTTCAGGATGATTCCGAACGAGATGCAACCGAAGGCTACGATGCGGCCCGGGATCGTCACGGGAACCACATCCCCGTAGCCCACAGTGGAGATGCTGACCTAAGAAAGAAAAGACTACATTTATTCAGTGCTTCCCACAGGACTGTGTTGATGATGTCATCATCTCATTTGCATGTCATGGTCATGGATGCTGGGAGTAAAAAAATCATGGAAAAATACTACTGAACTTTCTTTTTTTTAATGTCACAAGCAAGACGCTGCCTGCGGGTGTTTTTTGACCTGGGTTGGGAAGAGAGCTTTCATGTTAGGGTGCTTTTCTTCTAAAGCAGACCCCAGGAGGCCGAAGTTATCCATGCATCTTTGGCGTTCTCTGGCAGAGCAGTGCTGTCACAGACGGCCCCATTGTAATGCGTGTATGAGCCAAGAATATCAAAACATTGATCAAAAATCCTCCAATGGAGTTTTCCGGTCAGCATGCTGTTAAACTGGTAAACAAGGAACTGTGGCGTGTACCAGTGAATTCCATTGCAAAAAATCCTTACTAATTCTTTCCCCGACTGCAAATTCAACTGATTCGGGTTGGGATTCATAAATACATACGATACACGCATACATAATCATAGATCTCACGCTGATGTTTTTATGTTCCGTAAAATATAACGTTCATTCATCGATTCATTTTCTATGCCGCTTATCCTCATTAGGTTCGCGGGTATGCTGGAGCCTATCCCAGCTGACTTTGGGCGGGAGGCGGGGTACACCCTGGACTGGTCGCCAGTCAATCGCAGGCCACATATAGACAAAGACATACAACCATTCACACTCACATTCATACGAATATATTAGTTCTGCTCAATTTTGTTTTTGTAGTCCAGTTTTGCTTAAAAACTTCTTTTTTTAATTTTCTTGTTTATTGACTGGAGGTTGCCCCAGTCCACGTGCCTGAAGGGTTTTTGTTTTTCCTCCTCCTGGTGTAATCCAGGCTTTGGAACTGGAATATATTTGTGGCTATGCAGAATTGAATGTAGTCTGTGATGTCCATTGGTATGAACGTGTGTGTGTGTGTGTGTGTGTGTGTGAATGGTTGGTTGTCTGTATATCTTTGGGAGTTTAAGAATGAAACCCTGATGCCACCCACAGCAGCTAAGTGATGTACCATCTGAAAGTCTCAGAGGATGTGAATGCAGCACTGGCCCTCAAT
Organism: Oostethus manadensis; assembly: GCA_024372805.1. NCBI lineage: Eukaryota > Metazoa > Chordata > Actinopteri > Syngnathiformes > Syngnathidae > Oostethus > Oostethus manadensis. Next base: position 181,823 of record QODF01000072.1, on the reverse strand, counting down.
CCCCATATCAACCATCACTGAAACCAATGAGCTGGTATACACTTCAGCGTCAGTGATCTTAAAGATGTTTGGCTACTGTAAAAGCAACCACGATATTCAATACCCACCATAGAAAAGGAGGTTACAAATAAAGGCAGCTCTGAGAGAAATAAGTCAACAGTCAGAGGCCCAGAAAGGTGCAATGAGAAAACCAGATGCCCATACCTGAAGCAACAACAGGACTCTTAAGAGCCTTCATTGCAAACTCGACGAGGTTGTGGAAAACCACCCTGGAGGCCAATTGCAAGCCACTTGCACAAGTGTCCATTAAATGTGACATCCTTCAAGGGGACTCTCTGTCCCCACTGCTGTTCTTCGTAGGTTTGAAGTTCCTCAGCCAAATAATCAACAAGACTGGCTATGGATACCACTTTAGAAATGGGGCCACTATCAGCCACCCCCTGTACATGGATGACATCAAGCTGTATGCTAAGAGGTGTAGGTTTTGCAAAGAGGCCCCGGAGACAACCAAGCACATAGCAGGGTGTAGATGCTGGCAGGAAAAGCATACATGGAACGCCATTACCAAGTGGCTGGTATAGTGTACACAAGCTGTGCAGAGTATGGACTGGAGACCCCAAGGTCAAAGTAGGAAACACATAACCTTCATTCCTCTCCTTTGCAGGGCAGACTTCCACCCCACAAGCTTCTCCTCTACCTGCTCTCACTACATATCACAATGTCATCTGCAAACATCATAGTCCATGGAGATTCCTGTCTAACCTCGTCCATCAGCATAGCAAACAAGAAGGGGCTCAGAGCTGATCCCTGATGGAGTCCCACCTTCACTCGGAACTCCTCTGTCACACCTGCAGCACACCTCACTACTGTCTTACAGTCCTCGTACATGTCCTGCACAGCTCTAACATACTTTTCTGCCACTCCAGACTTCCTCATACAACACCACAGTTCCTCCCTGGGTACCCTTTCATAAGCTTTCTCTACATCTACAAAAACTCAAAATGATTCTCAGTAGTTTGTGTGGCACCCACGTGCTTGTACGCATGCCTGACAACGTCGGGGCATGCTTCTAATTAGACCTCGGATGGTGTCCTGGGGTATCTCCTCCCAGATCAGGACGAGGGCATCACTGAGCTCCTGGACAGTCTGAGGAGCAACCTGGCGGCGCCGGATGGACCGAAACATAATGTCCCAAAGGTGTTCTATTGGGTTTAGGTCAGGTGAATGTGGGGGCCAGTCAATGGTATCAATTCCTTCATCCTCCAGGAAATGCCTGCAAACTCTAGCCACATGAGGTCGGGCATTGTCATGGACCAGGAGGAACCCAAGTCCCACTGCACCAGCGTAGGTTCTGACCGTGGGTCCAAGGATTTATCCCCACACCTAATAGCAGTCAGGGTGCCATTATCTAACTTGTAGAGGTCTGTGCGTCCTTCCAGGGATATGCCTCCCCAGACCATCACTGACCCACCACCAAACCGGTCATCATAACGCTCTCCACGGCATCTCCAGACCCTTTCACGTCTGTCGCATGTTCTCAGGTTGAACTTGCTCTCATCGGTGAAGAGCACAGGGCGCCAGTGGCATAGTTGCTAATTCTGTTGGTCTATGGCAAATGCCAATCGAGCTCTACGGTGCTGGCCAGTGAGCACAGGGCCCACTACAGGACGTCGGGCCCTCAGCCCACCCTCATGGAGCCTGTTTTTGATTGTTTGGTCCGAAACATTCGCACCAGTGGCCTGCTGGAGGTCATTTTGTAGGACTCTGGCAGTGTTCATCCTGTTCCTCCTTGCACAAAGGAGCAGATACCGATCTTGTTGATGGTTTAAGGACCTTCTACGGCCCTGTCCAGCTCTCCTGGAGTAGCTACCTGTCTCCTGATATCTCCTCCATGCTCTTGAGACTGTGCTGGGAGACTGTGCAACCTCTGTTGTGTCCAAGCATGCGGGAGCCACACAAACTACTGAGAATCATTTGGAGTTGCTACAATGACATTTAAAAAAAAATGGACCAGTCTGCTGAATAATTTTTTCGCTTTCACTTTTGGTATGTCTTTGATCCCCCCCCACCCCCCATAGGGTGATCATTTTCATTTCTATCAAATGACGTGGCATCATTTTGTTACTAATACATCACCTACTTATTATCAGGAAAGATAAACAAGATCGGAGTTCGGATTCGGAGCGTTAAGCTTCGGCTTCTTATTTCCCCACTCCATTCGAAACCCTTCCTTAAGTTTGGAATAAATGAAGCGGAGGCTAACTAGTTGTGCTGTCAACAAACAGTCGAGACTATATGGGTGTTATTGAGTCTTTCACCGATCGCAGTGGGATGATTGGTAAATGAGTAGAAAGGCTAAAACACAAACAGGTAAGACACGGTTGTGCCGTGGAGCTCCCTTTCAACCGTTTTTCCTTACATTGTGCCTTTTTGCTCTCCTTTTCCCGTTTGTAAACAAAAAAACGCATCACGGTCGACTGTCAACTCATGCACGGGATCAGAGTTGCAGGGTTACATGGGAGCCAATGTGTGCGCCCCCCCCAAGATTCGAGAGCCCGTAAGTTGCAACACCAATCCAGGACGGGATGCGTAAAACGTTCCACTTTTTGCCCAAGTATTTGCCCTTTCCGTTGGCGCCTCCCTTAAGCTGGGCTGTTTTCACAATTGTATACATTTTGTCTATCAGAGATGCAAAAACCCAATCCAATGTATGGATCACACTATCCATACTAACGTGTGATAGTTCCATAACAATGCATTAGTTCTATTTTTAGAATATGCAGAGGGTCAGTCAAAAAAAAAAAAGGAGCCGCACTAGGAACACTCCCGCCCTGCATTTACCGAGCCGGGTCAGTCCAGGTTAATCTCGTTAGCACACGGCTAGCCCACTAAATTCTTCTGGGGGGCACATTTTCACTCACACAGGTGGCAGGACTTACTTGGTGTTTTCTTTTTTCACCAAATGGGATTTCGACACTAATCCTTTACGGTGAATGTCATTGTTCTGCACTGAGCGGTTTTTACGGACATACTTCAAAAATGCTACTCAGAGATCCTTTGTAGGACAGAACTTTTCTGATGTTTTTGTTTTTTGGCTGGTGGGAATTGACCAGTTTACGGACGTTCAAGTGTGGCATTCCAGAGTACTAGTGATCCAAAACAAGCCACGGTGCAAATCTAAGTTGCTTAGTCATGACGAGAGAGGGGCGTGCAAGAATGATGTCATGTAAAGGTGACTGCTGTGCAAAACCTGCTGCTACTAAGCAGCGATTACCCGGGCCAGCGCTGGGCTCAAGGAAACATTACCCGTACTTAAGTAAACACTACTCGTCCACAGACATCCATCTTCTTTCGCTTATTGGCCATTGGGTCACGGGGGCAACAGCCTAAAACGAGAAGCCCAGGCCTCCCTCTCCCTGCGGATTCTGATGCGTTCCCAGTCCAGCTGAGAGACGTAGTCTCAGGGTCGGAGATGCCTTGAACTTCCTGAAGGCGCCAGGAGGCGTGCTGCTACTCAGATATTACCGGATGCCTGGGTCACCTCCTCTGGTCCCCCTGATGACAGCGGTCCTCACTCTGTTTCTATAGGGAGAACCCAGCCACCGTACGGGTGACAGGGATCTTGTCCTTTGGGTCACCATGCACTACCCCAAAGCTCTTGACCGTAAGTGCTTTTGGGCTTAGGAGCATCCCTGCAGAAGCCGCACCGGCGGAGGCAGACTCGTTGTGAACTACACTGGCGGGCCAGTCTGGTGTCATTCCCAGGCTGCTAGTTGCTGTAGCAGGTGGGACAGGATAAGCGATTGGTTTAGAGACCATACTCACCGCAGCCCACCACCAGGCGTAGGGAATACTGCTGATGGGAGAGTCTTTGGTCTCCCTCTCGGCTGAATGCAGGAGAGCAGAGAAGGTGGAGATTCCCATGGCGATGAAGAGCAATATGCAGGAGGCCTGCTGGTAACACTGGCGCAGGGTGAACCCAAACGCCCTCATGCCGGTTGAGTGGCGGGCCAGTTTTAAAATGCGAAAAATCCTCAGCAGTTTGACCACCTTTAGGACGTGACTCAACTTGCTGACACTGGCCACGGTCCGAAGGTCTCCCGGTGTGCTCACATCGTCGGTGCCCGTGGCGGCTTCCGCGATGATCTGGACAAAATAAGGCATGACGGCCACCATGTCCACAAAGTTGAGTCCACTCTTCAGAAAGAGATGGATGTTGGGAGTGGTGGCGAGACGAAGCAAATACTCACACGCAAAGAACACGATGCTAACGATCTCCACCCACTCCATGTAGGTTTTGCCAGAGACTTGGTAGTTCTCCAGCTCCTCTAATGTGTTGAGAGACATTGCCAAAATAGAAAAGAGGACAAAAAGGTTGGAAAGCACGCTGAAAGCTTTGGCCCAAACTGACCAGTAGGGGTTCTCCACAATGTTCCACACAATCTTTCGTACGTCGCCAAACGCCATGTCCTTGAACAACTCGTCATCGTAGTTCACCTCAATCTCCGCCAGGAGTTCTTGCTCCACCTTCAGGTTGTCCTTCAACTCATCCATCTTTTCCTCAAACACCAGCCAGCAGCAGCGTTTGGTGTCCTTCAGGCTCAAGCCCCAGTAGGCGATCTCCTCCTCAAAGTGGATCGGACACATTTCCCTGACGACCCACAGCTCTCCGCTGGCGTAGAAATGGCAGATGTGGTGGAAAAAGGCCGGGTCCCGGTCAAAAAAGAATTCATTGTTTTTAACCGAGTAGTCATCGCAGAGTTTGAGGATGCGGGATCGGTCTGTGCAGGTAGCCAGGGAGCCGATACGGGTGTGGGGATAGTTCATGGCACACTTTTTGGGGATATGAAAAACCTTCCCGCCGACATTAACTTTGACGTGAAGTTGTTGTTTGGCTTTCTTCTCTTCACCTGCGGGGCCGTCGGGGTTCCCCAGAGAGCTCCAGGCTTTCACCGCATCCTGCTGAGAAAACGGAAAGGTCTTTTTGTCGCTGGTGCTGCGCCGACTCGGCAAGCCTCTCTGCAGCTGAACGTTGTCGGCCGCCATGGCACCTGCGGTCACGGGCAGGAAGTGAGTGGTGACACAGAACAAAGAGAGGAAAACACGGCAGGAAAACGCCTCATGCTGACTCGCTGAATCGTCAAAAACAATCCATGTGGTCCCGGCAGCTTTTCCTGTTTTGGAAGGGATTCCTCCTGCACGGGCACCATGCACCAGACACAAAGACATTTGGTGCCTTGGTGGCAGATTAGGCGCAGGCAGCCAATAATTGATCCACATAATCTCATTGGTGGGTCTCCAAGTTTCCCTAAGGAGATGTAAATATAGTGGCGGTGGGAGGGATTAGGAAACAAAGTTGATTTAAGGATTCCGGATAAGACAGGAGGCCATCTGACAACCTGCAAGTTGGAAACGAGTTCCTCTGTGAGCTTTTTCCACGTGAAGATGAATGAAGTATCTACCAGGGCAGCATTTTCTCAAGCTTGTCCTTAATCGAGCTAAACCGGTTAGACCACGGCTGGTGGTTTGGTCCGCAGCGCATCAGAAGAGGCAAAGATGTCAATCCGTGGGAATACCTGAAAGACCCAAAGATTAGGGCCGCTATCATGCATGACTAAGAACAAAAAATATTCCCATTGGTGAGGCTGAGAACACAAGATATTTACGTTCTTAGTAAAAACAATAAATCCATCAAGTACCAAAACTGCTGTCCAATTATTCGTTCATTCATTCATTTTCTATGCCCCTTATTCTCGTTAGGGTCGCGGGTATGCTGGAGCCTATCCCAGCTGACTTTGGGCGGGAGGCGGGCTACACGCTGGACTGGTCGCCCGTCAATCGCAGGGCAAACATTCACATTAATTGATCAATAATTGTAGCCAAAAGAAGTTTATTCAAGTCTACCACGAGTATACAGTACATTTCTATACTAAATAGTACAGTACGCTAAAGTACATGAAGACATACTAAGTACTAATCTTTATTCTAGTATATCTTGCTCTCCTAGTGCATAATAGGACAAGTCATTCATTTCATTTTGATATCAGTTTTCTTTTTCTCCAGTAAGGCCTTGATTTCATATGCTGGGTTTTATACGAATAGATCCTACTGTGCATGGCATGCCCAGTCGGGAGAAGGCCCCCGGGAAGACCTAGGACACGCTGGAGGGACTATGTCTCACAGCTGGCCTGGGAACGCCTTGGTGTCCTCCCGATGGAGCTGGAAGAGGTCGCCGGGGACCGGGAAGTTTGGACTTCCCTACTGAAGCTGCTGCCCCCGCGACCCGGATAAGCTGTGGAAAATGGATGGATGGATGGATCCTACTGTACATACAGTATGAGTAAGGAGTACTTAAATGGTAAGCTCAGTACTATGCCAAGTATAACGATTTCACAAGTGCTATAACTAAAGTTTATAAAAAGTACAACATAAAAATAGGAACTATTTAACTAGTACAGTACAGTACAGGGAATAAGTGTACTTGTGGTGTACTTGCTAGAGGGATTCACGTATCGGATGCCAGCCATGGTGGCAGCACACGTAGCAGAACCTGCATGGCCCAACACTCCGGTCTCCAAAGGGTCTGAGTTGGTAGGATACCGAATGGTTTTGCACAGGGTGGGTGGATCCATCCAAATATGGATAGTACCAGTACCACTTTCACACCCACACTGGCATGGTGAGCCGGATAGTTCACTTCTCTTCTATGTTTATGTTCACAAATGTCCCTGGCTTTATTTGACTTGGTATTGGACCAAAACCTAAACTTGCAATATCGCCCTAGCTCGGCCTGGACCGCAGTCACGTTCCTCCAAATAAGTGCAAGCTGAGAACCGGTGCGTACTTCCTTGCCTCCCACTTGGAAAAGTCATAAGAAAGTTAATAGGAGGCAAAGTCCACAGGCCCGGGCGCCGACGGGACAGTTTAAAAACGCAAACCTTGGCTAAGCACTCACACTTCAGGGATGCAGTGAGATGTGTGTGCGTGAAAGTCTGCCCAGCGCTGTACAAAGATGATACCGGGACCTTTTTGATGTTTGTGGCCCCTTCAGAATTGTATTTCAGTTTGAGTATTTCAGTTATTGGCAAGTCAGACATTCTCAATCATCTTGCCCAGGTCCGTTTCTTCTTAGTTCTTCTTGTGTCTCTTTACAGCCCGTTGGATGTTTGTGCAACCGGCACAGACAATGGCAAAAACAAAACAAAAAAGCTTCTGATCTCAAAACAAAAGGCAGATAACAGCAGCAGACATTTGCGGATAGCAAACAGGAGCAGAACAAATCAGCTTGGACCCACAGCTTGAGTCATCCAAGGCCATTTGTGACAGATAAGCGACAAGCCCCCAGAGAGTGGGCGGATTCCGTTGACAGATTCAGCTCATTTTGTTCCCGGAACAAACCAGAATGAAACACAGAACCAAAAACCTTTAATAGTTTCATCAGTTTCCCCAATGGTGCAAAGCAAAAGTGCCATCATAAATAAAAGCCTGGCTTTTAATAAATACAAAACACAACCGGCAACGCTCAAACAAAACCAGCTCACACCAAGACAGAAACTGTCAGTTGACCTAAAAGCAGAAGAAGCGGAGAGCTTCCTCTTCCTCTCACCGCATTCTTCTCCACACACACAAACACCAGCACAGTGCAGTAGTAGTCGCAAGCAGCAGTTTTTGCAGAAGCCGCCATGAGGTCGGGAGGCAGATCCTACTGAAAAGACAATGTTTGGACTCCAAATTAAAAGCACCTTCGCTTTGGGGATGCACACTAATCATTTTCCCAAAAACATACCTCATGTCTCGCTCCAGTTTTAAAAGCGTTCAAGTATCAAACGCTTGCATCCATCAAAATAAAATGAAATTTTAGGAGTGACTTTTCCAAAGAACAACGTACAGTAACAAAAGCCGAAGGTCATGATCCTTCAACATCAAAGCAGGAACCAGCTGGTCACTTCTTTTTGGGGCCCGTGGAGAGAAGAGGCCGGGACACACCCAGGAGGCAAGCTGGTCGTCGCTGTGGATCTCCGGGCGGTTTGTGACACGTGTACGGTGAAAGCGTCCATCTATCCGTGTCAGCGTCTTCATTCTCTGTCCAAGTCCAGCTTAAGAGTTTCCTGGCGGAGAAGAGCACACGGCTTAGCGGGCCTCCTGAACAGCAATACGTCTTAGTCTGGGAGTCTGGTGAGGAACCCATTCTGTTCCATGAACATTGTGCAAGTGTAAAAAGAAGTTAAGCACCTCGTAACGACAGTGACTTTTCCTGTTGTGAATTTATTCTAGGGATGTCTGATATTGTCCAACTCTCAATTTCCGATATCAGCTAATACCGGTACCCATACGTGCAACATCACATACGTCCTGTGGTGTTGCTGATGAGTTCCTTGGCGTTGAGTTGAGAGGAGATTGACGTGATCAGCACCACCAGTTTCCTCGCTTGGTCACCCTTCATGCGGGGGAATGTTGACTGACATGAGACCAGGCCAGACCGGCGCCAGGACAAGATAACAAGTTGGCCAACGCCATCTGCGCCGATACACCCACGCCTGTGACGTCAACACACGAAGCCCGGTTCTGACGGCCAAGAATGACACAGGGCATGACGAGTATGTCCTTGTAGTGACCACATAGACAACTTTTTAAAACGGCCTTTCATTCCAAGACACCGATATTACATTTTTATGCCAATAATATTAGTGGCTGATTTATTATCATATTATACACACAAACACACACACACACTTCATTCATCACCAAGGAAAGTAGGGTGTGTGTGTCTACATGCGTCCTTTCCTGCTAACTGAGCTGGATGGTTGCATGGTTTAGGTGCTTTCACCCAGCACAACAAAAGTGCTGCTTACAGAAATATCCCCATCCTGAGACGTGAACATCGCGGTCGGACGCAGACAATTTCCCTTCATTAGAAAAGCTTTGGTATCGGATACCAGTTACACACACCATGTTGGCCAGTAAAAGGTGATCCATCACTCACGTCTAAGAATAGTCAGTGGACACCCCAGGGATGCACTTGGAAGTATTTGGATTGATGACGTACGGGATGTGTGTGTGTGTGCGTGCATATCTTGCCTTGCTGAGGCAGGCGTGCGCACCCTTGATGAGCGGGTCCCGGGACTCTTTGAGGGACAAGCTCTGCGCTGTGAGATTCCTGGTGGGCCCGAACTCCTCTCTCCACCACCACACGACCGTTCCCAGCAACAGCACACTGAGGAACACTGGGAGAAACACACAAACACACACATTAGAGAAGACACACCAAACTCTCTCTCCTGTCAGCGGGAAAACATTCCTAGTACTAGGAGCAGAAATTCAAGATCCAATGCTGCGTTTTCCCCGTGACTGGAAATGTGTGATTAAAAAGCGCAGGGGGGGCCGAGGAGAAGGGTGTTGTCATTCTCCCACACGACTACGTGTACTGGAAGAACTCCAATTCCTGTGCTATATTTAGCCTCCAGGGGATTAAATGCATTAATGTCCCGTGAAGAATGTTGAGGACTCCGCAGGGTTACCGTGGAGACGGTGTAGTCACAGCCCCACCCCATACAGCAACATGACTTCATACCTTACTTCAGTGAAACCCCCGTTTTCCTCTTCCAAAAAATAACCCCGGCTGTCGGTTGAATACGGCAGAACCAGCCAGAACACCACCTTGTTATGTGATGGTTGCTGCTGACGTTCCTTCTCTCACCAGGTGAAATCCGGGAAAGACACTTTCGCTTTCTGATAGGTGTCGGTGGCGGGACGGGCCCATCCTGCTTCACCATGGTGGACTACTGACCAACAAAGCTAAAAACGGGCCCCTTCATTTTCAGACCGTGGCGTGCGTAGAACCCCAACAGGTTTCATCACTGCATGGGTCTTGGTGGGCGGAGGAGCCCTATTTATATTTGGGAACATTTTGTGTAACCATGGTGACGTCATTGATGACCTTCAGGCCTTCCATGAAGATGACATGCTGGCAACCTGCAAGCCAGCAGAGGTACGGAACCTCCCAGGTGCTGCCGAGCACGCCTGCCCAGAAGTCAACCCAAACAAAGCGAAGCTTACCGACGAGCGAGAGGATTCCGACGAATGCGGGATCGGATAAACGGGATGCAGGAACGGTGCGAGGAATAGCAGGAGCGTCGGGCCGCGGATCCTGCCCCACGGCGGGTGGAGTGCATCGGAAGGTGGGAGTCTCCGAAATGAGGTCGACGGCGCACCCGTGCGTGCACACCATACCGGGACGGCCGCACGCAGCCTTGCCTGTGGCCCAGCGGAACACGCTGCTGTTACTCCAAAATAAAAGCAGCATGATGGGAGCCTCGTGTGTTCCGCCGCTCATACCGTCGGGTTGCAGAACCGGGTGAAGGACGGCAACACCGCCTGGTGAGGTGATGTTTGCCGGAAGGATTTGGAAGTCGCTGCCACTGTGCTTGCTGGCTCTGCAGATGGACTGGGTTTCCTGCTCACTCCAGTATAAGAACCCCTGAAAGAAAATTGGATTCACACTTTGTTCAGCAGTCCTTGAACGCACCACAGTTGTGTGCTATATTTATATTAATAAAATTACAACATTACATTATGATAATGGCATTTTATGAGCATAAAGTCGAAATATTATATGTTCTGAAAAACAAATAAAATTGTCATTTTTGGAAAATTAGGTTGCAGAAAATGTTATGACTGTAGGCAAAATATTTTGTCAGAATTATGAGAAGAAGTCGAAAATGAAAATAAAAAACAGCAGAACTGCAATTTTTCAAGAATAAAGTTAAAATATGAAGAAGTCATAATCTTAAGGGAGAATGAACTTGCAACAGGACAAACATGTATTTACTGTACATGCATATTTCAGCACTAGAAAGGAGAAATAAAAAACAGTCCTAGTAGTTTGGCAAACAAAATTAGGGTTGAAAAAAAACTTAATAGAATAAAATCATAATTTTAAGCAGCAGCAATGTGAAAAAAGAGAATAGTAATAAAAATAAAAATAAACTTTTACCACGAAGTTGTCGTGCACTTTAGTTTTTGAAATAACTAACTTCTCAGCACGTCCATACATCTAATGCAAATATGACTGTAGGGGTGTTATTTCATGTCTACAAGGCTCTAATAATGCCAACAATTGTATTTAGAAGGTCATGAACAGGTGCCCTTCACTTCTATACTACAAAAACAGTCCATTTAATAATACTGACTCCTACTTCACAAAAATTCACTTATCGTGGCCGGGTCCGGAACCCACTAACCCAGTACCAGCAATAAAGGAGACAACCATGTGTGGACCAAGAACACGAAAAACATGAAACGCTGTATTAAGTAGAAATCCGCTTGTTGATGATGAGAGCGGCCGTAAGAGTCGCAACGCTTTCATCGCCGAGTCAGGTCGTTTACCTCGAACACCGCCAGGCCAAACGGACGATCCAGATATCCGTTTGACTCAAGCACCGTTTTACGCTGTCGCCCATCCAGATCCACTCTGGAGATGCTTCTCAATCCCTGATCGAGCCAGTACAGCAACTGGCGAGGCATATCTAGGCAGGAAGAAGCAGGAGCACGTAACCGCGAGGAACACCAACAGTCCAGGTATCACAGAACAGGAAGTGTCGCGTACAAACCCACCCAGACAAAGAGCGACCGGCTGGCGTATGAAAGAAGCGACCAAGGTCATTCTGTCCCGGCCGTCCAAGCTCGCCCTCTCGATCCTTGGCCTGCTGCCGCACTCGGCCCAAAAAAGCAGCCTGAAAAACACGGCGTGTAGTTTTGCGGTTATTAAGCCACCCCTTCCCTTCCGTGTCCAAAGTGCAACCTGGGGCAGATTTTATATTTTTGCACAGAACCTTTCCAAAAAGGGATTGAATTCCAGCTTCAAACATTCCTGGCCCACAATTTCAAGGATTTGTTTATTTCTACAGTTTGGGCTTCCAGCTGATAAAAGCCCAAAACCAGGAATTATACTGAAGGAAGGTCCATTTAGAAGCTCCCAGTTCCTGCAGAAGGAAGGAGCCCTTCAAAACTGTCAGAACATGTCAATCTTCAAGGCTCGGTCGGGAATCCCTTTTGGCTTCATCACGGCCTGCATGCGTCGTGCCATTGAGGCGATCAGCCTGCGGTACCAATCACTACCCATTACTGGAAAGTCCAGAACAGGAGCAGCTGCGCCGGCAGTCAAATAGAAGATTCAGGAAGAAGATCTGGCAGAGATCCAGAAAGACCGAGATGGTCTGACTGTCGGGTTCCTCGGGTCCAGCCTGGGCCAGTTTGGAGGAAGACTGGTGAGGAGCAGAACACAAGCTGCTCGAGGTCCAGTGTGAAACGTCAGTCATGATTTGGGGTACCAAGTCGGGTGCAGGTGTTGGTAAACTCTGCTTTCTTAAATCCCGGGTCATCTCAGCAATCACCAGAACCAGAGTACTTTGTGAGGAGAAGATTTCATCTTCCAGCAGAACCCGGCCCCTCCAAAACCTGCTTTGATGCCCATGCCATCACCGGAAAATGAGGAGCTGAGCATCAAGGAAATCTGGGCTTCCAGAACCCCCAGTCCACGCCACAGACCGACTGTCTCAATTCCACGACGCATCCCGGCAGGCAGAGGGATTCCCATTCCCAAGCAGGTACTGAAGCTGGTACCATTTTGTCATTGTTTTCATGTGTCCTCGTTTCTTTGCCTGCAAAAACTGAAAGGGGATTTTTCACAGCATTCCAAAATTCCTGTTTTTGCGGCTTTTATGAGCCGGAAATGATGTAAAAATAAAGAAATGCATATAATCATTTCAGATCAATCTATAATCAATCGGCGTAGAAGCTTTTCAACGGACGCATGGAAATAAACTTCTGCTGTTTGGAAAGGCCGTTTAGAATCAATAACCACAAAAAAACAAGGATAGTCAAAAGATTAAGACAAAAACCAAGAACAACTCTAAATTTGGGAAAACATTACAAAAAGAATATTTAAGAAGAACGTCTTCGGAAAAAAGGAGCCGAAATTGGGAAGAGTTCTAAATAAGAAGACGTTTCCCTTCTTCACAGAAACAGTACTCGCTGTAAGTTCTGATAAATTGCTCGGCAAACTTTCATTGTTCTGGATGTGGAAAAAGGTCGGCCGACCCACCCACCCGTGCACGGGGTCCGCTGTGAGTGCACAAGGCCGGTCCAGGCCCGTGACGAGCGAGCGCTGTGCAGAGCCATCCAGCAGGCTGACGTGGACAGAACCACTCTCCATACTGGTCCAGTAGAGAAGTTGGTGGATCCAGTCCACTGTCAAGGCAAAGACGGGGCTGGGAACATCCAGAACCAACGCGGCGTCCGCGTCCTCTCCGTTCAAGCTGAGCCTGAAAATAAAGTCATGTGTGTTTTCATCGCTTGTCGGGTCTTTACCCGACTTGAATTTAGCTTGCCGGATTCTACAAAAACCTCTTTTTGCCGTACGAAAAGTGAGGCTGAGTGGACCGCAATACTTGGTTGCACCCAGCAGAGGTGCTGTTGGGTTACATTATGGGCTGAAGAACATGACATCATCCATCGCAAGAATCCCCGATCCTTCCTTCAGGCGTGACCACTGCAGCCAAGTAGGTTCCTTATTTATAGGTGGAACATTTACCACCTTTTCAATACCTTTTTGACATTAGAGCTTCGTAGACCCCAAATAACACCCCTATACTAACATTTACACTCTTATTAGCCAATAGAGGAGAGAACGTAAGCCATTGTGTGTTTCGCTGTAAATGTTGGTCGTCAGGGGTTCAGAGTTGCCGTTTATTTTGGTGTGGGCTCAGTCTGGTGCTAGTGTGTCTCAGAAGGCACTAATGAAGGTGCAAATAGGGATCAATGACTCCAGCATCAGTAGGGAACCTTCTGCGAGCTCCATGAAGGAAGCCCCGCTGATGAGAGGCGTGTGTTCTGTTGAGTCGGGTCATTCTCGTCGGTACCGTTAGCTTTAGTGATCAAATATAAACCCGCACACAAAACACCTAACTGGGTTGCAGTTTCCGTTTTTGGCTCGTCAAAGAGTACATTTGATCAAATCCTCCAAAGCATGTTGGCAGCGGAAACCGCCTTTCACTCGGTGGAGTTTTCTCACTCACGAGGAAGCAAAAGCTGAAGAAGTGGAAGCTGGGTTGGCATGACGATGTGCATTCATCTCTGGCATGGTTTGTGCCTTTGAACCACTTCCACCGGGCATTGTGAAGATCTGTGTACCATAAGACCAGGGTCTTCAGTCAAGGCTGCCACAGAGGTGGCACCCCTGCACAACCTGAAGCTCCATTTCCGTGTGGGGAAACATCTCAGGTGGCATCTCCTTGGAGAAGAAAACTTTCAATGTCCCGTCTGCTGATCTCCTGCAAACTGTTTGGGGGCTCGGAAGCAGACGAGGGCTTGGAAAAGGTTTTTGGTTCAGATGCCGTCGGATGGCTACCGGGCCGCACTCGGCACGTTGGGTCGGCAGGGATAGAGTCCGGCTTGCTTTTCATCCCAGACGAGATCATCGGTATGGATCATAAAAGGGACTAATGACTGCGGAGGAATTTCCCGCCCTCGGTACTCGTTAGGCTTTTTTTCCCCTGTCCAGACGACGGATTCATGGGCTACAGAAATGCTGCATGCTGGGAAGGCACAAAGACACCTGGGACTTTATTTGCTTTGCAGGACGTCTACAAGCGGATGTGCGCCGGAAAGAGGATTTAACGAGTGTTTACGTTGGGACGTGCCGTGTCCCTCACGCAGGACTCGCTTCCCCCTGGCGCGCGGGCCGAGCCGCCGCCCCCTCGCCCACCTGAATATGGATGCTCCTCCTTGCCAGGAGAAGTACAGCCTGCTGCTGGAGGCCAAGGCTGCCACGGGCCCAGGTCCCCGTGCTGCCAGAGTCCTGCTCGCTGCATCACCAAGGCCCATCTGAACAAGTCCAGTAGGTGTGGAGACCAGCAGGTGGGCTTCCACCCCTGAAAGATGGACAGGAGAGCAATGTGAAGTTCTGCCGGAATATTTGATGTTTTACACTTTTAGAAATATATTAAANGTGGACATGATATGATCGTTCGTATCGTTACTAATATTATTATTTATTTCGGTATATTATAATTTATCTACTTGCATTTTATTACTGGTATTTTTTAAATTTGGTAGTATTATTTTATTTGTGAGTATTATTTATCTATTTGTCTACTTGCATTTCTGTGTGGGTATTATTGTTATTATTATTATGGTTTATCCTTTTGGCTACTGAGTGGCTGTTATTACTTATGATTGTTGATTAATATTTGCCTGTGGTATTAGACCTTTTTTGGATTCATATACAAATGAATGTGTTTGTATTCGCACGTGGTTTTTCGATACGTGAAACGTGACATCCAGGTCACATAAATAACTGTTTTTATTGTATTTTTTAGCCATAGTTGCAGGCGAGAGGAAGGTGAATTGAGGCCGAGCTGCTGTTTTTGAGGAAAAATCTTGACTATCTTTGGACTGGCGTTCTTGGATTGGATTCTTTTGACAATCTAGTGGATCATTTCTCCAGGAGCGGTGCAAATGCTCCACGTGCGGGGTCGTCACCCAACAAGCACCAAAGACGCCGCCTTGAATTCGGACGCAAACTACGCCGTCTACTCCTCTGCTCGCTTCGCTTTGACTCAAGAACCTTTTTTATTTACAAACTTTTCTGGCACATTTATGGCAGCTTTTTATTGTAGTATCAGTAGTATAATTATAATGTAGTATAATTTCTCTAGTATCAAGTAAACCATATCTAGATGGATGGATGGATGGATGGATGGGTGGATGGATGGATGGGTGGGTGGATGGATGGATGGGTGGATGGATGGATGGGTGGATGGGTGGATGAATGGATGGGTGGATGGATGGGTGGATGGGTGGATGGATGGATGGGTGGATGGATGGATGGGTGGATGGATGGATGGATGGATGGATGGATGGATAGTAGCATGCACTCATGCAGAATGTCGACCAAACAGTACGTGTGCAGGTGTGGCTGAGACCAGGGAGTTGCATGTGATCTGTGGAGTTCTGAAGGAAGGAGTTGCTCCCCCTAGTGGAGGAATGATTATTGCATCACAGTCATACATTTGTATTTATTATTTTTTCAACTGTTATTGAAGTCATTTTTTTATATATTTGGTTTTTCTGTCTTTTATTTCTTTATATTTGTTTGATTTGGGTCATTATTATTTGTATTTATTATTTGATACATATATTTGTATTTAGGGCCGCACGGTGGATGAGTGGTTAGCACACTGGCCTCGCAGTCAGGAGATCTGAAAGACCTGGGTTCGAATCTCCGTCGGGCATCTCTGTGTGGAGTTTGCATGTTCTCCCCGTGCGTGTGTGGGTTTTCTCCGGGTACTCCGCTTTCCTCCCACATTCCAAAAGCATGTTAGCTTCATTGGCCGCTCTAAATTGTCCAGTAGAGTGTGAATGTTTGTTTGTCTATATGTGCCCTGCGATTGGCTGGCGACCAGTCCAGGGTGTACCCCGCCTCCCGCCCAAAGCCAGCTGGGATAGGCTCCAGCATCCCCGCGACCCTAATGAGGATAAGCGGCATAGAAAATGGATGAATGAATGAATATTCCTCGAGACGAACTACTCGCATTTCTTTTAATGCCTTTTCAGTTTCTTGTGTGCGAGCTGCCTTTTTGGGAGATCCTTTCTTGCAGTTGCTGCAAAACCCCAAGTGGACATTGAGTGCCACTGGGTTGGGCGGGCACGGTGAGGACCGGCTTGTTACGGACAAGCACATGAATCCATTGAGAAAAGCTCCGTCTAGTGGAATTATCATACGCCTTTTTTATTTGTACAGCAGATCCACCTGGCTGACGGTTCAAGGTGGGGCCGTTCCCCACTGAAGACATTCCTGCTACGCCTGAGCAAACGGCGACAGGACAAAACGAGCTGCGCAAACACCAGTGCAAAAATGCCAACGCCTCGCTCCTCCGCATTCTGCTCGCGAACATTCCTCAGAGCGGGAAAGTGACTCATCAACAAGGAGTGACGAGAAGGTGGGCACCTTTGGCCTTGCACTCGCCGCTCGTCGGGGTCCCGTGATAGCCGTCCAGGCACGCGCAGGCGAGGCTGCCGTTGGTGTGAACGCACAGCTGATCGCAAACGTCGCTCTCCAGGCACACGTCCACCTCTGCGTGAGAAAGAGTAGAAGAAGAACGGAGGGATACGGTTACCGCAGCGTCACGCTCTGTCTCCACCAAGTGTGAAAAGATGCTTCAAAGCTGCTGATGTAGCATTCTTTAAGTGTCAGTAGTCTTATGGTAATATGTGGTGAGACGATCACCACATGACAACAGGCTTGTATTGCAGGCACAATGTTGAAAATACATGACACAAATCCCTAATGAACACATGCGCTACTCTTACGGCAAAAACCCGTGGCAAGCACTTCCTGTTCACAACTCACTCTGCTCCCCTTGGGAGCGTATTTATTGTAACACAAGCACAAGTCTTCATAATGCCTTCAATTGTTTATTATGCCTACTTTATTGGGTAATAGGCGTGTAAAGGTGACTATAGGGGTGTTATTTCATGTCTACAGGGCTCTAATAATGTAAAAAGCTCCTTCACTGGGGAGCCGAAACGGGACGCCTTGTGGGGCTAAACTCACCTTCACAGAGGTCACTCCCGACAAGCCTCATGTGGTCCGGACATTCACAGTGGAAGCCCATCTCCGTGTCCACGCAGCGATGGGAACAGCCTCCATTATTGAGCAGACACTCGTTCTGCTCTGCGGGGGACAAACGTTACATCAGCAGTTCTTCCTGGAAGAATGAAGGCTAAAAAAAAGGATTGTGGTAAACCTTCCCGTTTCAGACTTGATGATTGTCATGTTCTCCCTTACTTTGCACTCCATGGTCGATAACGGAAATCATTTGCTTTTAATTGCCAACCTACAGAGGCCAACTACCAGTAACACCAAAGTGCTCATCCCAAACAGCCTGACTTTGGCGCCCTCTGCTGGCTGCGGTCATGTAGTGTTGGTGTTTGAGATCATCACCTTTCTGCTTTGCTTTTTTGGTTCTTTTTTCACCTTTCCAAATAGCTCTTCTTTCTTCTTGAATAATTCTATTTCTAATAACAATAAATAATATTGCTTCTTGTAATAGTATGACTCTATTTCCATAATAACTTCAACTTTATTTTGTGTCGTTTCTTGTAATATTAAGGCATTAAAAATGTTCAACTCCATGCTATTAAAATTACCTTGTTTTTACATTTTGACAATTTTATTTTGTTTGTTTCTGATATAGGGATTTTCTTTCATATGATGCTACTAAAATGGCGCTTTTTTCCTCGTAATGTCATTCACATTCATTTGCCACCATTTCCTCGGAATAATTCGCCCTCACTCGGCTGATTTTGCCGTTTTTTTTGCTAAACTATTTGCAGAATGTATGGCAGGCCAAGAAAAAGCACCAGCATTACAAGGAGTTATATTGCACGCCGGCGCATCTGCAGCAAAATGAGGGGATTAGTGACTGGGGTGCTGAGTTCATCATTTGGGGCGACGTCGTGTGCAGTGTTCTGTAAGAACTGCTCAAGGAACAAGCGTGTGTGACGTGGTACCACAGTTGTCTTCGTCGCTGGCGTCGGAGCAGTCGGCTTTGTTGTCACACCTCCAGCTGTGGGGGATGCATTTGCCGTCGCCACACCCGAACTCCGATGCGGTGCAAGACGGCGCGCTCTGGGCGCGCGCCTGCGTCGCACCGCACGACTCCCAGAACTCGTCCCGCCCGTCTCTGCAGTCCTCGCGGCCGTCGCACAGCTGCCGTGCCCGCAGGCAGCCGCCAGACGGGCCGCAAGAGAAGAGGCCGCCGGCGCAGGTCGGACAGAAATCCTCGTCGCTTCCGTCGCCGCAGTCGTCCACGCCGTTACACCGCCGGCGTGAGGGTACGCATCGCCCGCTGCTGCGGCAGGAAAACTCGTCCTCCTTACACCGCAGCTCACCTGCAGCACGCGTTGGACAGCAGAAGTACGTGTAATGTTAGAACTTCATGCAGTAAGTTCTGGCCGTGAACAGGATTTAGAATGGGTGACAAATGAGACAGGCTCGGTTACAGGAGGTGCAGTGTGGTTTTCATGTCCCTGGACCAGTTATGCACCCTTGCAAGGGTACTGGAGGGTATGTGAGAGCTTGGCCAACCGGTCTACATGGGCTTTGTGGACTCGACGCTCTTCGTGCCCCTGAGAGTACGGGATTGGTGGTGCTGCTACGTGCCTTTGGGTTCTTGTACAATCGGAGCAGGAGCCGGGTTAGCATCGCCAGCAGTAAGTCCAGCCTGCTTCTGGTGAGCGTCGCCTGTCCTGTTCATAAACTTCATGGACAGAATTTCTAGGCGCAGGAGGCCTGGAGGGAGTCCAGCTTGGTGGCCTTAGGAGCTCCTCTCTGCTATTTGCAGACGATGTGGTCCTGATGGCCTCATCAGCCTGTGACCTTCAGCGTTTACTGGAGCAGTTTGCAGCTGAGCGTGAAGCTTCTGGGATGAGACTCAGCACTTCCGAAACCGAGGCCGTGGTTCTCATTCGGAAAGGGGTGGACTGTACGGGTCATGACCGAAAGAAAAAGATCACGGATACAAGCGGCGGAAATGCGTTTCCTCCTTGGGGTGGCTGGACTCACCCTAAGAGATAAGGGGAGGAGCTCAGAGCAGAGCCGCTGCTCCTTCACATGGAGAGGAGCCGCTTGAGGTGGCTCGGGCATCTAGTCCGGACGCCTCCCTGGTGTGGTGTTCTGGGCATGCCCAGCCGGGAGAAAAGCAGATTAGATTTGACATCAGTGAAGGTAATCATGTCTGGAATTCAGAACTGTGTGGAAAAGTTTCTCCCATGAGAGGATTATGAAGCACTTTTCCACAAAGGTGGGAAAACTTGCATGATGGCAAGTCAGACGTCCATTAAATGATCTTAATACCTCCTTAGAGCAGGGATGAATTACACTTCATTTTTTGCAAAGAGATGTTTGCTCCTGGAGTCCAAACCGCAACCCGACACTTACCGCAGCGCTGCTCGTCCGTTCCATCCTCACAGTCGCTGCGTCCATCACAAAGCTTCTGTCCCAGGATGCACGAGCCATCTTCGCACCGGAACTCCAGCTGCTCGTGACAGGTCGGCCGAGTACGCCCTGCAGCACCGGAAACATAAACATGCAAATGTAACGGGCTCTTCCAGGCCTCCTAGGGAGACATTTACTGTATTTTTATCTGACTTTATTTCCTAAATTCTTATTAGCTTCTTGCAATTTAGTCCCACTGGGAGAGAGGCCGGGCTCAAAAGGCCACGCCTCCCTTGGCAACGCCAGTCGCCACCGCCAGGGGGCGCCTCACAGCGGCCAAACACATTGGCAGCGGCGGCGCGCCCCCTGGCGGTGGCGAATGGCGTTGCCATGAGAGCCGGGAACAGCCGGCAGTTCCCAAACTGCACAGAATATCTGAAATCGCGGCGAAAACTTAACAAGAGCACATTAAAAACGTTTGGTTTTGCATTCATCCCAAGTTAGCATGTTTATCTGCTTTAAAAACTGATTGAAAAAGTAGTATTTGCAAACACGCGGCAAGGCAAACACGTGACATGTCCTCAGCAATCATGTACCGGTGCATTTGTTTCAGGTACCGGTGCATTTGTTTCAGGTACCGGTGCATTTGTTTCAGGTACCGGTGCATTTGTTTCAGGTACCGGTGCTGCTAAACACCAGTACCTGCCTCCTGAACTTCGCTGCGGCAGCTAGCATGACTTATTCGCGCAAACCTTTCTTCCCGCCAACAAAACACCGGAAATAAACACTCCTTAAAGGTTCTAACGCGCGTACCTGAGACACGATGCAGTGTGCTCAAAGACAGCAAGATGAAGAAGCGTCCAAGGTGTCCCATGCTGGCTTAGCGCCCTCCGCTTGGTGCTGCCGGCGCGGAAAGATGACGTCACGGGGCCTCTTCAAAGGAGATTTGAGGACCTGAAGTTCTGTGGAATTGACTGCAGCCGCCGATGTTGCTCGTACAGAGCTGATCCAAATGTTCAGACATCTCAGGTGGCATCTCCTTGTCATGCCGGTCACGTTGGAAGCCACCCGGACCAACGCCAAGGTTCCATTTCTCTCATCAGAGAATCAAACTTGTTTCCACCTTTCAATGTCCCATGTTTGATGCTCCCTGGCCAAGTGTGAAGGGCGGCTGGTTAGGTGCAGATGTTGCAGAGAGCCTCCCTCACGACTGTGCGGTACCAGCGGGCTTTTCCAACAGGACAACGCTGCATTTCACAACGCTGGCTTCTTCAGGGAGAAAAAACATTGCTTATTTGGACCATCCTGCATGTCAGTCCCATAGAGAACATTTGGGGATGGATGGCAAGGGACGTTGATGCCCTTCGTGAAACCATCTTCACCGCTTGGAGCAATGTTCCCACTGGCTTCCTGGAACCACTCGCATCAAGCATGCCCAAACCAACGTTGGAACGGTGGAGCTACTCATTACTGAGTCCTACCCAGAAGTTTTTTTCTTCAGGTTTGGAGAGTTTTTTGCCATTTTTTGAGCGATGGACTTAAGCTTTTATGGTCCACTTCAAACCGCGTGAAGATCCAAATATGCACAAGCTCGGTTCTGGCAGTTTTTCAACTGCTCCCAAGATTTGGACCAGGTCTAGTCCTGAGCCCCGTGGAATGTTTTGAGGGAATTTCTAACATTCCGAGTGCAACACTTCCAACAGTACCTTTACACACACAGCTGTTTCACTTCCTGTGTGACAAGCACATGACTTTCAGAAATGAAATTATTATTTATGTGGATTTTGTCATCCATTCCAATACCCAAGGAGATCAAAGAACTACTTCACACTTCAGTGAGTGGGTCACGTGACGAGTACGTTTTCAAAGACACAAAATACCACAGAAGTGATTTTATCTGCACTTTGAAACACACAAGCAAAAGCGCTAAACGGAGCTGTGCAGGAGTTCGTGGGGGTGATCGTGTTCAGGAGGCGTTCCTCTCAGAGGTACGGCTGGTCGGTGGAGAGCTTGGGTTCCTTGTAGACAGCGCCAGGGGTCACTGGAGGCTTTGCTGGTCCAGCAGCAGCAACTTGGCTGGAAAACAAGTTAGGAGTTTGTAAACAACCCAACACAAATATGGACTCAGCTTTTTGTTTACTTTACCTGCCAGCAGTGAGCGCCTTCTGTGGCGACATGACCACGGTGGGAGGTGTGGACTCTCTGCGCCCGTCTCGGGAGAAATAGTAGTTGCTGGCAAACTTGTGGCTCGGCCCGACCGGCAGCTTAGGCGGCGGCTGCGTCCTGGGAGAAGAATATGGTCAGCAAAATGACCACATGTGAAAACAAAGTCGGCAACCAGTCATCAAGTTTCGGTCCACATGGTGCGCGTTACTACAAAGTGACGCAACATTTGATAGCCAAAGTTGTCATTTTTGTTTTGTATTGTCCTCTTCTTTATGACCAGCCAGCAGGAAATGACAACGCAGTGACTTCCTGTTCAGTGCAATGTAAGCTTCAAGATAAAAGCACCACCGTCTTACCAGAAGGAAGATCTCAATAAGTCAGAGTGAGAGACTTTGAGGCCCGACTCTTTACCAGCATCAATATGGGCTCATTAGAAGAAGAGTCCAAGGGGATGCATGAAGATAGCTCGTTTAAAGCAGCGGTATCGCCATGGTAACCTAGGCTAAACTCCCGACCGCGTTATGACCAGACTTTCAGCCTAAAGTGCCGATGGTTCAGTCTCCCACTCATTTGCAGACCCCGCCACCATTTATTCAGACCCTACAGAGCCCCCAGGGGACGTGGGAAAAAAAAAGAGCAATCCCTGGTATCGTCCATCGCTAAGCCAGATAGAATCTCAGCTGCGGGAATACGCCTGATATGCTTTTTGAGCCGAGCACCAGGAATAAGAGGACTAAGTAGGCCAATGATACCAGTACTCTGCTGATAGGACAATATTTGCAGAAGGAATAAGCGCATCAGTCAACGGCAATGAAACACTTACGCCGCGTCAACACTGCCATCTAGTGGTCACGATGAGCAGGAGCATTGGAAAAGATCAGACTTATTTCAAAGACGAAAACGGACACCTGATTTGCTTGGCGTGGATACGTGCAGCGCTGAGCGTTGCTAATGGAAAATAGTTAGTCTGGTCCGTGTTCACGTGCACGTTCACACGCTGAGCCCCATGACAACAAATGCGTGAACGTGCGGGCGGCGTGAAGCTGAGAACCGGACCTGACTGATTCAGTTGCCGGCCCAATGAAGTCCGATTTGAGGTTCTGTTGAGCTGCCTGCTGAGCACAAAGCCTGGGTTGGCTGAGACGCCTGGCCTCCATACTTCCACGTGTTTCTTTGCGCGCTTCGCTTCTTCTTACTCTTGCATGACTGACACGTGAGGAGCGTCGGCTTCACAGCAAAAGCTCGTCGTTGTGCTGGCCTCACCTCTTGGCTAGCTCTTCGTACCGCAGCTGGAGCTTCCTCTGAAGGTCGTGCTGGAAGCAAACATTTGTGCATTTAGAGGAGCTGGAATTCCAAATGGACGACGCTGACCCTTCAGCTGGCATCTCCTTCCAGCTGCTCGGCAATAACTCCACCATACCTCAAAGCTACACATTCATTCATTCATTCACTTACTCCTGATTCTTCTTCTTCTTCGTTTGTTGTTATTTGGCAGTTGGCAAACAGCTTTTAGGTGTGCATTAGCGCCCCCTTCCGAATAGGAGTGTGGAACAGAATTTATTTTGTTCTATATTCTATTTATTAACCCCGTTGTCTTTAGGAATAAAAATATATATCTGTATAAAACATGCCCTGAGTCTAACTGTAATATATTGGCAATAATGTATCTTATCTTCTCTTGCTTAAATTTACTCTTCAACAGCCTTCTGTTCTGCTGATACTGCTTGCAATGTATTAAGACATGACTAACATTTTCAGTTACATTACAGTAGTCACAAAAACCTGTTTCATGTTTCCCTATTGTTTTTAGTGTACTGTTAGGACCTGTATGTCCAATTCTCATTCTTGTTATGATGTCTTCTTCTTTCCTATTTCTGCTGGTACTTCTTATTTGATCCACTCTTTTTTTTAACACTATACAGCTGCCTACCTTTTGAGTCTCTATCCCATGCGTCCTGCCATTTCTTTACAATCTTGTCCTTCCCCACCACTCCTGTATGTGCTGGCACCCATAATAGCGTCATAATTATCCCTGCCTTCTTTATTCTACTAATCATCTGAATTATCTCATAAATGATATCTTGTCTTGACTCTGAGTTCATAGTTATAATGCTGACAAGAGCACTACTGGAATCTGACGCCACCACAACTGATGCCGGTTGAACCATTTCTACCCATTGAAGAGCCAAATGGCCATCAGCTTCCAGTGTACACTGACAAATTATCATTTCCTCTATAATTGACTACAACATTTAAGTCAGGAATAACAAAGGCCACCCCTACTGCTTTAGCTTCATTTTTTGACGCATCAGTAAATATCTGGATTCGATCTCTATATTTTGCTTGTATGTATCGACTAACATCTTTCTTATCAATGTTGTTAATCTGATTATATTTTAATAAACACATATCTACATCAGCCTCTTCAAAAGACCATGGTGGAACGACTGGAAAGGGAACAGTAGGGGACACTAACATCTCTTCAATAGCCACATCTTTCACTAGCCTATTTATCGTCCACCCAAACCCTGTTTGATGTTTTCCCTCTCCTGACATTTCTCCAAAACCTTTTTTGTTGGATGATTGTCCTGATGTCCTTTCAAGTTTGCCCAATACCCCAACGATATTTGCTCCCTTCTTAACTGAAGTGGCATCTCATTCCTTTCCACTAGTAATGCCGCAATTGGAGTAGATCTAAAAGCACCCCTGCTCAACCGTAACGCCTGATACTGTATTACATCGAGTTTCCTCAGTGTTGTCTTTGATGCAGACCCATACACTACGCAGCCATAGTCCATTACCGATCTTATAAGCCCTATATACCATTTCTTCTATGTTTCTCTACATGCCCCCCACTACTTTCCTCGAAGGCATCTCAAAATATTTAACACTTTTTTGCATCTATCAACTACTTTTTCTACATGGACTGCAAAGGTAAGTCGTTTGTCAAACCAGATTCCCAAGTACTTAAAAGACTGGACTACTTCTAAGTGTTCACCATAGAGCCTTAAAATAACCCGACAATTTTTAATCTTTTTTGTAAACAAAACTACCTTTGTTTTTCCTACTGAGAACCTAAATCCCCATTCCAGGGCCCATCCCTCAATAGCAGTAATTGCTTCCTGCATCTTCTCAACTAAAAACTCAACATTCCGCCCCCTTTTCCAAACCACCCCATCGTCTGCAAACAAGGATACTCCAAATGAACCATCAATCCGACTAAATACCTCATTTATCATAGTTGAAAATAAGAGCGGACTAATAATACTCCCTTGAGGGGTACCATTTTCCACTAATAAATACCAACTATTTTCTGTCCCAACTCTCACTGAGATCTTCCTCTCTGATAGGAAGCTTTTGATCCACTGCCCCATCCTGCCTCTAATCCCCAACCTCCCAAGTTTGATCAACAAGCCTTCCTTCCACATCACATCGTATGCTTTTTCTACGTCAAAAACACAGCTATAAGACTTTCCCTGTTAACTTGAGCTTTCCTTGTCTCGTCCTCTAGATGTATTGCTGGATCAGAAGTACTCCTTCCCTTTCTGAACCCGTTTTGATATGTTTTTAACTGCTCATTTGTTTCTAAAACATACTTTAACCTCTCATCAATCATTTTCTCCATTGTTTTACCAATATGGGAGGTTAACGCAATTGGCCTATAGCTACCAGCATCAGATGCATCCTTGCCAGGTTTACAAAAAGGAACTATAATTGCTTCTTTCCAGGCTATTGAAAGTATTCCTCCTTCCCAAACATGATTGTACAACCTCAATAATAGTTCTTTTCCTTTAGTACTCAAGTTCTTTATCATACTGTATGTCACCTGATCGTTCCCTGTGGCAGATTTTTTTGTTTTCAAAAGGGCATAGTTTAGCTCGGTTATTGAGAATGGCATATTGATTAAATGAACATCACCTTGACTATTATCTTGCATATCCCCTATATTATTCTTCATGGTAATGCCCCTCTGTCTTACTTCTTGCTCGTTTAGATTATCTGTACCATGCACCTTAGCAAAAGTCCTGACTAACAACTCTGCCTTCTCAGCATTTTCTGTTACACTCCCATCCCCATCTATCATTATTGGGAAACCAAACTCCCTCCGATTTCCACTCATTCTTTTCATCATTTTCCAAATTTTATCTAAAGGTGTATTTCTCCCAACTGTATCACAATACTTTTCCCAATATTCTTTTTTTGTCTTTTTAATTTTCCTTCGGGCTACACCCTGAAACCGTTTATACTCAATTAAATGTTCAAAACTGTGGGATTTCTTCAACATCTTAAACGCCTTATTCTTATCTTTAACTGCTTTTGAGCATTCCTCTTTCCACCATGGGACAATGCATCTCTTTGTACTACCCTTAGTCTTTGGTATTCTTACCTGTGCTGCTTCTAACATAGCCTTACCTATCTCTGCACTAAGTTCATTAACCACTTTTTCCAATTTAACCTGTTGCAGTTTTTCTTCTGCAATAGCCGAGAACTTGCACCAATTGGCTTTTTTGAAATTTCACCTTTCTATATTTGTTCCCTTTTTACCACCCCTTTCAAGTGCCACCTTTATAAATATTGGATAATGATCACTTCCTATTGTACTCTGCCTAAACACCTTCCAATTAACCCTTCCTGCTAAATTTTGTGACACTAGAGTCAGGTCCAAAGCTGATTCTGTTCCTTTGGTCAAATTGACTCTTGTTCCCATCCCATCATTTAAGCAGACCAATTACTTTTCATCTAAAATCTCTTCTATAACCTCTCCATTACTATCATTCTCCTGTCCCCATAAAGTGCTATGTGCATTAAAGTCCCCACACCATATAACATGTTCCCCACAGCGCTCCACCATAGCTTCTAATTTAGCTTTCTCCAACCTTTTATTTGGATTATAAAAATGTATCAATGTTATGCTTGTCTTCCTTACCCATACCTCAACTACTACTACCTCTAAATCTTGTATTGTACTTAATTGTCTATATCTTAATCCTTGTTTAATAAAAATAGCACAACCTCCTCCCTTCCCACAGTGCCTATCTTGGTGTATTGTTATATACCCTGCTATAATAAACTCTAAACTAGGCTTCAGCCTTGTCTCTTGCACACAAATTACATCTGGTTTGTCTTCTAATCCATTAATAAAACCTTTAAATTCTTGTCCATTCGAAATTAAACTTCTTGCGTTCCACTGCACAACAAACATCACAACCTTTGGCGGGGTGTGATCTCAACTGGCATCTCTTCCTGGCTTCATTCTGATTGGATTTTTCCCCACGATAGATCATTCATGTTAAAGAACTTTGCCGCTGCCTTTACTCCAATTTTAATTTTGTCTGTTTTTGTTTTTACCTGCTCTGTACAGTTAATCACATAAGTCATAAACAGCACTAGTTTATCCACGGAAACTCCTATCTGTAATTGATGAGGATGCTCAACTGCCGCTACCGTCCTTACCTTATCTATGTGTGTTCCTTGTTGTGCTCCATGCCTACTATGTATTTTAACCGCTTCTGAATATGACACCTTATGCTCTGTTCTCACCTGTTGAATTTCAGTTGCCTGTTTTCTAACTGGGCCCCCACCTTAAGCTGCAGTATGGGCCTCCCCACAGTTACAACACTTGACCTTAATATTTACATCACACTGTTCCCCTCCACATCTTCCACACCTCTGTTTGCTCTTACATGCCTTACACTAAAGCTCAGAAATCCTAACATTACTCTCGTGGGCAACTTCTCATCTTTAAATGTTAACAAGATACTTTCACTACGCCCCGACAAACTCCCACCGCTTTTCAGTCCTCCGCCCCCTGGTAATCCATTACCTACACCCATGTCGCCCATCTCATCCTCCTCCGAATACTCCCCCTCATTAACTATCATTCTGCTCCGTTCACTATTCAGATTATGCCAAACCGTCGTTCTGGAAACACGTCCACTTACTCCTGATAGAAAATTCCGTAGCCTTTGAACAATCTTAGTAGCAGTCGCCATCTTTGCTGTTGTGAAGGGCACGCGCTTCTTCTCCTCCTCGAGTTTGTGTGCACGCGACCGACCCCTGGCGGCCCGGAAGGTACACTGCAGCTTTTAGCCATTCTTGTCTAAACGTTCCTAAACCTTGGCCATAAACTTCAACCCTGTGGAAGACTGAATGAATACGACACAGGAGGAGCAGTACAAATTGAATTTATTACACACGAAAGCGCAGTACTGGGCAGCAGCACCGACACGCCATGCAATCTGCCATCAATTATTACACACGCGTGCTTTTCTCATGCAGCACGCGCTGAACAGGAGAGTCCACAGGAGAACGCATGCACGTTTGCAGCATCACGTGCGCTGACCTCTGACTTGACTAGTCGTGTTGACCACAGCACTACATTCTTGCATCTTAGTTCTTAACCATGACAGGCCTTTTTGGACGACCGAGTGGGTTCCCCAGCTCACAGAGCAATGCAGTGTTTCATTGTTGAGCTGCTGTTTTGCTGTTTTGCTGTAGAGAACTGCATTGCATTGCTTTTTTTTTTTTTACATCTGGGATTATCCTGTATTTAGGTGTTTTGGTTGAAAGGCCAGCAATCCAAAAATATGATAACCCCGTTTTATACGCACTCGTAAACACACCACAAGTCATTGGGCTCGTAGATTCTGCATTCAGCTTACTGGGTTTGAAGAAAAACGCCATTTGAAGTAAACGGTAGAAAATAACTGTACAGTACATCACATAGCAGGTTTGTAAACAATTCCATCACACGCTCGGTGTGGACGCCAACACCATTGCAACCATCAACCACCAAGGTTTGCAGTGGGAAGAAACACAATGTCGAACAGGAAATGACTTCACGTGAGCTTTGGTGTGGGTATTTCCATCAATACAACCATGACTACTTCACTGTACTCGGGGATAAAAGTCAAAACATCCACTGAACCCCAAAAACGTCACAATAAAGAGCAACTTAAGAGCCCAAGTCCCTCCTTGTGCTACTACTCGTTATGGTCCTTGTGCATATCGCATCCTTTAACAATGTTGATATGAAAATATACATTTGTACACACACACGTTTGTTCAAACACACCCCAGGTTTGGACATTTTCCATTGGCCTTCCACATCCCACCGCACGGCTGTCAACATCTCCACACTGTCCGTGGTAGGTAACGCACACGCACACACGCTTGCGTGTGAATAAACGTACAAAAGCATCATTTGGACCATTAGGGTGCAGAGACGACGTCAACGGGCATTTGGGCTCCTTGCGCCGCATGCAGCACTTCCCAACACGAGAACATCCGCAGCATGATTCCCATTCGTTCCATACAAAAACACATGACCGGGAATCCGTGCTGCCAAGAACCGGGCCAATCATGCTCTGCAGCCTATGATCGTGTGGTTAGGCCGCGCTTTGGAGTCCAAAGCAGAAAGATAACGATGAGAAACATCAAGCACGTCATTCGAGGTTTCCAAGCGTTATTAACAGAACTGACAAGGGGGGCAAAAGACAAGAAGATTTTGGTCCAGTAACAATTCCCAGCATTATCAAACTACTTGGTACCACAGCAATTTATTTAAAAATAGACATTTATTTAAAAAAACAGGCAAAAAGCACATTTTATGGGTACAAAAAAGTAGGGCCTTGGCTGTTGAGCCACCAAGAGCGTACCTCATCTCCACGCAGAGCGTCATGCTTCACAAGTGAAATAAATAAGAGCTCCACAAAGCATACAAAATTCAAGTATTCCTCCAGTCACTTTTTCTCAATCTCCCCGCTGCCGTCGGCCTTCTCTGCTGGCGCTCCAACTTGAGTGGAAGTGGCTTCTTCCTGACTGCAGCTCTTATTGTGAAGGAGGTCGCCCTGCTGCTGCTGCTCCTGTTGGGCCTCCTCCCCGTCTGAGCACGGCTCCCACTCGTCCTGCTCCTCGCTCTCCGTCGAGCCCTGCACGGCGATCTGGGGCACCAGAGTGAACCTCTTGATGGTGGGCCCCAGCAGCTCCGCCTCCTGGTTGTTTTGGGTCGTCGTCCGGTGCTGTAGCTGTTGCCGGGCTTGCGTTTGAGCCGCCGCAGCTGCGCCGCTGCTGCTGCTGCTTTTCTCCTCTGGCTCATCAAAGCTCACCTCCTGCACCGCCTCCTGCTTTTTGAAGGAGTCACGGCGCTCCGAGAGGTTTAGCTTTCGCATCACCACCAGCTGCTCGGACCGCTCCAGCCCAGAGTCCCACAGCCTCTGGACGCCCAAGTAGCTGCCCAGCCTGCCGTGGTCAAGCGCCAGGTGGGAGCCCGACGCCGCCTCGGCTTCTGAGTCCACAAGCAGCTCCCCCTCACCATAAAACGGCACTTCCAGCGTGTGCCTGCGGGGGGTGTATGACTTCTTGTCAGCGTGGTACATGCAAGACAGCTTCTCAGCCGACTGGACTCTCTTGAGGAGCGGCGACCGAGGTGGTTCGGCGCTGCGAGGCCGTACAACGTGTCTAACGATCGTGGGCGGCGACAGGGTCTTGCCGTGGAAGTGAAGTGTTTTGGCAAAGCCTGGCAGCGGCGAGGGAGAGCGCTGTGGAGAAAGTGGCTGTGCGGAGGATGAGGAGGAGCAGGCGAGAGGCGATGGCGGGATGTTGCTGGTTGACTTCCGGCGGCCGACCTTGGTGTAGCGCTGAGTACTGAGCTTGGAGCCCAAACCGTGGAGGGAGCTGGGCCTGATGTGTGCTGCAGGGGAGCTGGGAGAACTGGAGCAAGGAGATGTGCTCTGAGGTGAGTTATTGTCTGAAAAGCAGAGGTAAAACAAAAAAGAGGATTTTTAAAATTTATTTTATTGCACTTTTGCTTTTATTTGTTAACATTTTTATTCAATTTGTATTTTTTTATAATACAATAAGTCCAATTTTCTGATTTGACTATTTTCCACCGTATACTATTTATTTATGACTTGTCAACATTTGTACTACATTTATTTATTTATTTCACTGCACGGTGGTTGAACGGGTGGCATGTTGGCCTCAGAGTCAGGAGGTTCTGGGTTTGAAATCTCCGCTGGGCATCTCTGTGTGGAGTTTGCATGTTCTTCCTGTGCGTGCGTGTGTGGGTTTTCTCCGGGTACTCCGGTTTACGCCCACATTCCAAAAACATGCATGTTAGCTTCATTGGCCACTCTAAATTAGAGTGTGAATGGTTGTATGTCTGCCCTGTGATTGACTGGCGACCAGTCCAGGGTGTCCCCCGCCTCCCGCCCAAAGTCAGCTGGGATAGGCTCCAGCAAACCCGCGACCCTAATGAGGATAAGCGGCATAGAAAATGGAATTCATCTCATTTACTTACTCTTTGTACATTTCATGTTTAGCTTAAGAGCTTTATGTCTTCATTTTCCATAACACTGCAAAAGCTACATGCTGTCACTGTTTTATACTCACATTTGCCTACTAGTATTTGCTTTTTCAACACCACATTCCTTCATCGCCGCATAAGCCAGTGGTGTCCAACGTGCAGCAAAACGGCAGGATTTCATTCATCCGGGTGCTTGTGTTCGAGGTAGGTCACATCTACCAATTAGCCGGAGTCTTACACGGATACTCCCCAGGAATATTCCCCGTTCTGACAAGCCACCACGTCGCCTGCTGCCACCCCAAACATGGTCAAACATGGTACCGACTCGATGCTGCACGTACACGGGCTTTCAAAGTCCATACGCTCCTAAACTTTGCACAGGAACACGCCCACAAACAGTGTAAAGTGTTACTACACGAGGCGCCATGTTTGCATTGTTCAAATCAGCAATATTATGACTTCATTTTTTGAAAAATAGGTTGGGGAGAAAAAGTGGCCTTTTGAAAGTCGCAAATTCACAGCAAAAGAAATGCGATCTACTGTAAATCCATTGCGTCATATTGTCTGTTCTTTCTTCTTTCACTAGAAAATGGTGACACAAAAAGAGGAAGTGAACAAACGTTACATGAGAAAATGTACAGTTGTGGCTGCATGGGAAACGTTGATCTGTGCACATGTGATGTTCCCTGATGCAACTTGCTAAGCATGTGCAGTCTGGAACAACGCGTAGCATACCACCTGGTAAACAATAAAGTGATGCTTCAGGCACCGCCAAGACTCACCAAAGGCCTGATGGTCTGGCGCCGGGCTTCGGCAGGGGGTGGAAGGGCCGGGAGAGAGGCTGTGTGTCGGGGATCCTGGAAGACTCTCGCTGGAGGAAACTGAATGGTGGAGTCCTGACGAGAAGCTGCGACTGCTGTGCATGACTGTGCTCTGCTTGGATAACTTCTTCAAGATGCTGCGTCTCCTGCAGGAGGCCAACATTTTTACTTCAAATCTAAACTGGGCCCCGAGATACTTAAAACTCCTCCACCTGGTGCAAAACCTCGTTCACAAAGGAGGGACGGTTGCTGCGGGAGGTTGACAGACGGATCGGTGCAGCATCTGCAGTGATGCAGTCGCTCTACCGGATCATCGTAAGGAAGAGAGAGCTGAGCCGGCCCATCTATGTTCCCACCCTCACCTACGACCCATAACCTCATGCCCGAAAGAACGAGATGGCAGATTCAAGCGGCGGAAATGAGTTTCCTCCGTAGGGTGGCTGGACTCACCCCAAGAGATAGGGTGAGGAGCTCGGCCATCCGGGAGGAGTTCAAGAGGAGCCAGTCTAGTCCCGATGCCTCCCAGGCGCCTCCCTGGTGAGGTTTTGTGGGCATGCCCAGCCGGGAGAAGACCGCGGGGAATACCCGGGACACGCCGGAGGGACTATGTCTCACAGCTGGCCTGGGAACACCTTGATGTTCTCCCGGTGGAGCTGGAAGAGGTTCCTGGAGACCGGGAAGAGTGGACTTCCCTACTGAAACTGCTGCCCCCGCGACCCGGACCCGGATAAGCGAAAGAAAATGGAATGGAATCTAAACCAGGCATAGTATTAAATTTAAAAAGACATTTCCATCAAGATGAAGACCGGCATGTATCTCGCTTGCTAGCCCAGATGTGCCATAGCGCTTTGGACCTTTGATAACGTACACACTGCAGAAATAAAAACAAGCCTCACCTATCGTAGTTATCCCTCCTCTTGCTCTTCTTGCTGCGCCGAGCCATCTTGCCTTTGTGTTTGGTCTTTCGAGCCGGACCGACTTTGATGGACGTGTTCTCAAGCGCTATGGTCTGGAGCGCCACCTTGCTGCCACTCTGCAGGTTTTCAAATGTATACAGGCACTGATTTATTCTGTTGATCTGGATCATTTTATGGCCAGAGGTTGAGTATGCAGATTGTCAAATTGAGTGGAAGAGCATGCTCTGCCTGTCCCGGGCTGGCTTTTTGGGGTAATAAATACATTATTTTTTGCGCGACATCTCGCTCACATTTGAGTCCCTAAAGATGTTAATTATGACTCGACAGGTGGAACAATCACTCTGGCTTTCACCTATGCAGGGTTTCCCCAACAGGAGCGTAGTTCCTTCCCCTCCCCCTTTTCATCACCCGGCCATCCGGTCCTGGCTACCCGGTCCTGTTGCATGTGTATGCTTGCACAGTAGTGTTGAAAATGAGGGCAGTCCAATGTGCCTAACTGCTACGCATCTCGGTGCACGCTAACGTCCGTGGGTGTCACTGGTCAACACGAGGAATGCTGTACGCTGCGCCCTCGCCGCCCTCCTGGGACTTCAGGGGGCATCAAACACGTACGTCCCACAGCCACCAGCCTTGGCGTCATTATTGACAGTGATTTTAAACTTAATAAACATGAAGTCATGCACGCTTTTATTTTGTCACGTCTGGACTACTGCAATGCACTTTATTCTGGAGCAAGCCACAATGCACTCTCTCACTTGCAGTTCGTCTAGAACTCTGCAGCGCGGCATTTAACAGGAACCAAGAAAAAGGAACACATCACCCCAATTCTGGCCTCCTTGCACTGGGTGCCTGCTGGTTTTAGAATTTTAAGATTTTATTATTTTGAAAGTGTTGAATGGGCTGGCCCCTCAGTACATTTCCGACCTTATGCAAACTTCTACTCCAGCACGCTCTCTTGGGTCCAAAGGCCAGGGGCTGTGGAACTCTCCCCACTCATGTAAAAACATCCCCCACATTGAATGCTTTAAGTCTCGTCTTAAGACTCACTTTTATTTCCTGGCTTTTAACTCCTCCGTGTGTTTTTCTATTTTCTCTTAGTTTTTACTTTTATTTCCATCTATTTCTTTTATTTATTGCTCTCATAGTTTTTTACTGCTGTTTTTCATATGTAAAAGCTTTTTTTATTTTTTTACTGTATTAAATTGTTCCCTTACTTATTGTTTTACTACTTGCAGCCACACGGTGGTCGAGTGGGTAGCACATTGGCCTCACAGTCAGGAGGTTCAGGGTTCGAATCTCCGTTGGGCATCTCTGTATGGAGTTTGCATGTTCTCCCCGTGTGTGTGTGGGTTTTCTCCGGGTACTTCGGTTGCCTTCCACATTCCAAAAACATGCATGTTAGCTTCATTGGCCACTAAATTGTCCATTAGAGTGTGAATGGTTGTTTGTCTTTGTCTATATGTGCCCTGCGATTGGCTGGCGACCAGTCCGGGGTGTGCCCCGCCTTCTTCCACCTAATTGGCCAATTGCACAGCCTTATCACGAATGCTGGGTCTTGTTTTCTGGGAACCTACTGCACCTACTGATAACTTTTTTGCCGTGTAGCAATAAAAATGAATAGTAAGAGTGACTGATCCGGTTAGTCACATTGCACTGCTATTATTTTCAACACTACTGTATCTCTGCAAGTGAAGATGTCCAAATGAGAGCCATATAACGTTGGATCTTTTCCTCCAATTCGCATAAATTAAAATCATAAACAAAAACATTTTAGGGTGGGTTGTACCTTCAAAAGGAGCTCGATCATCTCGGTGTGAACCAGACCTTGGACCGACTCTCCATTCACATGAGTGATGAGGTCTCCAGTGCGAAGACCTGCCTGGTAGGCTGGGCTGCCTTCATCCACGCTCTGTAAAAATAACACCGCAAGACTGTGAGACTATGACCATTACATAAAAATGGAATTAGTCACATTGAAAAGTATATCAAATCAGACCACCCACCGACACCATGTGATGCACGGTGTAGACGTCGCTGTCGCCCATGTAGACGCGGATGGCCTGCACAGCGAAGCCGTACTTCTTGCCAGAAGTGTGAATAATGATGGGCGGCTTGAAGCTACCAGGACTGAGAGACAGGTCTCGGCTGGGAGAGGAGTCACGAGAGGAGGGGTTGGAGGACAGTGATCGTGGGGAGATGGGACTGGCCTGGAGGCCAATAGGGGAGTCATCTGAAAAGCACATTTTATGATATTTAGGTTTTTAAAACAGATTCCTCACAAAAAAAAAGTGAGGCTGATGCAGACGCTTTGTACCTGTCGTGATGATAAGAGACAGAGCTGAGACAGAGGCAGACTTTGGAACCTTTCCTCCACACGGCAGCCCCTGTCTCTCGGGTGTCTCCAGCTGGTTACCGAAACGTCGTGGGCCAGCTGGCTCTTTGGGGGACGAGTGTTTGGCCCCGGTGCTGTTGCTGCGTATCCTGATTCTCCGGAGTTTGGAAACGACCACCTCAGCTGCGGGTTAGAGAATACATCATGCGGCTGAAGACAAACGGGCCGCAAAAGATCTTGAGTTGGTATTTACCCTCGTCGTCCGTGGAGACGGCAAAGCGGGGCATCATCTCCAGGCTGTGCGTGCTGCTCATCACCAGAGGGCTGCTGCTCCTTTCAGACTGGGAGGAGCTGGGTGACAGCCGGGGGCAAAGGCTGCACCAATCCCAAGACCAGTTGAACAAGTGGAAACATTAGCCAAGCTCCCCTGTTTGTTCACAGGCTTGATCGAACGTAACGCAGCATTACCAATGTGTGAAGTGGTACGGATAATAACCTTCAAGGAAAGTACTAGTTAGTATTACTCACTACCATGTTCTGTATGTTTGGAGCAGGTGGTTGCGGCTGCTGGACTGAGCGTCACAGTGCTGATTTTCACGTGTTGACAGGCGCATTTCGGGCGTTTTCAAAGTAAACTTTACAGTAGTTACTGTTACCTTGTTAGAAGACAGTGGATCTCTGTTTTTCCACTGCCAGTTATTTTCATAACCCTCCTAGCTTGACATTGGTGTGCAACTCCATTTATTCTCCGCTTTTCTCTTCGATTACCATTGTTCACACGACCCAATGCAGGTTTAAATCCTAAATAAAAGCATTAAATGTACAGGTATTGAAACCAACTGACTATTGAAGCTAGCACGCTTGTAGCCAAACAACATTTTGCGTATCGCAGCACACAACTATGGTACGTTCAAGGACCACCAAACGAAGAGCAAAATCCCAACGCTTGGCAAAAGCCAATATCAGTGACGCCGCATAAAGATGTAAACGTGTAGAAACCGTGGGCTTTCTAACAATGGTACGTGTCTGCTGATATGATGTACCTGGCCATACGTCCAGGAAGCCTGGGCTCCGGAACGCCCTCTGCCGGGCCTGCAGAGGGGCTGTGCCCTCCAACCTCCCCACGGTCCTCTTTGTCCTCACTGTGACTGCGGTCCGAAGAGAAGCTGAGGTTGGACGGCGTGGCCAAATGTTCTGTGCTGCTGTAAACCTGTAAGACAACAGTTTTTGATTCCTGCTGTTTTCAGAAAGACATTTGGGTGCCTCCATAGCTCTGGTTTCTGCTTCATTACCTTGCTGAAACGATGCGACCAGGAGGCAAACTGCCTAATTTCCAGGGAAGACTCTTCATCATTGGTTTCCTCATCCTCGTCAGATGCCATATGATGATAGCGCTCTGATCGAGCTGAAATGATGCAAAAAAGCGGTGGAATTCATGCTTCTCATCCATCAAGCTTATGGTTTTCTAACAAAACAAATCATCTCAAATGCATCTCACTGTCAAAATAGCTCGTGTCGTCCTCTGCATCTAGCTGAGGGATGAACTCGGCTTTCTGCCGTAACAGTCCATTCCAGTCCAAATCCACAAAGAAGGCGTGTTGTTTGACCTCCGAGGCACCGCCTACAACCAAAACCAAAAGATAACATTTGTGGAGTTAAAGAGAAATGAAAAAGCACCACCTTTTATGTAATAGTGAGCACTGAAACATAATAGTACCGGTTCCTAGTCTTTCTAGAGGGCTTTGCCTCAGCAGATGGGTAATCATGCCCTGAGCGTCGGTTGGTAGGGCGTCGTCTCCTTCAGGCCAAATGATTTCATCTGCAAATCACACAATGACAATAAGAATCATCCTAAAGCATTAATAACGATTAACAACAATATTTATTATTCCTACGCAGTAATCCCTCGTTTATTTCGGCTAATTGGTTCCAAACCCGACTGTGATAAGTGAATTTCTGCAAAGTTGGGTTCCTTATTTATAAACGGCATAGTAAGAGCATAGAAAACCTGTTTACAAGTTTTTAACATTATTGGAGCCTTCTAGACATGAACTAACACCCCTATAGTCGCCTTTATACTCGTACTACCCAATGTACTGTAGCAGACACTCATACATAATACTCGTGCTTGTTCCTATTAATGTGTTCCCCAGGGCAGTAGAGCGAGTGGAGGACAGAAAGGGACACTGAGGGCTCAGAGCCGAGTTTCAGCTTCCTGTGGGTTACGGCTGCAACGGTAGCGCGTGTTTCTATTAGGGGTTTCTAGGCCTGTTGCGAGACAATGCAAACCTGCAATAAAAGTGACCAGGTCTGGTGCCTGTGTGTCTCACCAAACATTACAGTAAGATTACTGACGCCTAGTGACTAGTGCAGAATCCCGTCAGTGTCTTTGAACGCGTCTTTTGAATGTTTGTACTTTAGGTCGTTCAGCCGCTGTGTACTATCAAAAAAGTACTGTACTTCACATGAGCTAAAATACACATGCATTTGGACTGGCAGTAGGGCGGATCCAACCATGCAACAGCATGCTTTCATTTTGACAAACCGCAACTTGATTGCAGCCGTGAAAGTGCAAACTGTATAAATAGTGCTCGCAAAAAGTTAGGAATATTTCGCTTTCGGGTGAAACTTTAGGGTGAAGCTGAAATGCACTACATCTTTGACCTACTCAAAACTGTAGAATGCAACGGTCCGATCTTCTACTACTACTTCTACCTGCTCTCTGACGTGGTAAAATTGCCGAGTGGAGTGTGATCCAACTTTTTTCACTTAAGGTTAGCATATATCCCTCTCTCACAACATTCGGCAAAATTCTGCTCACCGCTGACAACTTGGCCAAAAAGCTCCTCTGGAGTGTCGCCAAAAAAGGGAACACATCCGACCAAGAACTCATAGAGGATGATCCCCATGGCCCACCAGTCTACTGGCTTTCCATATCCCTGCCTGAGAATCACCTCTGGGGCAATGTACTCCGGAGTGCCACACACCTGCACAAACAACGCCCCCATCAAACATCTAGAAGAAGAAAAACAGAACGGATGGGCCACCTACTGCAGTCTCACCTGTTTGTCCACAAACTCTCTGGTGTCTTTCTCCATGTGACCCTCATAGAGGTTGGTGGTCATGTTCATCAGGCCAATTTTGGACAGGCCAAAGTCTGTTAGCTTGATGTGACCCATGGATGTGATGAGCAAACTGTCGGGAGGAAAAATACAAGAATCTCACGCAAACTACTGTATACCTGTACAGCAAATGTGCATTTGCTGGCAGGGTGTACCGAGAGTGGAATTCTATTTATGCACATACACAACAGTATATCAATTCGACACATTAGAACCTTTACATGACTGCTTGAGATGATGTTCAAGACAAAGTTGATCCAATCATTTGTTTCTGGGCTTGTATTCATCTTTCATGAGTATGTAAATAAGCAGTAGCTTTGCGCTACGTCCAATACGTACTGTACAGTATATCCTGCATTTATGTATATACAACTTTCTCCTCATACCAAAAATCAAAAGATGACCCGGCCAAATTTTCAAGGCAACCCATGTAGATATGCTGAGATGTTTTAAAATATTTCTTCTCCTGCATTTTAATATTAAGTCTTTATACTGCTTTATTCTTATTAGGATTTAAAATTTAAATAATTTTTTTTTTTTTTTTTTTTTATTTATTATTTTTTTTTTTTTTATTTTTTTTTTTTTTTATTTTTTTTTTTTTTTTTTTTTTTTTTTTTTTTTATATTATTACTTTTTTTTTTTTATTTTTTCTTTTTTTTTCTACATTATTTTTTTCTTTATATTATTTTATTTTTTTTTTTTAATAACTTTTTCTGATAAGATTGCAGCTTGCTCTTAATATTTTGACTTTTTCTTGTCAAACGTTTCCATTTTTACTGTTGTGCCGAGGGGCCAACAGAATGTTTACTTAATAATTCATTCTTATTACTGATTTTTAATTGTAATTCTTTATTTTCCTTTTCCTTTAATTTTTCCATTATTTTTTAAAAACACTTTTTACTAGTCTATTTAATAATTAATCTATTTATTTATATGTTGTTGGATTTTCCTCCGAGTTTTTCCTTCTTTCTTTTCTCGCTATATAAACTGTATAAAGCTACTTTTATCACACATTCTCTATGCTTTTCCTTCGATATTAGAAAATGGAAAGTGTGAGCATGGGCTGTTGTCCTAAACAAATAAAAGCACTGTCTTACTCATGTTTCATCCATAGCAGTTGAAGCAACAACACTAAAGAAACAACGCATGTGTCGGACACGCGACACGGGAGGTGTCCTGGCTGGTTCACTAATTACTAAATAGGTGATCTGTTGCCATGGAGATGGCACACACGTTCTACTCATGACAGACCAGTTGACAATCGAAATTATTTGAAGTTATAGAAAAGTGACATGCCAATATGCGTTTTCTTTTGGAAAAAAATCATATATGCAAGGGCACACACAAAAAAAAAGTGTTCTTGCATCCTTTCATTTTTCACTATGTGGCCCATGTTGGGACGTTTGGCCACCCCCAGTTTAGAACATAAAAAGGGTGCATTCTAATCTAACAGGACGGAACAAAAGCTTTATCTCACTTGTCTGGTTTCAGATCTCGATGCACTATCCCATAATTGTGAAGGTACTCCAGGGCCAGGACAGTTTCAGCAAAGTACATCCGTGTCATTTCGACAGGCAGTGGACCCATGTTCTTCAACAAGTTGGCACAATCTCCACCTTAAAAGCAAACATTTATTGGATTTAACCACATTTTATAACCTGTGCAATTTGAAGTGATCACCCAGCAATGCAGGACGACTATTTATAGTCTGATCCCCTGGGTGTGCATTTGATTTGAAGTTCATGCCTTTCCTAATTCCCTCTTACCCTCCACATACTCCATGACCATGCAGAGGTGCCGTCTCGTCTCGAAGGAACAGAACATGGACACAACAAAAGGGTTCTCGGCAAACGTCAAGATGTCTCTCTCCACAAACGCTTGCTGGATTTGGTTTCTCAGGACGAGATTCTGACGATTTATCTTCTTCATGGCAAACCGCTGGCGGGTCTCCTTATGGCGGACCAGATACACGGCCCTGGCAAACAGCACATGACTCCCATTAGGACTTTCCCGTTAGGTGATGATGTAACCCCCAGACAGTTACATAAAAATGGCAAGAGAAATTCTTCGGGTGGGGATAAGACTCAAATCTTAAGCACAGACAGGAAGGAGAAGCAATGAAGATTTCCTCTCACCCGTAGGCCCCGTTGCTGATGAGTTTAATGGTTTCAAAATCACTCTCTAAAGGTTTCCGTCGCGTCGGGGTCGCCAACTGGGGGGTTTTATTCTACAGTGAAAGCAGAAACATCATACTCATGAAAAACAATGACACAGAAAATATCCCGCCCCAGGTTCTGTATCCTTCAGGTTAGAGCAAAAACATGCGGCACGGGGGCCACTTATGGCCTGCAGTTGTTTTTTTTGTTGGACGGTGGCACATTCTAAAAAATACAATTAAACGAGAAAATTCAAAAAACATCAATCTGTTGTGTATAAAATCATGCCAGTATAACCACTATAACCAGCAGCTTCAGTTGCCTTTTTATATTCATTTTGGCCACATTCCAAAGGCACTTTCGAAGGACATTGACTCGCCTCCACATCTGGCTCGGTGGACACGGAAGGACTGCAATCACACTTTTCAAGGTGCACCATGTCTGCAAAGAAGGAGAGAAAGGACAGGATCTTCAGGTGCGCTTGATAGAGGACTGGCGGCGTCCATGATGCACGTGTTTTGCACGCAATTGTCTCTGAAGGTTAGCCCCTTTCTTTTACCGTCTAAAAGGTCTCGGGTCAGGCCCAGCTGGCTTATGATGTACCGAGGGATGTCTGATTTGATTCCCTGGCCGACTTTGGCGTGGCCCTCTGCTGCTTCAAGCAGGTGGTAGAACTCTTCCGGGTTAAACTCCTGCAAAATCCATTGAACGCGTGTCATCCATAGGTGAAAGAAAGACAAAAGGAGGTGTCATGAACATGCCCTGATGGACCAGCACTATATTTCTGAAAGCACAAGGGCTGACACGTGGGGTTAAAGCGCAAGCACTTCAACTCCGTTCAGAGATGACGAGCATCCCATTCCGATCTAATCTGGGTACTCTGACATGACTTTGACTGAAGTGGGCTCATTGTAATTAGGAGATATTTCCATGCCTCTGCTTACCAGACACTCCAGGAGGCGAGCAGGCCGAGAGATTACAATGAGAATCTTCCTCACCAGCTGGATGATTACGGTCACCTCCTCGCTTTCCGAGCGCTCGTAGGCCTGGAGAGCAACAGGGGGGCAAAAAGAGAAAAATGTCAGGTTGACTCCAAAGTAAACAACAGATACAAAAAATGGTACTTCCATATACACTCCGGGTCACAATGCTAAGACCAGTTACAAATTGCAAGAAGACCACAGTTTAAGACGTTGGAAAAGATGTTTTTTGTTCTTAAAATCCTTCTCTCGCAGAGAAGCAGCTATTGGGCTGCACTCAGCATCAGTGCCAGCCGTCATTTGGGTAAACGGCGGTCCCGCGTCTTGATGGACAGCCAATGGGATCCTTCGGCTCAGGGCCGGTGACATTTTTTGGGTCTACCACTTGATGTTTTTGTTCCATGAAGCTGCGGATGTTTGAAGAAGATATACATGCGTGTCTTATGGCGTCCAACCACAGCAGCAATGGCATTGCGGCTGCGAGAGGCCTCGCTTTTGCCGCTCAACGATCCCCGCCATCACATGACACACTGCGAGTACCTAAAATGTATGCGTCTTTGCTATAAATGGTTTACTCAAAAGACTTTGGTCTTTTCTTTCTCCATTTCTTCTTTTTGCATTTTGAAGCTCTCTTTAGAATCTCCTTACACCCCAACAGTGCAAAATGTACATCTTTGCCATTTTACTACTGGTTTTAAAATTTGGATCAGGAGTGTAATCAATACTTGGTGGGGAAAAAATTAAGCTATAACTTCAACGAGTCGTTTTATTTGTTTCAGACGTTATGTTAAGGAA
The DNA here is from genome assembly GCA_024372805.1 of Oostethus manadensis. Taxonomy (NCBI): domain Eukaryota; kingdom Metazoa; phylum Chordata; class Actinopteri; order Syngnathiformes; family Syngnathidae; genus Oostethus; species Oostethus manadensis. Next base: position 139,228 of record QODF01000072.1, on the reverse strand, counting down.
CATTACTCCAATTTAGAAAAAGAATCAGGGAGAAGCAGATTAGAATTCATTCCCAACATGCATAGAAGATAGTTTGCTTTTTTATTCACAATAATCGTTCCAAGCAGACGGACACTGCATTAAGACAAATATGGCGGCGGACGCTACGTCACGAGTGCTACGTGATCCTGAACACAGCGGGAGTGTGATGGGTCAAGTCTGGGTCAGCCAGCAGGTTGCTGGGGTGACATGGAATATACGCTCTTCTTCAGCCGTCACAAGAGCTTGTAAAACACCTTTGCTGATCAACAGGTTATCAAGTAGTGGAGAACTCACAGTTCAAGTGGAACACTTTCAGTAAGACATTAAGTAAATCTAACTGTGAAACATACAGCCTGTGTTTTCTGCGGCATGGGAGGGAATTTATCAGTTCAGCTGGACAAACAGCGGAGGAGCTGGGCCTTTATCAGCATGCAGTGCGGCAGGGAAAGTTGTGGCGACGCTCGTAATTGATCGTAACATTGACACTTCTGTCGCAAAGGAGCCTCTGCCATCGCTGACAGTTCCAGCAGGCTAGTCTGTCATGTGTGCCTTGAGCCCCCAGTCGATTACGGAGCGCCTGATTGCGTCCCTGCTCAGTCAAGTACTACCAGCAGACATGGAAGCACTCGTCAGGCTCGCAACAATAAACCATTCTACCACCCAAGTGAGATGCTGCGTCCTAACCTCGTGAAGCAGCTTTTCCAACTTCTCCTGCAGTTCAGCAAAGTAGCGGGATGTAACCAGGCCCTTCTGGGACTTCTCCAAACAGTCACGGACTAGCTCGACCAACTGGTGCTGGATGAAGCCCAGCACCCCGTCGGCCAGTGGGAGGGAGCTGTCTGGAGAACAGTGGGTGACAATTTCCAACAATCGCTCCTCCATCTGGGCTGTGGCCTGTGGGCAAGAATCACACCATTAAGACATTTTCAAATTGAGCGGTAAACACTCACGGCCCGTGGCTGTAGATGACATACCAACCATTGACACAGTTTAGCCTGGCAAGAAGACATGTGTTCTGGGTGGTTAAGCGTGCGCACCTTTGCTGCACAGCTACAAACTGATTCTTTAAGCTCACCTTTGGAAATCGCTCTCTGTAAACATGGTTCATCATGACTATCTCATTGTCAAAGGAGACGCTTGCTCGGCCGGGGCTGCAACACCAACAAAAAGCAAACCATTATTATTTAACAGCTCACGAGATGCATTGACATTTGCCACAGTCTGATGGAAACTTGCTTTGAAGTGTAACACTGTGTGAAATGATGTCACCAAGAACAAAGTCATCTAACTACAAAAGACGTGTTTGCGTATCTCAGACCGGAGCCAAAAGCCTCTGATTTAGAGGCCAGGAAACTGGGCTTGCGTCGCATGAGGAATAAGCACTCTGTCAGCAAAGCTGCATCTGAAACTCTTTGACTAGTAAAATGAAGACCCAAACCGGCTTCAGGGCCTGCTCATAAAGCCAGACTTTCAAGCTGTACACAAACAACGGCAGGCCAGGGATCTCGGCCCTTCCTTTTTTTTTTTTTTTCCTGGAAGAATCTCGGCCCTTCCAACTACTGGATTTGCATTTGGCTTCATGAATAATCCGTTATCCATTTAATCACACCTGGTTTAGGATTTGATTCAGCCTTCCATGAAGGTAGACATACTGTATTATCTTATATTGATATTTACACACATCAGGAATCGACACTTTTGCCTCTTTTCTGATATGCTGCAGACCCGACCACTAACTGTTCGTGCTTGATCCTATCGATATGGTTCGTCCAGACCAGGGGTCGGCAACCCGCGGCTCTTCAGCCTCCTTGTTGCGGCTCCCGTCGCTAAGCGCGGTGATTTTTTTTTTACGCCGAAGTAGGGGAAATGTGCATTTTCGAAAAGAATATGAAATATCCGCCAAGTCCGTGAATGCATCTAATGAATGTCCTCTGACTGTTGAGGGTAGGCTAGTGCAGCAGTGAGTCTCTCTGCGTGGGAGAGGAAAACAGCAGCGGCAGTTGACTGACTGTGCACTCACAGCTCAGAACAATATGTGCTTTCACTTTTATGTCTGCAAATACACCGTGGTAAAGTTGGACGTTGGACATTCGGTGCCGTAGCTACAGCCGTGGTGCGGCAAGTTCGCACAGGAAGTGCCGCTCTAACCGCTGGCTGTCTTTCTTGGCACCGTCAATAAATTACTATTTTGCTGGGAAAATACCTAAAAAATCTCCCGTTCCCTCCAACGTCAGGAAAAGACTTTATAAGGTTTACTGGCTTTACATGCAAAATAAGGTTTGGAAAGTTTCCAAGTTGGGAACACTGGGTTTCGCAGCTCCCAAACATTTTTTACTGGAAGAGGAAACAAAACGGCTCTTTTGATGCTCAAGGTTGCCGACCCCTGCTCTAGGGCCTGACTGAGGACTTGAACCAAAACAACAAGGTTCAGACGAATCGACTCGTTAGTTGCACATGAGGGACAGGAATTGTTTCCCACGTGGGGCGACTGCTCTGTGAAGAAAAATACTGCAGCACAACCTTGGGCTAGCAGGAGTCATGGCTAGGAGACCGTTCTCCTGTCAAGCCTCTGGGTTCCTCCGTTTCGCCTGCCAGGCGGAGTGCATAAACGGACAAAGTAGATGAGATGAAAGCCGTGTGCCGGCCAGCATTGTTCGGTCGTGATGGAGACCGGCACCCCAACACAAACCTACGATGTACATTGGATTTGTTTTAGCAACTTTAAATGCACAAAATGTACAAGAGTGCTGCAATTTTTCTGTGTGCTTTGTCTGTCATTTTTTGGACAATTGTATTAATTGGAAAATTACCTGAAAGCAGTTTGCAGTTGTTCTGATTTAATCTAAAATCACAAGAACAAACGTTTTGCATTTGCTCCCGTACTGTACCGAACTTTGTACACTGATATTCTTGTAGCTCCATTTGCTGATATTCTTTTGGCACGGTTGGTTCAGGTATCGGGATCGGAGCGTCGCTACATACCACAGTTCCTGTACGCTTTTGTGAAATAAACGGAACCTTTACCAACAAGCTGACCCCAAATCTGTTCACATGCATCTGTCCAAACATTGCAAAGCTGCATTTTGACAGACACGGGTTTTCAGGCTAGTGTGTAGTGGCTATTTAACTGCCAAAAGCTGTATTTGATTTCCGGCTGAAAATGGTGCCGCGCAAAGCTGTTAAAAGCTGGTATCGGAGTGAATTTCACAGTTAGGGTTTGATGCGTCTGCTGCACACGTGTTTATATCTAAAGCAAGGCTTTCGTCGGGCCAAACAGTGACTCACCAGCAGTGTTCAGTAATTCATCGACCGCCACATCATCGAGGATTTAGGCATAGGACGCTGGAGGAATTTTACAGACAAAAACTAGCTCATCAGGGCTCTAAGCAAAACAGATGCACAGCCTATCGCAAGTAAACATGCATTAAAGCCGTCCCAGTCAGACAGTATGACGGCTGCCCAGCACACACTGCCGCAGCTCACCAACTAACACCCCCTGCCCGCCCGAGTCCTAAAACACCCCCGCCCCCGGCTACAGTACCGCAGCTATATCTCTGCAGCGCTCTGTAAGCTAGCACGCCTACGCATGGCACACCATGGTGCCAGAACACAGAGCACTCCGGCATCATACAAACAGCACAAAGCAGAGCCAACTCACAAAAGTTGTCAAAAATCACACGCTAAGCCATCCAATCGCCACCTGCCCGCCGGCCATCCTGCATGTATAATCAACGAGGCGGCGCCCACTGAAGGCTTATGAATTCATAAAACAACATCTCGCCTAAACACATGCTTTTCTTTCCTGTCTGCCACTCAGGCCCTTACGTGCAGCATCCTTGCCTCAACTTTGAATCCATGGAGGGATTTATTGCATTTCATGCATTGCATTTACGACCTAACATTAATAACCATTACCCGCCAACAACTCTCAAATTTCAGTGTCTGTGCCATGAATGGTTATCAGGGCTGCACGATTCTGGAAGAACTGCGAATCAGGATTTTCTTGCTTAGAATTGAGGTTGCAATTCTGTGGGACAATCCCCCCCCGCTTGCACCCTACCCCCACCCACGCACACACACACAGATTGACACGAGTGTGGCAGCCAAAAAATGAAGCAAACCAGGCTCATCTTTTCTCAGGGGTGATTTGGATATGCCAGAGAGTGACTGCACACAGCAAGCAGCTTGCAGCATTTTTATCTGAACTGGACATTTTTAACAGAGGAGCCAGTTCTGTTTCAATATCAACCTTCTCTTTCGACAGCCTTCATTTGGGACTTGCTTATTACGTACCAGGCAATTTCTGGTTGAGACAGACGGAATGAAAAGAGCCAGTATTGCTTATTTCCCTGTGGACTTGTTTAAAATAAATTTTAAAAAGTCGTGCTAGGTTGTAAATTAGACCCAGTCTCTCGGTCGGTAATGTGGAGGTGCTACCTGAGGCTCCGAGAGCGAGGTCGTATGACGGTCGTGGGCCGCCCATCCTCGTCGGTTATACTGTCAGTGCTGCGGAAGTGTTTGAAAAGGAAGTGCAGCTCATCTTGTGTCGGCTGGTAAGGAAGCTGATGAAGGCGCTCTTGGGAGGAGGAGGAAGACTGCGGACAAAAGACAGAACGGTCAGTCAAGAATTCATGGCGGAATTAATTAATCTTAATCTTCAGGTGGCCAAAATCGCAGCCCTTGACAATATTCACTTTTTTTGGATTGATTCTTTAGATCAGTCATGTAGGTTAACTAAAAACTAGCGCAGTGGGACCTGTTTATGTAATATATATTTTATAACATTTGGTTGTCTGCGATAATTATCGCCAAAAGGTGTCTCAATTTTCGTTTGCCGTCTCGGTTATCATACGGCCAAAAAAAGCATCCGCATGTTGGTGACTCTTTTCTTTTCTCTTTTCCACTTGGGACACTAGAGACAGATTCTGGCATCTCAGTTTTAGCCCCATTTTTTCCTTCTAATAAGCGATGAGGCGTTCCAAAAAAAAAAAATACACAGACACACAGATGGGTGTTTTTTGTGCAAAATAAGCCGCCTCGGAGGCAAAGAAACTGATAGGCAAGAGACACGATTGAATTTCCCTGCACTTCATCCCTGCACTCAGCTTTGTTCACCACCGAGTCTTCAATAAAAGCTAAAAGTGAGGATATAAATCGTTTGTTTACCCTTTTCATTCGACATTTACATTTACAACAGTTTTCTCAAAAATATATTTTTTGTTCATATTTGTTTGGAGTGGATTTACATTACAAAAACATTCACAAAAACCAACAGCTTCGGTTTTGCACATTTATGTTTTCGTCTGACCTTTTGGAACGGTTTAATTAAAAAAAATAAAAACACTGTAGATGCTGCCCAAAAACATACATGCCTTCAGTTCAAACCTGTCAACCCTCCCGGGAAACTCCCGTATTTTGACCTTCTTTTCCATCGCCCTCGGGGAAGGGTGGGTTATTCACTTACTTTTGCAGAAACTATCCGTTATTGTCAGACGCAAATGTTGATTCAGTCCTACCTTTGCATTAAATGTACCTACGCTGCTGAAAACCACAAGTATTGGTTCAGACAGGTTAGGCCAACATCAAGATAAAACAATACTGTTGGAAAACCCATGCGAACGCCCAGGCTGCAGAAAATCCATCTGCGTAGAACACCTACCACGAGCATGATTCAACTGAGACATTGTGTGAACCCTTGGCAAACTGAACAGAATGTGGGGTGAACCGCTGAGAGTCTGTTTAATTCTGCAGGCAACATGTCCTTGACAGACGGGCCCAGAGGGGCGGCATCTGTGAAGTCCATTTTTAATGCAGTGATACAAAGATGGCAGAGACACCCACTGATGAGCACTATTGTCTCAAATGACCGTAAGGTCTGTGCCCGGGTCCCACTCGTAATAGCAGCACATGGTGGGGGATCCAGCAAGGCTGAAGTACAAATGTTATAACATTTATGGAGCAATAGCAATTAACAAGTCCATCCATCCATCCATTTTCTATGCCGCTTATCCTCGTTAGGGTCGCGGGGGTACGCTGGAGCCTATCCCAGCTGACTTCGGGCAAGAGGCGACTCCACCCTGGACTGGTCAACAGACAACGGCAGGGCACATATAGTATAGACAAGCAAGAATTCACACTCCCGTTCATACCTATGAGCAATTTAGAGTGACCAATTAACCCAACATGCATGTTTTTGGAATGTGAGCAGAAACTGGAGTAACCGGAGAAAACCCACACACGCATTCACTGGGAGAACATGCAAACTCGGAGACTGAACCCAGATCTTCCACATCTCCTGATTGTGTGGCCAACATGCTGACCACCCTGCTGTTAGAACGATTGTTATTATTAATGGAAAAAGATGTCCATAATTTGTGGAATTATTTAATAAGGAACACCCACACTCTCAACTCAATCCCTTCATCAACATGCACGCGGACAGGCTGTATGGGTCCACACCGACTGTGCCTATGACCTCTAACACAGTGTTCTACCGACTGGCTGAATGGCTCAGTCACGCAGATGATGCAAGAAAACAGTTAGCTGTTTGGCAAATCAGTCTTGGCTTTCGCGCTCCCTGGAGGCATACAAGAATCTGACATTGTTCTTGAATGAGGTGTTACAAAAACACAAACTGAGATGGAAGAAGCCATTTTTGTGTGCGTGCGGTGCGGGTTGCTTACTGAAACAGTGGAGCTCGGAGGGTTGGTTCCATAGCCCGACGAGGGGAGGGATGCCAGGGACCATCGTCGGCCCTCAGCTCTGAGCGGAACACATTGAGCATTAGTTGGCATTTCTTAAGTGCAACTCTTACATAACAGACATGGTGAATTCATTCATTTTTTACAGTTTTTCCTTTCCAACATATTTGCTCCCAAATGCTGATACTGTGTGAGAATGCATACAGGTAAGTTTTGATCACCTGTTTGAGTGCTAATGTGCATATGTGTGTGGTGCACCCCCCTTAAAGGCAAAGTAGTCCTGCAGGCTCGGACTGATGAATGGTGGCGCTGTATTCATTTTGTCCTTTTTCATGTCATAGTTTTACACAACATTTAATCAATCAAAAAAATTAGATTGCTATAATGCACGTATGCGTTACTGAGATGTTCCCAGTGGCTAGATAGTTCTACTAGCTAGACAAGCTTGCACGGCTAATGCTATTTACAGCTTATTCAGCTGTACAAGTGTGCATAGAGATGTGGTCTGTGAGTCTTTATGGACAAAAAGTAAAAGCCACAAAAAGAAGCAGCTACCTGTCCGCACGAGCCAAGTGACTGGGATGGAGGCAAGAAAGAGAGGAGAGGAGAAAGCACATCGTTTCAGTGAGGCTGCAGAGCTCAGTGCAAATGAACCTGTGACCTCTGGCATTCAGCTGAGAAATTCATCCTGACAATGTTGCCTTCCTTGCCACTGTGAATTGCAGCAAATACTACCAACAGAACATAAAGCTTCATTGCAAGGATTGTATTTGCAGTGGATTAAGAAACATTCATTCATAAAAAAGGGAGTGTTAGGACATTTGCCTGCAAGAGTATGGTATCACAAAAGTGTCAAAATGAACATTTTGCTGGGCAATACTTACAATCCTACAATTATTATTGTTGTACTATTGCTGATAATCATATTATTAACAGTTTTTGGGACCATTTTTTCATTATACAGTACATATGGCAAAATGATGCCAGTGCATCATATCAAAAGCAATACACTTGAATTTCTCTAAATCGCTGAGGGGGGCTACCGCTGTTGTTGCGGAGCAAATATCCATCTGCCGATGTGGAACCAACAGCGACGGGAACGTCCGACATGGAAGTGACTTCACCAATGTCAGTTCTTTGAGGACTCTGCCTTTTTATCCTTCAATTAGATATGGCAATTATCCTAACAGGTCTAACAGGACGTAACATCTCTACCACTTTGCGAGAGGATTTTACACTATGGAGTCCACATCTATGCTGCTGAGAGAAGCCGCTAACAGGCTGAATGGGATTCGTTACGCCGGCACAACACAATACATAGACCTCATTGTATTGTCTTTGCTTTTACTCGCTGGCTTGAGCCTTCCGGTAAATGCAATGAGAAAAGACAAAACACAAAAAGCTAAGACAAAATGGAAAAAGAATGTGAATATTTAAATTTTTTGTGATATTGATTCTCTTTACATTTCTACATGTATTTCCTTTTCATTTTGGCACCCCTGTGGTTCTATACATTCTGCTGCCCACAGGCATAAGGCGGACTGAACCAGCAAGTTTGAAGAGGAATGTTAAATCCAGGACAGGTTTGCAAAAGTGATTTGATGATTTCCAATTATTTTCCATTTACAAGTGAGGCCAAAAGTTGAGTTGTTATAATTTGGTGTAACTGCAACAATACCTGGCACAGGTATATCTAATAACATTTTTTTCCTTTCTTGAACTCATCTGGCAATGATCCTCACAATTTCCCCCCAGTTTCCAACAGTTGTTGCTAGGTGTCTTCAAGGGTGCCATCATTTCAAGTCTCACTTGTGCTTGGAAGAGCAGCACGTTGCCATGGGAACTGGGTTGACTACTGTATGAGTGGGCTTGAGGGTACCCTCTAACGAACGGCAGCGCACTCATCCTCGCCTGTAAGGGGATCTGGCAGAAAGGGGAAGGTCTGCGAGACCACAACCCCCTTGCAGACGGCAACCTCACATGGAGAACCTCAACGTGTGATCACGCTTATTACCTTTTAATTATCAACTCTGAACTACGTGCATTGGTTCACTTGGGTTCAAGCTGTCGAATGAAAGCTATGCAGTGCATGTAATGTAAGGATCTATAAACGCTGTTAAAAATCATGTCAAATTTTATTTCGGAATGAAAAGAGTTTGAGGCGTTTGCTGCTGTTGGTCAGAAACAGTCACACTTGACACAAATGATTAAATCTTGCATAATAATAGCTTTTATTCGCAGATGAACACTAGTGGCTCCGCTATGCTAATTCAGAATAACTGCTGCAAATGATGAATCACATATTTCTGAGATTTTATGAAATATGAAGCCTCTCAAAGAACACTTCACAGTGGAGCAGCGGTGTCATACCTTCGGGCAAACGGAAAGTTGAGGCAGGCACTCGTCGACGCATTCCGAGGACTGTCCAGGGGGCTGCTTGCAGCTGCATGAGGAAAGATGAAATTACTCTGCGTCATATTCACACCTTTCTTCACAGACTGACAAGGGCTAATAAAAAAAGAAATCTAAAGAGAACGCAGACGACCGCAGGGTTGCATTTATTAGACGACGTCATGTCTGTGCACGGCCCCAGCCTCAAAATGATCCAACCAATCTTGGTATTACTTTTCCAAACAACCTACCACCTATTTATGTATAGTGTTAATTGTGGAGAGCGGGGTGGTCAGTCTGGTCACAATAAAGGGGTTTAGCGCCATTTTGGACCTGAGAGATGCAGACGATTAGGGCCTAATTGGACTCCGTCATAAAGTAATCCTCGGCAAATTGCACATCCACACATTGCTGGCATGAGGAGCCCTCCACTCTCAACCTTTTCCAGTGAGTCACAGCGTTAAGCGGAACGTCAACAATATTGTTGATGCAGAAAGCAGCCAATTATCTTGTCACTCACTTGACACTCTGAATTAAAGCACCGTCATTGTGTTCTGCAAACTCTGCTTATGCTCCATGATGGGAACAGGGCACTGTTTTCCTGCGAAGTACCCTCAGCGGGCAACGGCATCTGTTGTCGCGAGCAAACAATGGTAATTAAATTGATCTCTTTTAGGCCAATGTTGATGCGAACTAGATTGCAGAACTGCTCTAAATTTGATTGGCTGATTGGGTGTGTGGGTAACAAGGAGCTGCTGCGAATAAACAGCGACAGAGCAGCAAACCCTTCCATCCGTAACATCACAGGCACATCTAAGTGGGCTATCCTACGTGATAACATCCAACCATGAAACCGCCAAACATCTAGTTCACACAGAATATCAAAGACTGTAGGAACGTCGATGGAGCAGTAAATGGACAGCTTTGCCTTTCAGCTTAGTTCCCTCCTCACCACAACGGACCAATGCAGGGTCACATCACTGCAGATGGCACACCAACACGCTTGTCGATCTTCTGTTCCATCCTTCCCCCACTCGCGAACAAGACCCCTAGGTACTTAAACTCCTCCACTCGGGGCAGGACTTCATCCCTGACCCGGAGATGGCACTCCACCCTTTTCCGGGCGAGGACCATGGACTCGGAGGTGCTGATTCTCATCTCAGGCGCTTCACACCTGGGATGTTGAAGGTCACAACTTGATGAAGCAAACAGGACCACATCATCCGCAAAAAGCATTGACACAATCCTGCGGTCACCAGACCGGAACCCCTAAACGCCCTGGTTCCGCCTACAAATTCTGTCCATAAAAGTAATGAACAGAATCGGTGACAAAGGGCAGCCCTGGCGGAGTCCAACCCTCACTGGAAACGGGTCCGACTTATTGCCGGCAATGCGAACCAAACTCTGACACCGGTCATATAGAGAATGAACCGCCTGAATTTGGTGGTCTGATACCCCATATTCCCAGAGTACTCCCCACAGTATTCCTGAGGAACATGGTCCACAAAACACAAGGACCTCTCAAGGACCCCTGAATACACCTTGCAAGGAAGGCTGAGGAGTGTGATCCCACAATAGTTGGAACCCACCCTCTTAAGAAAGCGGGACCACCACCCCGGTCTGACCTGGTTCCAGAGGGGTGCCCGGTGACCTCGCTCCCCCACAGCACATGCACAACTCCAAAATCGTGACTCCAAATTCTAGCTGACCAGGTCTACCCTGAGTCCTAAAGTGGAGTACGTGCTGGCCGCTCAACCATTGATATGATTGTCTCTCTCCGTCAGCTGCAGGACAAATGCCAAGAGCAACCGAAGCCCCGATACATCTCATTCATTGACCTCCCTAAAGCCTTTGACTTTTTGAACAGAGACGGCCATTTCAAAATTCAACATCTTATGAACCTGTTCCCTCAAGCCTGCAATGAAGTTGGGCTCACCATCAGCCTTAAGAAGACCAATATCCTCAGCCAGTCGGCCCCTTTACCCCTTAATATTAAAATTGACAACTACTATCTTGACACGGTAAACAAGTGCACCTACCTACAGTGGTGTGAAAAACTATTTGTCCCCTTCCTGACTTGTTATTCTTTTGCATGTTTGTCACAATTAAATGTTTCTGCTCATAAAAATAGTTAATTAGTCAAAGATAACATAACTGAACACAAAATGCAGTTTTTAAATTAAGGTTTACGTGTGTAATGTCCGGCCATCTGTTGGTCAACTCAAGCTAAAGCCATCTTGGGTGCTGCAGCAGGACAATGACCCAAAACACACCAGCAAATCCACCTCTGAATGGCTGAAGAAAAACTAAATGAAGACGTCGGAGTGGCCTAGTCAAAGTCCTGACCTGAATCCCATTGAGATGCTGTGGCAAGACCTTAAGAAGGCGCTTCATGCTAGAAAAGCCTCAAATAAAGCTAAATTACAACATGTGCAAAGATGAGTGGGCCAAAATTCCTCCAGAGCGTGTAAAAGACTTGTTGCAAGTTATGGCAAACGTTTGATTGCAGTTATTGCTGCTAAGGGTGGCCCAACCAGTTATTAGGTGCAGGGGCAATTACTTTTTCACACAGGGCTATGTGGGTTTGGATTTTTTTTCTCCCTAAATAATAAAAACATTCATTTAAAAACTGCATTTTGTGTTTACTTGTGTTATCTTTGACTAATATTAAAATGTGTTTGATGATCAGAAACATTTTGTGTGACAAACATGCAAAAGAATAAAAAGTAAAAAAGTTTTTCACACCACTGTATGTTCCACCATGACTGACAATCTCTCACTTGAGAGCGAAATCAACAAAAAGATTGGCAAGGCATCAACCGCAATGGCCAATGTAGGTCATAAATGCTCAACAAAGGGTGAGGCAGAAGTATTGCATCATGGTACCGGTCTTTCTGCATGTTGGACCACCAAATGAATGCAAAATAGGTTCCGGGATTCCATAATTGTCTTGCTTGGTGCCTTGTCAAAAATCCAGTAGAATCAACTGCAAGAGAAAAACGTTTAAAGTGGTTCAGCGGAAGGATGTGGGCTCTTACAGTCTACAAGTTAACTCGGGAGCGCATTCTCAGGTTTCGTGGAATCGCTGACGACGTGTTTCTTTACAAACACGCTGACACCTAAAAGTTGTTACTCTCTTCAGTGGAGATGTGACTTGAGGCTCGTATTTGAATTCCTGACATTAGCATTTACCCTCACTACAGTAGAGGCCGAGTAAGCAAGATGCTCCTTGGGCTTAGACAGGAAACAAGATCGTAGTGGCGTGAAACCAGAGCTCATTTCTTGCTTGTGTATCCAAATGTTCCTAAATAGTTTGGACGCCAGCACGGATCAGTCAATCCTGCTGATCTCAACTCATATCAAATTACGAGAACTGGTATTGGACTGGTTTAACAACAAACCACCTGCCGCCGCCGACCTCTCTAACGGCGCTTTGAGCAGGAACGAAGAAACTGTGTGTTTTTGTGTGCACGTGTTGCTGCAGCGGACGGGTAGATGATGGCGTGTTATGCGAGAGCAAACCTACACAAAACTCTATGACACGGCTGTCAACAGCTGCTGTACTGTTTGGTTCGTCGCATTATGTCTGTCATCGCCATCTGAGATGACCTACTTTGGTGGCGTTTCATTTAGTTGGTACCCACTTGTCTGTGTGTAGACGAGGAGGGCTGGTCTTGCAGCGCCAGCATTTCCATGATGAAATCAGAGTACGCTTTAGCCCTTGGGTCATCTTTGCAATTTTTGTCTCACTTTACTAACTCTGCGGCGATAGGAACAAGCCATGGGCCCTGGGTGTCGTAGTGATGGAGGAGTTTCAGGTGGCTAATAAGGTTTGATGTGTGGATGTGTCCACGTCATTTTTGTTTACAGGTGAGCTCAGGGCGGGGAAGTTCCGACAGGACGATTGCAGCACGTCAGAGAAAAGGAGCGCTTGATTTGCTCAGGGTAACCACCCGCTGCACAGTTCAGGTGGTCTTGCCTCATTGGAGCTTTGTTTTTTTGGTTTATCAGAGCTATTATCGGATTTATCGGTATGACATCATCATTCCTCGTCGTGCACCCTTATTTAAAATACAGCAGACTGGGATGGATGAAGGAATTCATGCCATTTATGTTGCCTTTATTATCTTTGTTAAATCCACAGGTGAGTAACATGCTTTTATAATGTCCACGTGCAGTTTACGTACTTTCATAGGCTGTCAACTTGCGATGGGTCCGGGAACATCCGCGTGTCGGCACATGTGTGAAGCTCTTCTTCAGTGCGCGTATCGCTTTAAGAAAAAGTCACGTGACCGGTTGCTGTTTTGCTTGTCTGTGAGGTGCCAAACTGTGTTTATAAGCAAGCCAGTCTGACCTGTGTCAATCAGGGTGCAACGTCACTGCAATAAGAACAATTTAAACCGGTGTGACATGGACACCGAAAGAAAATAAAGATTCTGCCGTGTGGGACCAAATAAAAGATTGGGTTTTATTTCCTTGAATTCTGTATTTCATCTCTTACTCTGAAACACTTCTCCTTTTGAGCGATCAGAAATCATTTGCATTTCAGTGACTCTGTGGTGGAACATTTTTGTTGGACTTCCTGCAGGTTAAATGAGGTATTTGCTTTGCAGAATTGTCCTACGTAAACAAAAGCACTTTGTCAACGCACATAGATAGCAAACACTACGTCCTCACAAATAAATGTAATAGTTGATTCCAATGTGCAGTATTGGTTTGCTTGTGGTTTTACTTGGTTTGATTGCCAAGACACCGGAAAAACTCATTTGCTTGAATGAAATATTGAAAAAACGCCCCAGCCTGAAAGACAACAGGCAACATCACACTTTTAATTTTGATGTCCACAATATGAAACACGTTTGCATTTTTTATCGACTACATAATCAAAAGGTATCAAAGCTATTTTGAACTTGGATTCATTATAAAATAATACAATTATTCAAATATTAGTTCATTTGGTCAATATGTCAGAGGCGTCTAATATACTGAACTATACTAAAACGGACTGAACTGGGACCAAAAGTTGACTACAAACTTTCTGCTCCCCGCCTGGGCCCACCTCATCCTTAGTACGAACCTCCTTGTTTATGACGCCTGTTGGATGTTACAGGTCTGGTGTGTCACGGCAGGGATGTGCACCCTGGAACATCCAACAGGCGACACAGAACCAACCCAGTATCGACACAGTTGGGTGATGCAATTGGTGGGTTTACTGTCCTCCCAGAGAGAGCATGGATCTTACCTGTAGGGACCGAGAGTGGGGAGAGGGGACGGGACAGCGTGGGCGATGGCGTTCCAACACAGAGACCCTTCCTGTTGCTGCTGCGGCAGCTGGAAGACAAACGGAGCCGGAGCAAAATTAGCATAGCAGTTTCTCTCAGCACACAACAATCATAGTATTTCAAATTGAGGGTGTGTGAAAACGTTTATGTCCCTTGGGGGGTTAGCCACTCGCAACGCTACTCTTCTTACGCAACACATGGGGGGGAGGAAAAAAGGACGCTGAGCGACCCAAACGGCCACGCACGGATTAACGAGATCTGACCTCGGGAGTGGCCGTGACCCACTAAGCCGTGACCGCGGCAGCACGCCGGATAAGTCGCAAGGACTTCAAAATCGCATGCCATCCAGATGTGGACTGGTGGATGACGGTTCAGTTTTATCATCTAGGTTGTGTATTGGCCTTCAGTCGGACGGTGTGCTGGTTTGGGCTGTTCCTCATCCATAAATCAATGGCTTTGGAGGGGCGAGCGCCTCAAAGTGAACAAACTCACTGCTTCCTTGTGTCAAGCCGAGTGACCCCCACCACAACTCAGATACATAAATACTTGGTGGTCAGACTTGCAAGAACTTCATCCAGATTGAAAGGTATTTCTCCAGGCGGATTCCCCGGGAGGAGCATTTACGTAAGCACAACTCCAATCTGCAGGCAAGTGCATGACACACTAGTATGGCCTCGTCGGAGAGGAAAAGAGTCATGAGAGCCAAAATACAAAGAAGGAACAACTCGGAGAACGGGCTGCAACGACAGCAGCAGGCCCAGCTTGAGCTGCAGACGTCCAAGACTGTGCGTGTGCGTGTGTGTGTGTGTGTGTGTGTGTGTAAGGGAGGGGAGAAAATAATCCCCCAGCCCTGAAAAGAAGGGTGCATACAGACGCCATGATTGTCATGAAGTGATGCCAACAAGGTTGTGAAGTGGATACTTCAGGGCACCATGTGAAGGAACACTGAAGTGCGTGTTTGCTGCGTTGTGGGCGTAACTGGGAGAGGGCCAGCCAGTGCAATGTCTGGACCACTAGGAGATACTTTGGTGTAACTGGCAGGACCGAAAGAACTCGTGCCGTGCCAGACTCCAACCGAACCTAGAGCCACGACAACAAGAACAAAAGGTCCCCAAATTGCGTCTTTTCCAGCATTGTCTGCGTTTCCGGGTAAACAAAGTGCAGTGCACCGCACACACCGGCCGGGGGTTTCGTGCTCCGGACAAAGACGACGGCGAACCATAGTCCGGGCTCAGTCACGAACCCTCATGCGAACTAAATGTAGGATTCGCGGCTGTCGGACGGATTTCCAACGGTCCAAATGTCCCAGACCCGAGCATCCGCTGCGGGACTCATCAAGCTAGGCTAACAACACGTAACCCGAACCCCTAAATCGTCCGCGAAGCCACAAATAAAGCAGGGCGCGCGAAACTAGCTCGAAGCTCCAAATTCCAACTCCCGTGAACTAACCTTTTCGAGCGCTTCAGCAGGGCTCCGGGAACAAAATGGGACTTGTTCCGGCGCGGCTGACTTGGGTCCGACATTCTGGAGGCTTTTCTCTCACGGCCTTAAAAGTTATTCGGCATTTTTAGCAACCGGAGCTCCTCCGCTTGTCTGCCCGCCATCGGCCTTCTCCTTTTGGGTCGAACGCCGAGTCCGAGTCCGAGTCCACGTTGCCTTATACGCCTCGCTCCGTAGCCAGACGGTGGGAACGATCCCGGGGAAAGGTCTTCCCCATGACGGCGAGTTAGTGGATGAGCCGAGCACGCCGCGCGGGACACCAACACGCAGGCGCTGGTGCTGCGTTCAGGTGCTGCTCGGTGACTTCAGCTTACAGCCGGGTGTCCAAAGTGCAGCCCGGGGGGCATTTGGGGCGCACGCTCCTTTTTCACGTTCCCTTGCACATTCTAAAGGTAACATCGAACAAGAAAACTAATAAAGAGCAAAAGTAAAAATAATATTTTAAAAAACAACAACAAAAAGGCATAATGCTGGGGTGTTCAACCCAAAAAGCAGCCACAGCTCGTTTTTTTAAATTGGCCCTCGACGGCGCTCTACAAATAACTTTAAAGAGCACAAATATTAAAAACAACAAAAACCAAAATACATAATGCCAGGGTGTCCAAAGTGCTTAATTTCTCTTGGAGATGAATCCAGTATCTATCCGTGGAACCACTGGGGGGTAGAACTGGGCCACAGGAAAAAACAACAGTTGCGTACATACCTATTTCAAATTTAAATTGAATGTTAATGCCAATCAATTTTGTACATATTATTTCATTTGAACGCGTCTTTTCGTATTGAAATTCAAAACGGAATTACCTGCAACGTTCCACAACCATTCCCAAACACGCGGCACCTGTCAGCCACACACGTCAAACCACACTGTTGTCCAACAAACTCCAAACCGATGGCGAGTCAGGAGCCTTCATTTCTTAACCACATCGTAAAATAGCATCAGAGAACTATACCGTCCCGTATACCGCCATGGGACGTGAATTTCTGAAAAGGAGGATTCCATATTCATAAATGGAATATTTTCAGCTCAGCATTGAAAACCTGTTTACAACAAGCCTGTAAATACGCCTTTTACATTATTAGAGCCCGCCAGACGTGAGCTAACACCCCTACAGTCACACATGCGCTTGTGCTACCCAGTATGGTAGACATAACAAGAGTAAATTAGCCATTACTAAATCAAATCAGACTCGTGTGTGCTGCGACAAACGTGTTCCCTCCGGCGGCAGAAGATTGAGTGGCGAACAGGAAGTAAAGCCGTGGGCTCAGAGTTGAGTTTCATCAGCATCAGCAGTCCGGGTTTTCCTTATTGGGGATTATTGTGCTTGTTGTGAGATAATGTGACAGAGTACGCCATGGATGTATAGATCAGCACGCCCCTCTCGGAAAAAAAAAGTACCATCTTAAAGGGCTGTTTTGGAATTTGTGTGATGCCATTTTTAACGCAAAAGTGGAACTTTTGGACGCTATTTGTTGTTGTTGTTCTCGCTGCCGTCATGGCACAAAAGCAGAGAAGGGAAAACACTGGTGCCGCAGACAGTGGAAGTGAAAGTGAACTGGAAACCACAATGATGCGTATGTTAATGTGTTTATCTGTGCACAGCACGCTTGTTCTGGTGCTCTTTCATTTGCACCTTGACCCTTTGGACAGTAATTATTTCCATATGTATGGGTAGAGTGAAATAATATAAACCATTCATCTGTTCCAGAAGGTCCGACTCCAACAGAATCCATCTATCCCGGAAGAAATCATGTCAATCCAATGAATCCAGTTTTTACACCTGAGCCATTTTTATACCTGAAAAAATATGGAATTCATATGCTTTTTTCTTTATAAGGGAAACATCACGATTTATTCACTTATACATGAAAAACCGTGATAGAGTGAAGCCACAAAAAAGTGGAACGACTATATTGCTATCAGAACATTTGGGCCAGCGACTTTTATGCAGGTGAATTTGCCCCGGAGGATCGCATCTTGAGATGTGCCCTTGTGGGTACCACCGTCACACCTACACTGTACACTGCTACAGCATTTGGAGCTGCCAGAAACCTTCCACACGCCCCACCTTATAGGATCTTTTGGCTGAACACGCCATTGTGGGAGTATTGTGGGGGGAAAACAAGCACATCCCTTTTTTGCGATGTTGTTTCATGGGTTCTTCTGGAAACAGTGCCATGCCAGTTTGTCTGGGTGGGGTGCTGTCTGCCCGCACTCCGATGCATGGGACGTGCTGTGGTCTCAAGATCTGTCTAGGCTTCTGACGGCTTTAGCAAGAGAAAAACTGAAGACTCGTTAGGTTGTGCGATAGCCGGGCCCTGCTCGCATATCCAGAAACACGCGGGACGCTTGCGCTGCTGCGTTCATCCAGAGCCCCTGCCATCGTTGCCAAGCAACCCACGCAGACTTAGACACAACTAATAACGGATGGGGCTTTACTGGTGAACCAGGAGCATGTTCACATGCACAGACCTCTGAAATGCATGCAGTATATGGAAGAGCGTTTGGTTTTCACACGTTAGCAATGCGTGTGTCTTTACGTGCTGTGCACGTGAAATGTTATGTTCATTCAGTGACTATTAATGCGGGCCCGTCAGGGACTACTTGGGATTTGGCTCTGGTCTGCCATTGCTTGCTGATGTAAAACCTCTTAGCTGGTCGACACAAACCATTTTGGCTCTTTTAAATGTTGTTGTGAGATTTGCAGACCACTGGCCAAGCCTCCTCTTTTAGCAAGGGGACGTTACGCAAATAACTGTTTGAGAACTGGCAGAAAGGGAAGACGCTTTTAGATAACAGGCGGCCTGTCATGAATCATATTAGCCGTGTGTGACTTGGCCATCTTACCTCCAGGGATGAAGGCTTTGCAAGGGGCTGCAGGGACTGCAGGGGCTGCAGGGGCTCAGGAGGGTGGGGCTCTGACAAGTGGGTGATAAACTGAAAGGCAAGACATGGTTTCATGGATTAGTACGCTGCCATCAGTGGAAAGCAGAACTGGGGAGGAACTGGCCCGTCGGGAACACGTCCTTGCTTAAAGGCTGGCTGAACACATCTGGGTTTAAGTTCCCTTTAAAAGCCTACACCTTGTATGACACACAGACGTGCAGGATGCAGGCTTTCCTAGCAAATGCAATCACTTTCTAACCGAGTATTCCACTGGAAATGTCAGGAAATGATTAAAGAAGCCATGGGAGAAACATTTTTGGCTTGGTAAAGGCGCAATTATAAATAAAAAAGAAAATATTTTTCTAAATAACGAACAACCAATCTTCTTTTTTTATTTCTTAAATTGACATGGGCGCGCTGGAGCAAAGTGTTTTCCCATCCCGCAGCGTAACTGTTTACTGGGAAAGGAGAGAAATGATAATGACAGTACGCTACCGAGACCGGCTGTGCATTTATAAATCCTAGACTACAGGGTCTCAAATATACTTGGGGGGCCACTGGTCCGGGTGGGGCTGGGCCGAAGTATTGGGAGTACATAGTGCTGGGATCCAGTACGATAATAATAACATCTTGCATGCAGCTGGGATAGGCTCCAGCTTACCATGGACCCCAATTAGGACAAGTGATGTAGAACATGGGTGGGATTCTTGCAGCATATTTGAACCAGAATAGAAAAAGGATGAGATTGTATTAGTAGAAAGATCCGTGTATTAATATTGCTGATGTATTTCAGTTACTGCAGTAACGCCAGGCCACGTCGTGCATCACTCTGTCACGGTTTCAGAAATGTATTCATCCTGCTGTTTCCTGCTCGAATCCAACCTATCGGTAGTGAAAAATGTTTACCTTTCGGCAAAATGAGCATTTCCTAAATGAACTGGCGTATGAATGGAAGGCATTCAAATACACGTGATGGCATTTATGTCCCACACTGCGTGTCAGTAAAGCTACTGTCATGTTTGACACACAAGCACCAGGCCAACGTTCCGGTGGGGGTTTTGTAGAGCTGTGTACCAACTTTCAACTCCGTCTGCCATATGGGGGTCCAACTTTGGGATTTACCAACAGCGTGTCAGTCAGAAAAAGAGCAGCACAGTGCATATTTTGCCAAACGTTTTGAAGGGAAGAAAAGAGTACGTGAATGAGAGGACGTGAACACACACCAGGAAGGAAACGTCCAACATGTGCTAAGCAAGCACCATGCAACGTCGCATGGAGCAAACAAGCATGACAACACACGGCAGCAGCCAACGGGTCCTATCTTGAAAAATGCCCGCTGAGCCGCCTCAAGGCGTGCATCCCCCCCCCCCCCCCCCCCCCCCCCCCGATGCTGACCCTGCGCCAGTTTGCTAACCATCAGGATGTGAGCTGGGCTCCACGGCGCTGCAGAGGCTTCTCAGCGTTAAACCAGCTAGCCAAACACTAATGACCACGTTGCCATAGTAATGCAGGGAGGATGTTTGGACCTGCACAAACACTCCCCGCGCTATACACTGGGTTGTAATTACACAGCTCATCATGCCGATGAACGGCGCGTCATCTGGACCACTGATGCTACGGCAGTCAAGTGCAGACACAAGCACTTCAACCCAGAACTGCGACCACCTCAAGTTATGTTACTGGAGTGAAGGACGCCAGCGAGGAGAAGCCGAAGCTTTCTCTTGGAGATGAATGAAGTGTTATTTATCTAGATATCAACCCATCCATCTAGCCCATGCAGCAGTATGCAATCCTCCGCTTCTTATGAGAGCATCCAAAACAAACATATCATCCAGCCCCTCCCTCCCAGCGCAGTGAGAGTGATGCCTCCTCTGCATCTGTGCGGGAGCACCGGCTAGGTGCCTAAAAAAGGCAATGAAAACAAAGAGCGCATGCCCAACTGAGATCATCCACTGGGGAGGCAGCTTGATTCCTACGCTCCTGCTTCTGATGGCTCGTGGGCAGCAGGTACCCCCCCCCTCCCTCCATCACCTCCTACTGGAAACATGCTTAAAACAACTGGTTTGCAACACTCACAGCAAAATCTCTCGAAGTCTACAGTATATATTTAAAGAAGTCTTTAAAGACCCCTCAGTTAGTCCGGGGTGGTTTGGAAACCACTGAGCTAGTCCAGAAGAGATCACATCTCGCCCGTATTAGCCTCACTGCACTGGTTACCAGTACAATTTAGAATTCTCCTTCTTACACGTAAAGCGCTACAGGCCAGGCACCAGTAGGTCGTAAAGCTCCTAGAACCCTACCAACCCAGTAGAACACCAAGCTCACAGAATGTACAATGACTTGCCACGCCTAGAGTGTTCAGAAGTAGAAAGGTAGATGGAACTTTAGTTAGCATGCAGGCTCCTCTGCTTTGGAACCATCTCCCCGTCTCAGAACCCCTCTCTTTATTTAAGAGCACCTCTTTGCTAAAGCAGACGGTTAGAAGATCTGCATCAGAGACGATTCTCTGCGTTGCTTGCTCTAAGACTTTGGGCTACCAGTTATTCTTCTATTCTTTAATGTCTCAGCCCAACCGCTCGAGACAGACGGCCGCCCCACAGAGTCTGGGTTCTGTCCAGGGTTTCTTCCGCAGAGGGAGTTTTTCCTTGCCTCTGTCGCTAAATGCGTGCTCACCTGCATGTGTAAAGTGCTGTGAGATGGGTACAGAAATACATGAGAATGTATTTATGCATAGTGCCTGGTGCTCTGAGTGCGTATGTGTGATTCCCGCAGCTGTGTTGTGAGAAAATAAGCAATCCTACGGACAATGGGAGACAGGAAACGTCATCATAGAGTGGCAGCATTCTAAGCAGGTACGTGCAAACCTAGCTGAAGAAGTGAAAGGTACACAAGTGGATGTTTTACTTGCAAAACAACCAGAAAAGATGAGCAGAAATATAAACAGAAACAGCCTCCGTGGAAATAAATGATTCATTTGACACCACATTTCCTTGGGACCCAATACTGACAGCACCTCAACTTCTACAAATTGTGAAATAATAATAACAGTAATAATAATCATAATAAGCCGGACTTACTCCAGAGTCAAAGAGGGGATCTTCAGTTTGTCCCGCCTGGACTTCATGTTCTGGCCGCACGCACACCACAAGAGGCGGCTTCCCCCTCAGCGCAAGCCCGCACGACTCGCCCTCCGCCCCGGCTTCAGCGTCCAACCACTGCCGGCGTCATGCTCCCGGGAGCCGCAAACACGCAGAGGATTCCCGCCGATTAGAGGAGCTGCTGCGGTGCGTTCCAAGCGCGCCAAGAGCGACTGGCGGCCAAGTCGCAGTTACCCGCCATGTGACTGCCGGGGGGGAGGGGCGTGGGAGGGGAGGGCGTCTATTGGCTGATAGAATTTGAACGGCGGTGTCAGTCAGCGCTGGGAATTATTATTATTACAGAATACCATCCAGATGTTTTCATCATTCAAACATCTGCTTCTCTTGCCGTCGTTTATGGGCCAAAAGCAATTCATAAGTCATCATAACTAAATCACTTCAATCATTGGCAGAATTCATCCATCCATCCATTTTCCATGCCACTTATTCCCACTAGGCTCATGCTGGAGCCTATCCCAGCCGGGAGAAAGAGGCCAGTCAATGGCAACCGAGCACCTTCACAGCTATGGAGACGTAGCCCAGAGAACACGCAAACTCCACGCAGAAATGACCATACACATGTACAACCATGTAACAAGATCAACAAAGTAGGAGGACATTACGGTTCCAATCTCCGTTGGGAATCTCCGTGTGGAGTTGGCATGTTCTGCCCGTGCGTGCGTGGCTTTTCTCCGGGTTCTCCGCTTTCCTCCCACATTCCAAAACATGCATGTTAGCTTTACTGGTGACCCTAAATTGGCCAACAGTCCAGGGTGTACCCCGCCTCCCGCCCAAAGTCAGCTGGGATAGGCTCCAGCACACCCAGCATAGAAATGGATGGATGCATACTTTACGGTGGTACCTCGGTTAGCATGTTTTTCGGTAAACATCCAAAATTTGTGCTAAAATTCTGCCTTGGCTTGTTAGCGACCAAACACTGTGCGGTTTGTTTACGCCGCCATCTTGGATCACGCACCAAAACCAAAATTTCATGACACTTGCTCATGATTGCGCAAAGCATTGTGGGGCATGGGCGCCATTTAATTTTTTGGAGTTACACCCTCATTCCTCCTCATATTTGGTTTTGCGTTTGCTTTCTTTGTGTTGTTATTTGCGCTGCTTGGCCTCACAAGGGTCACCCCTGAGCTGGAGCCTATCCCAGCCCACTTCCAGCAACTTCAATCCAATCACAGGACACAGGGTGGGGGGGGGCTCTGCAAAATATCTCCAATGGCAACCAGTGACAGAGTTGACACCATTGTCTTACTGATTGCTAGGAAGCTGCTGGTAGTTTGTCGGAATGCCAGGTCATATTCCCATTATTCATCATCGTTTGAGTCATGGAATGCCATTTATGATTATGACCCATTTATCATTCAGCAGGGATTAAGAGAAGAAAATTGGCTTCCGATGAATACACATTTCTGGCCCAGATTTAGGGCACTCAGTTTCGCTTCATATCACTTTTTGCAGACATACTGTATATGCATAATCTAATGAGTCCTAGCACAAAAGTCGTATTAGAATTCTGCCGTTTAGAAAGAAAGTAGTGATCTGTGCATCTCACTTCAGTGTGCAAGGGTATCTAACGTTTTGTGATGGAACGGCGCCAAGCCACAAAAGAGCCTTCACAAGGTCAACCCGAAACAGCAGTGTGGCCCAGTGAGCCGCCGTGAAGGGGTTCCCATCCTCGCCAGGTTGTTGTTTTGCTGTTGCACTGCTTCTAACAAGAGAGCCCATTCCAGGAGTTACCATGGCAACA
Organism: Oostethus manadensis; assembly: GCA_024372805.1. Lineage (NCBI taxonomy): Eukaryota > Metazoa > Chordata > Actinopteri > Syngnathiformes > Syngnathidae > Oostethus > Oostethus manadensis. The sequence continues at coordinate 115,550 of QODF01000072.1, read as the reverse complement.
AGGGCTTTCCTGCTCCTCTCATCAGCTTCGCCCGTATCGACCGTGTGACACCATGCTCGACAATTTCACTGCTTCAGCCCGTGTTCCTCCAGCCTTTTTCCCATCATTGGCTAATTAGGCTCTTACGGTAATTCATGGCAGTTGTTTGAATGGAATGTTTATCATTGGTACAATTCCATGTGCACACCAGCTGTTTTTACTGGTCCTCGGTACGTCATGTTCTTGAAAAATGGATAAATCTGTCACGATCTTGGTTTTGCATGCGTGACAGTTTTGGTTTTCGTCTAGTTGGTTCTCATGTGTTTCTGGCCCGTTTCTTAATTTCTTCACTCAGTTAATTACTTGCACCTGTTTCCCTGCTATTTATGTTCAGGTGCCTGCGCCAGTCGGGCGTCGGCTCACTGTCATTTGTGCTTTTGTTTCGCGTCGTAGACTTCCTTGTTTTTCCCGCTGCCTTCTAGCAACCCCTATTAAAGATCCCTCAAAACCTTACCTGCCTGACGTCCTGCTCGCTTCATCCTCGGGGTCGTTCCAACATGCCGCGAGCAGATCATAACAGAATGAGCCGACTAGAATATTACACCCCGGACAGCGACTGGGCCCACCAGTTTTTTAAGGCGATGGAGGAGGAGACAGCTCGATACTCGCCGGAAGAGCTGGAGGGCATGATGTGGGGCCCAGGCGGCAAGCTGGTCCCCATGACGTCGGTGTGGCCTGGACCTCCAACATACGCGCCGGCCCGTTGGCGTCGGAGAGACCCGGCAGTGCCGACCCGGAGACGTAGACGGGGTGAGTTGCATGCCCTCCTCCAAGCCTCCCTCCACCCTTCCCTGGTTCCTGTGGAGGTCGAGGATGGTGTCTGGGATCCGCCTTCTGGAGGGGGGGCTAGGGTGTCCGGCCAGATAGCGGAGGACGCGCGGCCGTTGGCAGAAGCCGCTTGCAGAAGCCACTCCACGTCCGAGGCAGCTTTCGTCGGCTTCGGCAGCCCAGCAGCTGCCGATCGCCGCACCTCGCTGCAGGACGGCGCTCACTCCACGTTCCCGGCAGTTGCCGTCGGCTTCGGCAGCCCTGCAGCTGTCGATCGCCGCACCTCGCTGCAGGACTCCGCCCACTCCACATTCAAGGCAGCTCTCGTCGGCTTCGGCAGCTGCCGATCGCCACGCCTCGCTGCAGGACGCCATCCACTCGTTATCTTCGGCAGCGCTTCCAGCAACGCCCAAGGTTCCAGTCCTACTTAGGCTCCGCTCCGGTCGACCCCCGGAGGGATCTCGCCGGCCTCGCCTGCGTCGTGGTTGTCCAGTGCAGTCATTTTTACTTTGGGGAAACCAAGCAGCCGTTGAGCAGGTGCACGGAAACAACACACACACTAACTCTTCATGTCAAGACTCTGCAGTCTACGTGCACCTCAAAGAGAAAGAGCACTCTTTTGAGGACAAAAATGTTAACATTTTGGACAGAGAAGAAAAATGCATCAACATTAAGGTTGAGAAACCATCTCTAAACAGAGGTGGGGGTCAATGACAACACCTTTCTCCCACATACAACGCCGTCCTTTTATCCCATTCCAAAAGACTCACATTTAGCCACAGTCAATGCACAGTCACCTTGGTTTCATATGAATCCAAGACCATCATTACATCTGAATGTGATGCCAATGAAGGTAACACCACCCAACGACCATCGTTGACAAGGTCCCTGACCATCATTACATCTGAATGTGATGCCAATGAAGGTAACGCCACCCAAACGACCATCGTTGACAAGATCCCTGACCATCATTACATCTGACTGTGATGCCAATGAAGGTAACACTACCCAAACGACCATCGTTAGCAGGGTCCATGACCATCATTACATCATTACTTTTTGAAAAGAACATAATGTCATAACCTGGTAGGCCCAAACGCATAGTGAGGGTGTGCTGTGAACGTTTGGGAGAGTCTCCCGTTCATCGAGTCATCAACTCTCATCTCCAGCAGAGCTTCGCCTGCATCTCGAGGGAGGACCGGGATATTTAGTCCGAATGGGCCGTATTTCGTGCCTCCATCGCTGAGGCAGCCAGTCGTAGTTGCAGCCACAATGTGGTCGGTGCCAGTCATGGTGGCAAGCGCCGATCCCGATGGTGGACACCGGGGGTTAGGGCTGCTGTCAAGCTGAAGAAGGAGTCCTATCAAGCATGGATGGCTTGGGGGACTCCCGAAGCAGCTGACAGGTACCGGCAGGCCAAGCGGCATGCGGCTTCGGCATGCGGCACTCGGGTGTGGGAGGAGTTAGGTGAGGCTATGGAGCATGACTTTCGGTCGGCCTTGAAGAGGTTCTGGCAAACCCTCCGACACCTCAGAAAGAAAGAACCGAAAGAACGAGATCGCAGATACAAGCGGCGGAAATGAGTTTCCTTCGTAGGTTGGCTGGACTAAGACTAAGACTATGACATAGGGTGAGGAGCTCGACCATCCGGGAGGAGCTCAGAGTAGAGCCGCTGCTCCATCACATCGAGAGGAGCCAGTTGAGGTGGCTCGGACATCCCGTTCGGATGCCTCCCGGGCGCCTCCCTGGTGAGGTGTTTCGGGGATGCCCAGCCGGGAGAAGGCCCCGGGAAAGACCTAGGACACGCTGGATGGACTATGTCTCACAGCTGGCCTGGGAACGCCTTGGTGTCCTCCCGGTGTAGCTGGAAGAGGTCGCCGGAGACCGGGAAGTCTGGACTTCCCTACTGAAACTGCTGCTCCCGCGACCCGAACCCGGATAAGCGGAAGAAAATGGAATGGAATGTTATGCAATATGTTATGCAATATATTTGAGCAGCAAACATGTCTTATGAAAACAAACACAGAAGATAATTGAAAAATATCATCACACCGGCATCGAACCGATACTGATACCACCCTTGGCTCTAATGATGTTTTCATCAAGCCTTCAACATCTAGTGACATAAAATATTAGTTAAACAGCAATAAGAAATCCAGTTTGCAGGATAGATGATAAATTGTTTGGTTCTGGTGTCAATAGTGCACCACCTAATGGTGCAAATCCAAGTGGGTTGGAATGAAGTAGACTTTGCAGGTTGCACTGCATGTGAATTGGAGGTATTGTAAAGTCTTGTACATATATAAGGTTTCAGCACAGGATGCTGCTAAGTAAAGGTAACGAGCACTTCCTGGACATACACTCACAAGAAAGAACTTTTTTAGCTGACTTTTTCCATCAACTCGGATGACGGGAGGTGTTTGCAGTGCACGTGGTACCCATTGCACATCTAGGTCTAAGTTCCTGTCGACATGCGCTTCCTGTAGGGCACACAAAGCATCTGAAGTCGTTCATAGCAGGTTGACATTAACTATGCACACGGTGGAGGAGAATGTCACCCAACATCTCGGATTGGTTTTGATGATAACGCACTTGGTCATCAGTGGTAAGTTTTTTATGCAGAATCACCTATTTTGGTTTTAATGTTTACAACTGGATCGGTAGAACTGGGCTTGTGTCGTTACACATGCTTTTGTTGTGAACAGGTACCGGCCAAGCAGAGGTCGGAGGAATGGTCAGCCGTGACGTCACCCTTCAGTTCAGATTTAATGACACCATCACAAACAAGAGCCATTTTGCCGTTTACACAACAGGTCCCCATAAGATGGCTGAGTGCTCTCCTCGCAAAGGTTGCTCAGCAGGACGACGCGGCTTTGACCTTTACTTTGACAATTCTTCTGTGCTTTGCCAAATTACAAATCTCACCCAAGGTGACTCTGGAATGTACTGGGCCACCCTGTTCACGGAAAGAGGCCAGACCAGACCGAGTCTTTCGGTGCACCTGATAGTCCAGGAGGAAAACAGCCACAGCATCAGTAAGATGCGACTTTATTATGAAATCCCGTTGTGTTATAAATCAAAGATAGGAGGAACTGAGCGGGGATGGGATACACTTTTAATGGTATCATGGTATNGATGCCCGAGCCACCTCAACTGGCTCCTCTCGATGTGAAGGAGCAGCGGCTCTACTCTGAGCTCCTCCCGGATGGCCGAGCTCCTCACCCTATCTCTTAGGGTGAGTCCAGCCACCCTACGAAGGAAACTCATTTCCGCCGCTTGTATCCGCGATCTCATTCTTTCGGTCATGACCCATAACTCATGACCATAGGTGAGGGTGGGAACGTAGATCGATCGGTAAACAGAGAGCTTTGCCTTCCGGCTCAGCTCTCTCTTCACCACGACGGTCCGGTACAGCGACCGCATTACTGCAGATGCTGCACCGATCCGTCTGTCGATCTCACGCTCCAACCTTCCCTCACTCGTGAACAAGAACCCGAGATACTTGAACTCCTCCACCTGAGGCAAGACCTCACTCCCAACCCGGAGGGTACAGTCCACCCGTTTCCGACTGAGAACCATGGCCTCGGATTTGGAGGTGCTGAGTCTCATCCCAGAAGCTTCACACTCAGCTGCAAACCGCTCCAGTAAACGCTGAAGGTCACAGCCTGATGAGGCCATAAGGACCACATCGTCTGCAAATAGCAGAGACGAGATCCTAAGGTCACCAAGCTGGACTCCCTCAACACCTTGACTGCGCCTAGAAATTCTGTCCATGAAGATTATGAACAGAATCGGTGACAAAGGGCAGCCTTGGCGGAGGCCAACGTTCACGTTTATTTTCATATATTTCAAATTATGCCTTTATTCCCATAATATTTTCTGTTTGCTCCCATTATATCATATCTTTTTCTCTTTTTTGTTTTGTTTGTTCCCCATAATATAATAACATTTCTTCTTTTTAATTTTTCAACCTAAAAGTGTATTTTTTCTCCTGGCTTATTCTCGTAAAGCTGAAACTCTTTCTTGTTAAAATACATCTATTTTCTTTTGATATTTTGCTGTGATTTTTTTCTTCTTGTCTTCTTCTTTTCCTTTCGGCTTATCCCGTTAGGGGTCGCCACAGCCAATCAATTGCCTCCATCTAACTCTGACTTCTGTATCCTCTTCTCCTGCGCCAACTACCTTCATGTCCTCTTTCACTACATCCATAAACCTCCTCTTTGCTCTTCCTCTAGGCCTCCTGCCTGGCAATTCAAAACTCAGCATCCTTCTACCAACATATTCACTATCTCTCCTCTGGACATGTCCCAACCATCTTCTTGTAATTTCTTTCTTCTTGTAATTGATTTTATTCCTCTCGTATTTTCATTGGATTTTCTGCATCATAATCTTCCAGAAATAACAACTTGATTTATTGTTTTGTTTCTTTTTCTTTAATATTTGAACGTTTCCCCCAATAATATTACGTTTTTCTCGTGCTTTTTTCTCTTCATTCTTGTAAAATTTGTGGTGTTCTGTGTGTTTTTTTTCCCGTTTTTGCTGGTTTTCTTTTTAAATGATATTTTTAGTTTGGTTTAGTTCATTTGGAAAATGACAATAAGGAAACATAACGTCTCCATAGCTTGTTCACTTCCTGTGTTTAACATGTTCACACTTTTTGTGGATTCATGTTAAAAGAAGAACAAAGAATGTCAAGTAACCCCTCGTTTAATACGGATAATTGGTTCCCGACCCGAGCGTGTTGGTGAATTTCAGTGATTCCTCATGTAGTCATTATTTTTTTAACCCAAAAAGAAATAAGATGTCGCTGTAAATGGGAGGAGACGAGTGGGGGGAGGACAGGAAGTGACATCGAGCATTCAGAGTTGAGTTTTATCTTGCTGAGGATTATGGCCGCAACATTATTGATTATTGTGCCCGATCATTTGTGCGTCGTTCTGATTTCTTTTTTTCATGCAACAAGGAACCTTTTTCAGCTGTATTCTTCTCACGCCGCATTCCCTTTTCCTATGCCACAGATTCTCATGAACAGGAAAACTGCACAGCCAAATACCCGCACAGAAAGAATTCTCATCACATTTCTGGTCCGATCATTCCCGTCCTCGTGGCTTCACCCGTCATCTTGTTGGCAGCAACCCTCCCCTGCTTCTTCCGGCGTTGCGTTGGAGCAAGAGGTATGGACTCCTCTTACACTGACTCTTATTTTTAGTCTTTAGGCGTAGAACGACACTCGCTTTAAGCCAGTGCTTCTTTTCTATCATGCCCCCCAACGGGACAGAAATGTTTTCAGGTCCCCCCAATTTAAAATGCAACTGAGAAATGTCTACGTATTTATCTGTACGGTACAACCTGAAACCAGGAAAATGCAACAGAAATGGAGAGCTTTGTAGCGTACAAGTGTATGCGCACGCCCCGCCTGGCAGTATACCACGCCCCCCAGGGGGGCCTGCGCCACTAATTGAGAAGCAGAACTTTAACCCAAAGACCTCACAGACACCCACCCTCTGACAGTCCATAGCTTCACAAGCGTGCAGAGAATGTAAGAGGCGTGTTGGTCACGCAACAACTCCCAGCCAATCAGCAGAAAAGGCCATTTCACTAAATATTTCATTACTGCTAAAAGCAGAAAGGCTGGTACTGATGGTGTGGCGCACAAGTTCTCCTTAGGGGTACTAGTACCTCCGTGGGTGCTTGAAGATATAGTAAATAGTAAATTGTGCATCCCCTGCTGATTCTGTAGCTTTACGCCGTTACAAAGAACTTTTATGGTAGAGGACTTTATAGCAAAGGGTCGGGGACCTTTTGGATTGGGGTAGAGAATGGATGGACGGATTCAAACGCATAAACACGTTTTATATTTTAATTGTTACTTTCTGCAATGCCTACCTTACAATGTCAGCAAAAAAGGGGCTGCTTTCTACTCTCAGTACTACTAATACTACTATCACTTGTATGTACTGATTTGTGTTTGCATTTACGAGTAAGAACACACCCTATTTTGGTCCCAAAACTGAAGCTCAGGAATTCTGAGTTATTTCAAAAAGAGACATTTTTCTAAACCTCTCAAAATATAGCCAATATTGATATCAGCCCATACCAATACTGATACCGATACGTCCCTCAAACTAATGTCATTTAATGAAGACATTATGCTTCTTTTACTGCAATGCCACAAATAAACAGTTTGTGCAGAATGAAACAAACACTCCCATTTAAAAGTTTCATAATGAAAAAAATCATGAACAATAATCAACTAAAATTTGGACAAACCAAATGGGTAGTGTGAATAAATCCACAAATAAGAACGCCATTAAATGATGTTGGCAAAGTGAAACTCCGAACTAAAACAACAAAGCTCCTTATTTCCTTGCAAATTGCATATTAACAAACCAAAGGCATGGATGCCGAGGGACTGTCTTGGCTGACACGTCTCTTCAACATCGCATGGAAGTCAGGAACAGTGCCTCTGGACTGGTGGGACCCAATTTTAAAAGGGTTACCGGAGGGTGTGTTCCAACTGTGGGGGGATCACACTCCTCAGCCTCCGTGGGATAGTCTACTCCAGGGTGCTGGAGAGAAGGGTACCACCATTAGTCCAACCTCGGTTACAGGAGGTGCAATGTGGTTCTAATCCCGGTCGCGGAACACTGGACCGGCTCTACACCCTTGTAAGGGTACTGGGGGGTATGTGGGAGTTTGCCTTGTGGGCTTGGAAAAGCCATTCGACCGCGCCCCTCGTGGTGTCCTGTGGTGGGTGCTCCGGGAGAACGGGATGGGTGGTTCGTGTACAATCGGAGCAGGAGCCTGGTTGGCATTGCCAGCAGTAAGTCCAGCTGCTGGTGAACGTTGGCCTCCGCCAAGGCTGCCCTTTGTCACTCGTTCTGTTCATAATCTTCATAGACAGAACTTCTAGGGTGCGGTTTGGTGCCCTCTGCTATTTGCAGACGATATGGTCCTGATGGCCTCATCAGACTGTGACCTTCAGCGTTTACTGGAGCAGTTTGCAGTTGAGTGTGAAGCTTCTGGGGTAAGACAACTCAAAATCCGAGGCCATGGTCCTTTGTCGGAAATGGGTGGATTGTACCCTGCGGGTTGGGAGTGAGGTCTTGCCCCAGGTGGAGGAGTTCAAGTATCTCGGAGTGAGGGAAGGTTGGAACGTGAGATCGACAGACGGATCGGTGGAGCGTCTGCAGTAATGCGGTCGCTGTACCGGACGTCGTGGCGAAGAGAGAGCTAAGCCTGTCCAGTCTATTTACTGGTCCATCTGTGTTCCCACCCTCACCTATGGTCATGAGTTATGGGTCATGAAAGAACGAGATCGCGAATACAAGCGGCGGAAATGAGTTTCCTTCGTAGGGGGGCTGGACTCACCCTAAGAGATAGGGTGAGGAGCTCGGCCATCCGGGAGGAGCTCAGAGTAGAGCCGCTGCTCCTTCACATCAAGAGGAACCAGTTGAGGTGGCTCGGGCATCTAGTCCGAATGCCTCCCGGGCGCCTCCCCGGTGAGGTGTTTCGGGCATGCCCAGTCGGGAGAAGGCCCCGGGGAAGACCTAGGACACGCTGGAGGGACTATGTCTCACAGCTGGCCTGGAAACATCTTGGTGTCCTCCCGGTGGAACTAAAGAAGTGGCCAGAGACGGGAAGTCTGGAGTTCCCTACTGAGACTGGAGCCCTCGCGACCCGCACAAGCGGAGGAAAATGGAATGGGATGGAAATAGTTCCAGGCCGTGTGCATACTAAGCTTGCAAGCTTGTTGCTGTGAGGGGCAAGTCATCCATATCATTACCGGCAGAAAAAAACGATACTTATATGAACTAATATTTCATTTTTCTGCTTATGTTTTGCATTATTTTTTACTACCTGGTTGGGGGTACGGCAAAACTTTGCGACTTGCGGAATTGTGTATCTATGCATTCACACATTTTTTTTTCATCAATTTATTCTTATTGTTGTTTTTTGCCGTCTAAATCGTCCTTCATTTTTCAACCGGTTCAAACCATCTTACGTTGACAAAATTCCAAATATCAAGGCCTTCCAACATTCCACAAATTGCCACTTATTCCGACATTCCCACTTTTCCATAACACAAATTTCCTTTGATCCTAATTACTCTTACTATGTTTTTCAAGCAATTCTAACAATGGCAGCAGTAAAAATACAGGATAGCTTTTCTTATCTGTGCCGCGTGTGAGGACGTACAATATGCGTTCAAGGACCATCAAACAAAGTGGGACCAATCGCTGCCTACATTAAACATGAAAAAACTGGGGAATTTTAAACTGTATAATCCATTCATTCATTCATTTTCTATGCCGCTTATCCTCATTAGGGTCACGGGGATGCTGGAGCCTATCCCAGCAGACTTTGGGCGGGCGAGAGGCGGGGTACACCCTGGACTGGTCGCCAGTCAATCGCAGGGCACATACAGACAAACAAACATCCACACTCTAATGGACAATTTAGAGTCACCAATTAACCTAACATGCATGTTTTTGGAATGTGGAAGCAAACCGGAGTACCCGGAGAAAACCCANCAATGGCAGCAGTAAAAATACAGGATAGCTTTTCTTATCTGTGCCGCGTGTGAGGACGTACAATATGCGTTCAAGGACCATCAAACAAAGTGGGACAAATCGCTGCCTACATTAAACATGAAAAAACTGGGGGATTTTAAACTGTATAATATTTTTGAATAAAATATCTATAAAAACCTAAAATTGCTATCGCTTTACATAAAAGCTGACGTTGTCGTTGTCATAAGTGAATATCAAATTGTTTACCATAAAGACATTTACATTTTGACTTATTGTAGATACACATTTTTTTTTATTTTTATTTAATTTTTTATTCAGGAATTATGAGTTGACTATGGGCGATCCAATATTGAAAATAATTGACAGCCCTGATACAAACCTAATGTAATGTTTGGAGAGACACACGCGGCTTTTCCTGCAGGTGTGAACGATCTCACAATAATCCTGAATAAAAGTCCAGAATAAAAACACGGGTTGCTGTTGCCGCAACTGCAAGCTGAAACTCTGAAGCCTCAACATCACTTCTTTTCTGCCCACCACTCAACTCCCCCAAGACTGGAAGATATTTATGGGTACAAACTCAAGCTTAAGTTGAATTTATGTCTTAAATGTCCTAGTTACTCTTATTATGTTTACTATACTGTGTAATTTGAGTACATGTGACCATAGGGGTGCTATTTCATGTCTCGAGGGCTCTAGTAATGTTAAAAACTGTATTCACGAAGGTTGTAAACAGTGTTTCTTTGCTGATATTCCACACTCAATACTTGACTGAAAAACTCTAACAAGCTGTGGCAAAAAGCGAAGAGCTGATGACTAATCTATCCAAACGATCATTATTTCAAAGAGTAAACATCCTCTCATTTCAGCCATGAACGCAGACTTCATTACTCGAGTCATCGCAACTACAAGCTTCAGATTCATCGACAAAGCCTTAAAAGGTTTTCGGTTTGTGTTTTATGTTGCTGAAAAGTAAAAACCGAATCTGTTGTGATTATCTTTGTGACAGCGTGCATTTGCAAAGTCAGCAGGGGCTGAGCTTAGTGGCAAAATAGTACATTTGACAAACCCAACACATTCTCCTGCTCGCCGCCAGCACACGTTCCTCCTTGCCAGAAGTCTCAGCAACACGAGAGGTCGTGTTTGTGGCGTTAAATCACTCATCCGTAGGCCAAGTGCACTCACATCAACAAGGTCTTGTCGCTGTTCTGACCCGCTGCACATTTTTGTACAGACTGCGATGCAGAAGAAGACCCGCAACCCTCGCCACAGGTGAGACCTACGCGGAAGTCCAGGTGAACATCTGAAACAGAAGCTACATTTTCACGCTTGCTTCTGAATTGTCAGGTGCCTCCGGCCGCGCCAGAGCCCACGTTTGTGTACAGTGTTCTGGACTTTCCTATGAGAGGGGCAACACATCTGCAGGAGCAGCCACATGGTCCGCACTTTTGCTGCATTTGGGTTCCCCCCGAGCAAGAACGAATTGCATGTAACATACAATTGTAAGCAGAAGCTGTGTGAAATAAAGCTGAAGGGCTGGGATGTTGGTGTGTATGCTACCCTCGTGCACGAGTACCGAACACGCACACCAGCACAGACTGGACTGGTATTGCAAATAGCCCAACTAGCAATAGAGCATTAAGTGACAGCGGGGACAGCCAATCACACGTTAGCAAGGAGAGACAGAGCCAATAGATGATCCCGTCAGATCTCAGAAGCTCAGCAGGGCAGGGCCTGGGTCAGTACTTGGACGGGAGACCTCAGAGGAACACCGGGTGTCACAGTGGGAGGAAATAAAATAAACATTCCTTGTGCCCTTAGGCAAGGAACTTCACCCACATTGCCTAGTGTGAGGGTGGTGGTCGGAGGGTTTGATGGCGCAGCCTCGCTTACTCCAAAATGATCAGTCGTTTGGGAACATCTTCCGTCACAAGCGTAGAGCATCTGACGTCCATCCCGGTTCCTTTCCGCTACTTTTTCCTGGCAAGCAAGATCAGGAGCTCCTGGTGTGGTTGGCGTTGGGATCACACGCACGCTTCCCAGAAGGAACGCTTTTGTGATTCCTATTCCGAGCAGTTAAGGAAACGTGTAAACGACGCGCTACGAACACGACACTCGCTTGGTCTGGTCTGGGGAGCCAAACAAAGATGGGCCATCTTCTCCTGGACAAAGCCACCACTGAGGCGTGACGACTTGGCCCGTAATTCCCCGACAGGAAAGAAGTTGGACCAAAAGCCATAAATAATATAATATATATAATATTAATCTCAAACGTGCCAATAAAGCCAAACGGTTATGGGGAAAAAACATTCCCAGGAGAAAACCGACAAAGGTGATGTGGGAGCTTCCAGGAAATGAAAAGGAGCAGAAATGAGATCAATCTTTTCCACCAACACGTGCACTTCCGCTTCAAAACTTTTGTGTGATATTATTCTTGTGCTGCGCGTGAGCCCAGACGGCAGCAGTCGCTCCAAAACTGGTTTGACTGGGTGCGCGCTTACACTATACTGGCGAAAAGAAAGCCATCCAACACCGCCCTCCAGTGGCCGTTCTAGCCCTCTGCTCCGCATGGGCTCAGAACTTCCAAAAGTTGCACTTTTCCAAAGAAGAGCAGAACCAAAGCAAAGACTTGATGTGACGTCATTACCAGTCGCTCGCGGGGAAACCAGAAGCGGACCTGCTGTAAGGAGGTGTTGGTCATGTTCGCCCCCCCCCCAGCTGACACACACGTGCGGTTTTCTTCTGCTGCCGACCCGAAACACCGAAACCCATGACATTTCTGAGAAGGAAATGTGGGTTCAGCCAAGCTCTGTCATTCTCACACTCACGCATCCTGCAGAACCCTTATCTTGTTAGATCAGTGGACCTCATGGGCTGGCTTTCAGCACTTGCATATGTGCTCGCGTTGCTGGAGTTCTCTCGAACTTTGACCCAAGGTAAGTTCCTCCTCTTCCTCTTCACATTTCTTTCTGCTCAAGTTTAACTACTACCCCTGTCCAAGCTTGGTTCTGGCTTGGACAGGGGACAGGGGACCAAGCCAACATTGTGGCTTTGTTCTGGTTCTGGTACTAGTGTATGTGTATTTTAACCTTGTGGCTTGGTTCTGGTTCCTGTACTAGTATATGTGGAATTTAACATTGTGGCTTGGTTCTGGTTCTTGTACTTGTATATGTGTATTTTACATTGTGGCTTGGTTCTGGTTCCTGTACTAGTATATGTGTATTTTACATTGTGGCTTGGTTCTGGTTCTGGTTCTGGTACTTGTATATGTGTATTTTACATTGTGGCTTGGTTCTGGTTCCTGTACTTGTATGTGTGTATTTTAACATTGTGGCTTGGTTCTGGTTCTGGTACTTGTATATGTGTATTTTAACATTGTGGCTTGGTTCTGGTTCCTGTACTTGTATATGTGTATTTTACATTGTGGCTTGGTTCTGGTTCCTGTACTAGTATATGTGGAATTTTACATTGTGGCTTGGTTCTGGTTCTGGTACTTGTATATGTGTTTTTTAACATTGTGGCTTGGTTCTGGTCCTGTACTTGAATATGTGTATTTAAACATTGTGGCATGGTTCTGGTTCTGGTACTTGTATATGTGTATTTTACATTGTGGCTTGGTTCTGGTTCCTGTACTTCTTTATGTGTTTTTCACCTTGTGGCTTGGTTCTGGTTCCGGTACTAGTATATGTGTATTTTAACATTGTGGCTTGGTTCTGGTTCCTGTACTTGTATATGTGTATTTTAACATTGTGGCTTGGTTCTGGTTCCTGTACTTGTATATGTGTATTTTAACATTGTGGCTTGGATCTTGTTCCGGTACTAGTATATGTGTTTTTTAACATTGTGGCTTGGTTCTGGTTCCTGTACTTGTATATGTGCATGCTCGCTTACCTTAGCATGTGTTGGGAAGGATGTGGATAGGAAGTCCATATATGGTCTTGATCCAGAATTAAGTAAAAAGTGAAATATTTGAAGCATCATTTATCCGGTGAGGATTGCAAGGGAAGTGGCCCTAAAAAGGGGTGGGGGGTAGGGCTGTGTGTGCGTTTCATTGAATATCTTTTGTTCAGAACCCGCCACTCATCAAAGGTAACTGACACCACTTCCTTCTCAGTCCTCCCCACGGTGCTTTTTGTTTTTAAAAAGCGTCTACTGACCTGGATGGGGAAGCGTAGAGTGGGTTGTTCCACCTCGGCAAACTGGACCCTCATTGGATAAATGCTGGGCTTTGTCCCGCCCATCAGGCGCTCAGTATCTCTGGTGTTCTATGGGGCAGTGGGCTGGCCCGGTCGCTCAGCTCCTGCATGATGATTGGATGATCTGGTAGCATGTCTGGCTATGCAGCAAGCGATGGAAAGGTAGCCTAGCAGGGAAGGACAACAGGAATTATCATGACAGCAGGTACGGACCAGGATGATACTTCTCTCCTTACATGTCCAAAGTCACATAAAGGCAAGACAAATCCCCCAAACTGTCCTATGAGCAGAGAGCAAGGGAATGGGAACCGCACCAACAGGTTGTTCTCCTCCTGCTTAGCTCTGGCTTGTGGCCGAGCGGACCTGCCTCCGGCACTGGAGCGGGACTTGAACGGGACGTGGTCGGGACTTGGCCTTTAAAAAGAAATATTACCATCCATCCATATTCATGAAACATATCAGTGTTGGATATGATAAGATAGTTGGAGTGCTTTAAATAAACCTTAAATAAATCTTTTAAAAAGGTTTTCCACTTCAGTACCGTGTGTCAGAAGACATCTTAACCTCTTAAAAACTCTAACACTAATTATTACAATTCAAAATAAACACATCATTATTATAATTCAATATAAACACATCCTGATTATTACAATTCAAAATAAACACATCATTATTATAATTCAATATAAACACATCATAATTATTACAATTCAATATAAACACATCATTATTATAAATCAATATAAACACATCATAATTATTACAATTTAATATAAACACATCATTATTATAAATCAATATAAACAGATCACGAATGTTACAGTTAAATAAAAACACATAATTATTAACGTAAATATAAACACATCATTATTACAATTCAATATAAACATGTCATAATTATTGGAGTTAAATATAGACATAAGGGCTGCCCTTTTTCACCGATTCTGTTCAATACTTTCACGGACAGAATTTCTAGGCGCACCCAGGGGTGTTGACGGGGGACAGGCGGATTGGTGCGGCGTCTGCAGTGATGCGGACTCTGCACTGGTCTGTTGTGGTGAAGAGAGAGCTGAGCCAAAAGGCAAAGCTCCCAATTTACCGGTCGATCTACGTTCCTACCCTCACCTATGGTCATGATCTTTGGGTAGTGACCGAAAGGACAAGATGGTGGGTGCAAGCGGCCAAAATGAGTTTTCTCCGCAGGGTGGCTGAGCTCTCCCTTAGAGATAGGGTGAGAAGCACTGTCATCCGGGAGAGACTCGGAGTAGAACCGCTGCTCCTCCGCATTGAGAGAAGTCAGATGAGGCGGCTCGGGCATCTGGTTAGGGTTGCCTCTCGTCCCCAGTAAGAAAAGTAGCTATTGGCTGTCCCGAGAAGTAGCTAAATGACATTGTGATCATTAGCTAATTTGCATATTATTTGTTGTTAATGCAAAATAGCAGTACCTCAGAGGAGAGCCAAGAAAGTAAAAACACCTAAATTATGTTTAGAACTTCAAAAACATGTCATTCTTAGTTTGTTCATTTAAATATGCCATCCCTCGGACTAAATAAATTGTGATCTCGGCCAGCCTCCATGACTTATCTGGCGGTGAGGACTACTCGTTTGACATAGCGTTCTGGCATCCCACCTTCTGACGGGTAAGTGAGGCCTGAGTAGTCATCTCTTGAAGAATTACATTTTAGATCCTGCTCCGTAAAACAGGGCGAGAGCCGCCCCGGTGTCATGGCGCCTCGAGCATGCGTGGATCTCTACTATGCTCTGGATGTGCCACGGGAGCTGACAGTGCACTGACGGCCTGTAGCTTGGACTGCTTTGTCTCAGCAGTGAGAACAGAAACTGCAGATCAATACAAGCTTTCACTTTAAGTCCACACTTACCAGAAAACGGTCCCAGGTGCCAGAACAGAGCTAGACTTGTCGCTAGTGGCTTTTGAGGAAATATGTTGTCATGAGGTTTAGGAATGTCACCAGATTTAGCGACAAAGTTACCAAACTTCTCTCCTTCTGTGGACTTACGTCTAAAAAAGCTGCCCAGCATGCTGAACATCACTGCCCTCCACAGGCCACACTCGACACAGCAGCTCAGAACTACTCAGAGCTCGCTACAGTGACTTTACTGACACCTACAGTACACGTCCTCTGAATGCCTCACGCAGCATTTGCGCCCATTTAGCCTTTTCCTCTGCCAGATGTGCTTAACTCTGCAACTGTTAAGAAAGCATCTCTCTCTATCTAATAGGATGTATTGATTTTGGGAACCCTCAATACAGAGAAGCGCAGAGTGGCTGTACCCTAACGTGCAACATGCTTCTCCCAAGGGTCAGCATGCAACACCCCTTCAAGTCCTCAGTGCTTTAGAAGAACCAAAGAGGAGTCGGTTTACATGTGCGAATGGCACGTCGACACAAGTCAGAGTGATGTGACGTTCGACCTCCACTTCAACTTCAGGTGAGCGCTAAATCCACACCCCGAGTCCTCGTTGGATTTATATGCTGAAATCTGCAGTGACAAAAAGTTTGGGAGCTTCAGTGAGACCCACGCTTGGATCAATGAGGAAAGGCTCATCAGATATAAGCCTGTTGAAATTTGGGTGGAAGCACGAGCAGGAGACTCCAAGTGCACGTCCAACAAGACTTCTGTTGTTCTCTGCCAAACAGGTGAGGCGCAGACCATGTTGTCGCCTGCCTGCGACTGTGCTGAAAGCACACTGCTGTACGTACACCACTTGCACACCACTGTACATCACCACTGTACGTACACTACTTGCACACCACTGTACATCACCACTGTACATACACCACTTGCACACCGCTGTACGTACACTACTTGCACACCACTGTACGTCACCACTGTACGTACACTACTTGCACACCGCTGTACGTACACTACTTGCACACCGCTGTACGTACACTACTTGCACACCGCTGTATGTACACTACTTGCACACCGCTGTACGTACACTACTTGCACACCACTGTATGTACACTACTTGCACACCACTGTACGTACAATACTTGCACACCCCTGTACGTACAATACTTGCACACCACTGTATGTACACTACTTGCACACCACTGTACGCCTTCCGGCTCAGCTCTCTCTTCACCACGACGGTCCGGTACAGTGACCGCATTACTGCAGATGCTGCACCGATCCGTCTGTCGATCTCACGCTCCAACCTTCCCTCACTCGTGAACAGGAACCCGAGATACTTGAACTCCTCCACCAGAGGCAAGACCTCACTCCCAACCCGTAGGGTACAGTCCACCCGTTTCCGACTGAGAACCATGGCCTCGGATTTGGAGGTGCTGAGTCTCATCCCAGAAGCTTTACACTCAGCTGCAAACCGCTCCAGTAAACGCTGAAGGTCACAGCCTGATGAGGCCATAAGGACCTCATCGTCTGCAAATAGCAGAGACGAGATCCTAAGGTCACCAAGCTGGACTCCCTCAACACCTTGACTGCGCCTAGAAATTCTGTCCATGTAGATTATGAACAGAATCGGTGACAAAAGGCAGCCTTGGCGGAGGCCAACGTTCATCGGAAACAAGCT